>CM029605.1:45910130-46101982 GCA_017311375.1 Mytilus coruscus
CTGCGTACTTGATACATCCCGCACAACCAAACGGACGCCCCACTTTGGCAAGGGTTTTACTGCCGGTCGGAAGAAGACCTGTAGTGACCATATTTCTATTCCCCAGTCACCCTTGGGGATTGTTATAACATGAGCAACACGACTGGTGCCACATGTGGAGCAGGATCTGCTTACCCTTCCGGAGCACCCTAGTTTTAGTGGGGTTCGTGTCGATTAAACCTTAGTTTTCTATGTTGTGTCATGTGTACTGTTGTTTGTCTGTTTGTCTTTTCATTTTTAGCCATGGCATTGTCAGTTTATTTTCGATTTATGAGTTTGACTGTCCCTCTGGTATCTTTTGTCCCTCTTTATTAACTACTTCATATTTTAGTAAATATAAGCCAATTGATTGATTGATTGATTGTTGGTTGCTTAACGTCCAGTGGCAAATATTTCATGCATATTCAGGACGAGAACAAATTAACAATGAATACAATAGGTAAGTTCTGTAACCGAGGTGTCTGGGATTGAGGTCGGAGAAATTTAGACTGCCACTGGAAATGAGGGTATATTGGATAGGGACAGAAATTTAGCCTTGCAACAGGTCACCTACGGACCCCTCAAAGAGTTGTTGCAGGGTTCTTAACGTGCAAAGAGCGTGGCACTCTCTTTACACGAGGCATCGGATTTAACGTCCCCATTCTGACCGGACGTGGCTGCAAATTTGTACATCCCGCACAGCCAAACGGACGCCCCACTTTGACGAGGGTTTTACCGCCGGTCGGAGGAAGACCAATGGTGACCATACTTCTATTCCCCAGTCACCCTTGGGGTTAAGCCAATTGACGTTTAAACGATAATCTGTATAATAGTTCGTTCATTTGTTATTTTAGTGTATATAAGCCAATTGACGTCTCAAACGATAATCTGTATAATAGTTCGTTCATTTATTATTAATTTACCTTCATCAGGAAGAATTCAGTGGTTCTCTAGAAGAAGACGTGTGTATGCATTTCCCATAGGGTCCTATGTTAAACTAAGTCTCCCCACTGGCAGCCATCTTGGATGTTGGATCGGCGAAATATTGATCTGTAGACGAATTACATGACTTTCTTTGGACAAGGTACTTTTGTTTAATAAATTAAGGCGAGGTAAGCCGGCATTGATTCTCCTTTTGCCATTTAAAAGAGAGATCTATTTCTTATCAAATCAGGTTCATCGTTCATCGGAAAAGAAATTTGACACTCTTTTACATCATGTTCAATCTCTTTATTACTAAGAGCAAGGAAATGTAAAGTAAGACCTTACCAAACAAATCATTGAACAGAGATAGCGTCACTTTTAATATTCTTATAAAATCAATTCGAAAAATTCAGTATGTGTCACGTGGCTTGGACAGTAACCATTTGGAGGGAATAAATGTTGGAGATTTAGAATTTGTTTTTAATCTGAGATGTTAGATTCACAATTCCAGTAGTACCATATGCTGAGAGAAGAAATTGTAATCTTGAGAGAGGAAGACAGAAAACCAAATAACTATTGTCTTCGACACCTGATACATTGATGGATTTCATATTAAATCAGTTCCCACCACTCAAAGGACACAGCTACGAACTTTTGTATTCAGTTGTTGGTGGTTCGTTGAAAAATTCCCAACAATGATTAACACACCTGACAGAATCAAAGTTTTCCTGCATGATGTTAGAAGGTCGTCTTGGACTCTATTCATTAGGTCAAATTACTGTTAAACTGATATAAAGATAAATCCTAAAAATCTTCAAAGTTTTAAGACAATTCGTTTCATATACATTTGTGATAGTACTGATTTGGTAATTGGAAGACTCGTCCATCAGTTGGAATGGACTGAGCCTTGAAGATTAAAAGCCATATCGAAGGCAAATGAAATGAACCATCAGAACAGCCGAGTCATTCAAAACATTTCTTAAAAGAATTTGTAGTTATGTGTAATGAATATAAATAATAACGTCTATCGGTCTCTACAAAATAAGTATGGCTATTGGTTCGATAAGAGGAATTATCATTTTACCTTATACTTGGTGAACCTAATTTTTGTTGTTAATGTTTCTTTTGGAATGTATTGCTAAAAGATCAGTTTTCTTGAAAAAAATATACTGCCAATATGTTTAATATGTTTTGTTTTGCAATATAAAATTAGAAGCAAGTTCCCTCATATTGTTTTATGATTATTCAATGCCTTAAGCATTCAGATGTATGAATGATTCATAAATTCTGTTTTGTGAAAGCACATTTTAAATAGCTCATTGCTTTTACCTTTAATAAAGATAACAGAACTTGCAGAAACCGGAGTGGAGGTATGTGTGATGGGGTTTATATTAATCAAAACATCATTGAGATGGACACACCTAAGAAGTGCAACCTTCATATTACAAATGGTATGTATAATTAATACAACATTATATTGTACCTTAAAATGGAAGCTACAGTGTTATCTTACTGATACAACTTTTCTGTATTATGGAAAAAAATCATTATAAATGCAAATCAGCAATAAAATCTTAGCGTGACACTCTCTTTAAACGAGGCATCGGATTTAACATCCCCATTCTAACCGGACGTGGCTCTAAAACTTGTACATCCCGCATTACCAAAACGGACGCCCCGCTTTGGCACGAGTTTTACTGCCGGTCTGAAGAAGATCAAGGACCATATTTCTAACCCCTATCAACCTTGTTGGATTATTTTGAGATGACTATTTCCGATGAAGAAACATGAGCCTATTTCAAAATTGTGACGTTATCATTGTCCAAGTACCATCCTTTCTGTTAGTTTGCCAACAAGGTTCAACACCAATATGCCAAAATCAATTTCGAAGAAAGATGCTCCTGCCAGAGGACATGGAGTTAAAAGAAGAAAATAGCCAAACCCAAAAATAAATAATCAATTAGTAAAATCAATCACAGATCATCTGGTCATACGGCGCAGTCAAGTGTGTGGATATTGGGATCGTGTATTGCCCATCTGGTGAGGGGTCTTAATTTGAATAGTCTAGGAGTAAACATTCAATGGATAACAAAAGTCAGGAATGAAATGAAAAGATCAGGATTCATATTTTGAAATTTAAAAATCTAAGCGGCCAGCCCTTAATAATATATCTCTATTCATCTAGATGCCACTGATTAAGTGCATGAATATGAAGTCAAAAGAATTAATCGAGAACATCAAATACCCATTTTTAAGAATAAGAAATTTACGCACGCAACATTAAAATCATGTGGTCGATCTTTACCAAGGACATAGAAAATTGGGGCCAATGTTAGTTGACATAGCTATTAAAGAGTAAGTGCTGTAAGATCGTTTCTGAAGAAAGAAGTTCAATACATTTTAAGGTACAAGCTACCAAAGCCTCTGAGTCAAATTTATCCAGACAGGACGACACACTCCTCTCACAAGTTGGTACTATTATTGTAACCTTCTTGAACAACATTCCTGCAGCTATTGAAACACCTATGTGTCGATGATGCATTCACTCATCCAATGCCAAAATTACAACTATGACCAGAGCAGTCCGAACAAAGAGGGCATCAGAAGCACAGCCAGAAAACAATCTTTTTACACTTATTCCAAATGCATTCCGTCTTGTGTTGATTACAAACAGTGATGTAGTTCTTACTTGTCTGCATTTTACACCAATAAACGTATACATGTAGAAAAAGATATTTCACATAAGTTAGCAGGAAATCCAATTGTTATACGGCAAGCTGCTGCAAATCTTATGTGCATAGGTATGCATCATTAAAAATCGAAAAACAGATGTATTGTTTCATTTCTCTAAAGAATTGCCCATGCTTGCCTTTCATATTTTAAAAATGCATGCTAGTAACATATTCTTTTGATCATGTTTAAGATGATTTATAGTGGACGTTGCATAAATAAATAAATAAAATGCATTATCTTATTTTGCTGAACAATGTAAGCAAATATAAATTGATTTATATTTTTGTTGACACTTTGCTTTATACTTTAACAGGATCAAGATATCTTCCATTCTTTCATGTTTGCAGTGTTGAAAATATCAGGTCTGCG
The DNA here is from genome assembly GCA_017311375.1 of Mytilus coruscus. Classification (NCBI taxonomy): domain Eukaryota; kingdom Metazoa; phylum Mollusca; class Bivalvia; order Mytilida; family Mytilidae; genus Mytilus; species Mytilus coruscus. The sequence continues at coordinate 45,914,175 of CM029605.1, forward strand.
GGAAAAGAGATGCAAGCGAGGATATCCAACGCAAGAAGAATTAAGAGTGAAGCTATGAAACAAATAACGAAAAAGTTCACTCGGCTGAATGAGCTTGATCTTGAGCCTGTTTCGTTTTAAGTTTCTTGTCGAGGATGAAATGACAAGACCTAGACGATCTCAACCAATATATATATATTGGAAAAGACGCGCTGTATCACAAATTAAAAATGTACTTTCACTACTGACAAAAGAGGAATTGGCGAGAGCAAAGACATTTGATTTTATTATTCGTCCAAGGATCGTATGGCAGGATGATCAATTTTTACATGTAAAAATGTATAAAGACTGTACATGTTTAACTACATTACAAGTATTTTGTCCAAACAACATTTTTTTCTAAAGCAAACTAAACTTGAAAGAAGACGGTTACATGTATATACATGTACATGTATATAAGTACTCATTTATATACAATGCATCAACTTGCATAATGTTGTACAATGCATGTGTACACAATACATTTATTTGTGCAATAAAAGTAACGGTTGAGATTTATTTTTTAGGTGAGCATAGGGTATCGTGGAAGTTCCAGGAACACAGTTTTAAAAGGACATGAGAAGTTGGCATGTCGTGCCTTAGTCATGAAACAATACAGAACAGCTATAAACCACATGTTTGCATTAGATGTTAAGAAAGAAATTGGCATTGTGATCAAAAGAAAATAAACAAGGAAATAACAGAGATAATCAAGAATAAAGACTCATTATTAAGGTCAAAAATCTCTCTTCCTTTTCATGGAAATCAGCTTACAGACAAGTGGATTAAGGCTGGATTCTTTTGATCTTCAACAGGTAGTTTATAACTAGTAACCACAGTTGTCCACAAGTTATAACCAAAGGGTATCGTGCCAAGCAATCTCTGGTGGAGAAACCCGAATTCGTTTCCATTACTGTAGAGGACGAAGCAACAGTTCCATTAAATCAACAGTTAACCGACATTCAATCGCTACTGCGATCCCTAGGCAATAACATGCAAAATAGAGGAAGTTCCATGAAATTCTGTCCTAATACTCTTTAGTGGACTCCCAACGGACAATCCAATTTCGTGGTTAGAACGTGTCCGTGCCAGTGTGGATTTTAACGATTGGAAAGACCCAAAGATATTCAAAGCCATGAAGTTACGTCTTGCTGGATCCGCTCTTGGATGGATAAAAAACGCGATTGCTAGCTATGTCAAAATCCTGAATTCCTATTCAAAGCCCTCAATACCACTTTCAGAATCAATCCAAAAGTGGCTTTTGGAGACGCAGCTTTATAACCATAGAATGCGCGAAGATGAGATCTTGAAAACTATGCCAATGACATAGAATAGAGGTGCACACTATTCAGAAAAGTGAAAAGGGCAAAGTGATGTGCTTCATCCATTGAATTATTGAAACACTCAGAATTTTAGTAGTTCAACGAAATAAAAACTGACAAGAAGCATTACATCGCACTGGGGTTATTGTGAACTCCGCAACTGCTGCTACGTATATCCAAAAGATTTCTGGTCATTATTTCTTTGGTCGATTTTGTAATAACTGTGTTGTATTCTTCAGTATTTCGTGTATTTAAACTCTGTTTCAAAACGTAAAAAGTAGATTTATCATTTACAACCCTCCGCATCAGAGCTGTATTGGAAAACAAATCATGGTATGTTTACAATTACCACGTATGATTTATTTTATTTTTCGATTTCAGGATTTTCACAATGTTGTTTTGGACCCTTTGATTTTGAGATTGCAATGAGATACTACAATAGATGCCACAGACATACAGCATACCGCCAATATGGTCTGTGGATCAATGGATATCTTGGAGCTGGGAACAGACAAATGTTATTCCAAGTTGCTGTGTTTGGGCTATAAGGGACGGATTCCTAGACCCATCTGGCCAATATGTTGGACTTAATGGAAGACGTTTTGGTTGAGAAGGAATACATTTTATTACAATTTTATTTGTTTTTAGAGCTTACGATTCGTCATCTGTTCTGTTTCTACTCATGAAGCATTTTAGGCAGCCAAATGATGATTTCCTGTGTACTTCTCTCATCAATATAGATTCTCAATTTTATAGAATAAAACAATTTAAGAATATACAGTTATAAAAATATCAAAACTGTAACGAACTGTTGAATTAAACAAGCATCATGCTATTATTATGAAATGAACACATATCACAATATCATTCAAGTTATTTTGAGGTCAACTTATTGTTCATTTGAAAATGATTTCGTCCACATTTATAACTCACAATTCTATACTAAATGTGTACATGACCTGATTACTATGTTTACTGCAAATGACCAGAAAACCGACTGTCTCCAACAATGTAGCCCAATTTAATACACTTCTGAAACAAGAAACCGTTATGCTTGAGTCAAAAGTACATATAAATAAATACAATATTTGTTTTTTCCCGAAATTGTTGTGCGACTTAACACTTTTGTATACACTTCCGACACTGCTTTTTGTTCATATAGATATCGTTAGCTGCACCTCTTCATACTGTAAACGACAAATTTATTTTCCATTTCCTGTGTGACATAAAAAAATAATTGTCACTTCATGTGCTGTAACTTGCTGTCTTATAATTTCATCAGATATATTAACACGATCAACAATAAAGAAAATCGTTAGAGATACATTCCTGAAGTGTTAAAATTTGCAGAAAAATTACTTATCTTTGCCCTCATTCACTCCAATCAAAAGTTTACTTAAAAAAAACATCAACATCATAAAGATTACTTTCCGGCGCATATGAAAGTGAGGTTGCTCTTGCCAGCTAAACATTTTATTTCCAATTTATCCTTAACGTATTAGTAATTTGCTGATCGATGCACTTAATTACTTGCCAATAATTTTCAAAAGTGATGGAAAATAAACTTGTCGTTTACAGTATGAAGAGATCCAGTTATACGGTTTCTACGCTAAATACAAAGTACTATACGAAGTTTATAGGCACTGGTTACGGTTACATGGAAATGTAACAATAATAAAAATACTAGTATCTTATGTTTTGGTTAGTGTATTGTTATAATTTTTGTTTCATTGTTTCAGATCTAAGGGCCAAGCTGTTAAAACAATTATCTGTTGTGTTTTCATTTAAAATCTTCAATGTTTTACGCATACCAAGCTAAATACAAAGCAATTTTAAACTGTTATTCAACTGGAATTTGATGTACAATTGGGTGCGAACGTGCGAGGTGCGAAAGTGTTTTGAGCGCGAACGGACCTGATACCCTCTGATTCTGAGAGAAAAAAATACCGCGCCCTTTTCAAGCCCGGAATCGATCAGCTATAATTCAGTTAATCTACCTGCATGTCTGTGGTGACTAGCTGGGTGCGAGATGGTGCACGGTCTCTTTGTATTTTCATCTCAGTTTGGTCCACCAAAGCCATGACTGGCATCTATATACCTCTTGCTGTCGTCTGGTAAACCTAACACGTCCAGGGATCTCTGAGCTTGACGTAAAACAATAAGTATGCAGTTACAATCCACATCATCATTTGTAAAACAGCGGTGACCGGCGATAATGCTCTGTCTGATTTTCTCTAATATGTCTCCTTGGGCATTGTTGTTTTCCATCATTGGCATCAAGCATCACTTTAATATTAGAAAATGGCGGAATAACAAACGTTTACTGCGGATATGTTAAGGAGTCATTATTTTCAAAATCTATTTGTGACTTGATAATTCGATTTTCTGATATCAAGACATGTATTATTTGATATCAGAAAATGCATCTCTTGATATCAATAAATGATTTTCTGATATCAAAATTCATATATTTTGTTATAAAAATGGAATTCTTGACATCTCAAAATTCCATTTTCTGATATCAAAATTAATTATTGATATCAAAAATTATAGTGAATAAATAGTAAAACGGCGCCTCATATTTGCCAATCACGGCGGGTCGGTATTGTTAACTATCAGCAAATCACAAATACAGGACGGATAAATGCCCTAGGTGTAAGCTTAGTTTATGTAATTAATACATGAGTATAACACTGTTTTCCCACTTTGTTACATTGTACCGAAACGTTGATAGGCAGCACTCGCACCCGCTTTTTAAGTGTACCTCTTTGCGTTTTAGATCTTTGCTTCCGCCATCAAGGAATTATTTGTACATTTGAAAAATTGTTTTCGGTAGCAGCAGCGGCTTGGGTTAAGTGGATTTCTTCTTCAACTACTAGAGCAATTTGAGATAAATCAATCTCCTCGGTGGCATCAATGAGGTCTTGCTCGGTTCCAACAATATCCATAAAATCTACGTCTTCAAATTTCGCGGCCATTTTAAACGACATGTAAGCACTGAATGAACCGACTGATTTTCGAAAAATTGCCTGGATCGATTTTCTCGTGCGCGCTAAGCAGCGGGCTAGAACGACACTCCCACTGGTTTTTTATTGGATAAAAAACACCAGACCACTGTTGAATGATGTTACAAAACGTATACACCACGCCTTACTCATTGACATATTTAAACGAACTCATCCTGCGGATCAGTCGTTTATGTTAACTCATAAATACCGTGGTATATATATAATACTTATTAACAACTTGAGATACAACGACAAAATTATTTACAACAACGATCGTAACTGTACTTAGTTTAATTGTGGGATATTGTTCCAGACGGACGATGCACAGTATAGAAAAAAGAAATACCATCTACGAGCAGAGGACAATCATATCATAACTTTCGTGAATAATATTAATCTTTTGTTAGTAAACTTGATGGTGATATTTCTTATATAAACTAATGAAAGTTTAAGAGAGTAAATATAATTATCGTTAATGTGTTGTTTTAAAGACATACAACGGCATAAATATTTTATTAATACCTGTGTGACGTGTAATGTATCTGCAGTGTACAATTACATCACATCCAACTTAAAATTATCAGGGTATAATAGAAACTTCGGTAATATATTAGACGATTCTTACCTCTAGTAAACTATTCAAAGATAACCCAAGGGTAACTGCATAATATATTAATAATTATTTCAGTAGAAGTTTGTTTATATAAAACTGTTATTTAGGCTTTGCAGGTGGTCATATTAATATATACAATGCCAAGATTATAATTCAAATGAAATATATGATCATAGATTTAAATTGACAGATAAACTCTGAATTAAAGAATCTTAATAAATATAAAGAATGAAGCATAACAAAATAAAAATTCTATGAGATACAAATGAAATGTAAATTTCCTACCCGCCTCATACCAACCTATTCCACATTTAGGGAAAGGGAGGGAGGGTTTTGTAAAATGAACAAACGACGAAACAAACGACGAAACACAATGTTAATCATAATTTAGAAATTGAATTAGGACGTTATAAAAATTCAGAGAACACAGACTGTGCAAAGTTTGTAAAATTTTAGATGATGAGGAACACTTTTTCCTTCATTGCCAAATTAACAGTAATGTAAGACATTCCCTTATAAATGCAATTAAAACCCATTATCCTAATTTAAACCAGCTTGACTCAAACTCTAAACTTTAAACTATTCTAGATCCCAATAAAGATATTTTGTCTATAGTGTTGTAGACTATATAAAGCAATCTATGGAATTGCGAAAATAAGGTCCACATTGGTCAATAATTCTATATATATATATATATATATATATATATATATTAATATCAACTTCACTTGTTTAAAACATTTATCATGTATTGTTTCATGTCACTTGTGTATACCATGTACTATGTTTGCATTTTAACCCGCCAGGGTTTCATGTTTTGCAATAAAGATTATATAAAAACATAAACAAACTAACTACGCTGATAAAATTTTCAACGACAAACTAAGACATATTTAAACATAACAATTCCAAATTATCAAAATGTTGACTACTGTTTTCAGGTGTTTCTGAAAAGTGAAAATCAGTAGTGAGTTCTACTTTGAATTTGTTATCCAATATAAATTACTGTCCTGTCATGACTACTGCGGACCAACTAGAGGCTCTCAAGAGCCTGTGTCGCTCACCTGTATTTACTGATGCTTTGGAAATCATGTAAAATAAGGTGAAAAATCATAATTAATAGTATCAGATATTAGATATTATAATGATATCTAAGATAATAACAAAAAACTAAAATTTCTGTAAAATTACTAACTCTGGGGCAGCAACCCAACAACGGGTTGTCGGATTCCTCTGAAAATTTCAGGACAGATAAATCTAAATCTGATGAACATTTTTGCCACCTGTCGGATTTGCTCTAAATGCTTTAGTTTCAGAGATATAAACCAAAAACTGCATTTTACCCCTATGTTCTATTTTTAACCAAGTTGGCCATGATGGTTGGAAGGCGGGGTCATCGGACAAATTTTTTAAACTAGATACCCTAATAATGATTATGGCCAAGTATGGTTAAATTTGTCTCAGTAGTTTCAGAAAGATTTTGTAAAAGATTACAAAATTTACGAAAAATTGTTAAAATTGACTATAAGGACAATAACTCCTAAAGGGGTCGACTGACAATTTTGGTCATGACAACTTATTTGTAGATCTTACTTTGCTGAACATTATTGCTGTTTACAGTTTGTCTCTATCTATAATAATATTCAAGATAATAACCAAAACTGCAAAATTTCCTTAAAATTACCAATTCAGGGCAGCAACCCAACAACAGGTTGTCAGATTTGTCTGAAAATTTCAGGGCAGCTAGATCTTGACCTGATAATCAGTTTTACACTATGTCAGATTTACTCTAAATGCTTTGGTTTCAGAGATATAAGCCAAAATCTACATTTTACTCCTATGTTCTATTTTTAGCCATGGCGGCCATCTTGGTTGGTTGGCGGGGTCATCGGACACATTTTTAACTAGATATCCTAATGATGATTGTGGCCAAGTTTGGTTAAATTTGGCTCAGTGGTTTCAGAGAAGAAGATTTTGTAAAAGCTAACGACGACGGACGCCAAGTGATGAGAAAGCTCACTTGGCCCTTCGGGCCAGGTGAGCTAATAAAAACGTTTAAATTAAATTAGAAGGCAGTTTTTATTTACAAATTTTATTGGATTTAGAGCATGGGTTTGTCCACAAAGCGAAAGAAGCACGTCATATTAGAATTATTCTTAATATACAGTTGGACGGCAAACGATTTAATGGCTTCTAAGGTCAAGACATTGGTCACGTGATAAAGGTCAGAGTTTACGATTTTTGGTAAACGTGCATGCCTCGTGGTTGTTGGACTCGTATCGTCTTATTTGTACTCGTACATAAATAAAAATCAAAGTGTTCAATTCTAGATTGAATTAGCTTCCTTATTTTATATAATTATTATTAAAAGTGTTGTTTAAGTGTTATAAATTCACGAGTGAAGTGAAACTTTTCTGAAAATTTGCCTAGTTCCACGGAAAATCCTAATAATTCCTTAAATAGGTTTGGTAACGTGTTGAGGGTATACAATATGAAGTAAAACCATTTTTGGTTCTTATTTTACTCTTTCAGATCACAAAAACCCCGGATACGCAATTATGTCAGCTTATTCGTTGCGAAGCGGAGATCAAAGCGAGAGAACTCGGTACACGCATCGTAGGATATTGCAAGTTCACAATGTTAAATTCGAGTAAAATTAATGATTGCAGTTATATTTCGACGATTTCTTGAATAACTTTTCAATATTCCATGGTCCTCTACTGTTGTAACATTAAAATAGTAATGGAATGGTTGAATATGACATGTATCACACAATGACCTGAGGTTATCCCTCTATGTATAGGCTGATTCCGTGATAGTTATGTATCAAACAGTGACCCAAGGTCATCCCTTTTTAAAGGGTGATTCCCTGATAGTAATATATCATACAGACCTGAGGTCATCCATCTATGTATAGGATGATTCCCTGATAGTAATGTATCATACAAAGAACTGAGGTCATCCCTTTTGTAAAGGCTGATTCCTGATAGTAATGTATCATGCAAAGACATGAGGTCACCCCCTTTATACCGGATTATTACCTGATAGTACTGGATCACAAAATGACCCGAGGTCATCCCTTTACATAGGATGATTCCATGATTTTAATGTATCACAGAAAGACCTGGGGTCATCCTCTATGTATAGGAACATTCCATGATTTTAATGTAATCAGACGATGACCTGAGGTCGTCCCCTATTTATAGGAACATTCCACATTGTAATATATCACACAAGACCTGAGGTCTTCCGTCTTTGTATAGGATGATTCCCTAACAAAATTTCTGTTGAAATAATAGGAATAAGTGCCCTCTTTATTTAGGAGAATGGTTCATGGGAAGATTATTTAATACACAGTCACTCTCTGGTGAAATTCTAACGTCTTATTGTCTATTTCAAAAGGTAATTCTCACACAAATTATATTTCCTGAGCACCATGACTTATTTTTGTTTTTGTATTTACCTCTTTTCATCCTTTTCATCTCAATTTCCAATGTCCGTAATAAGTGCCCTCCTTTTCCAATTAAAAAAAAAAAAAAAATTGGCGCTTATAAGGTCGAATATGGTAATTGTATTTAATAGTAAATATCATCAAAACTGAAAATCCACTGTATTTCCTTTGCTGAAATTACATATTTGGACTTGCTACAAAAATTATTAAAATAACATTAAGTTAAGTATATGACATTATTTCAAGTTAAAACATGGTGTTCCTCATGTTACACATCATCGGCATCAAAATCCATTATTTACAATTTTACTGCAAAAAGTCAGAATTACTCAAATTTTTCTATCAATTTACTTATGTTTAAAAGAAATAAACAATAGCAAAATGCATGGCATGGGAGTTATTTTTCAAACAATTTTCTTTAAGTCTTAGATTTTTCTTCTAAAGAGGATAACATATTATCTAATACTATCTTCTGTATTTTAAAACAGGAATCCTCTTGTTTCATCAGTGTTCTTTCAATTATGCATAACACATTCCTGTAAAAATGTACAAATTTGCTACGTCAGAAATATATATATGGTGCATCAAATGTTAAACAATACTTTTCTATTATTTTATGCATTAAGTCTTCAATTGTGAAATATATATATGGTGCATCAAATGGCTACGTCAGAAATATATATATGGTGCATCAAATGGCTACGTCAGAAATATATATATGGTGCATCAAATGTTAAACAACACTTTTCTATTATATTATACATTAAGTCTTCAATTGTGACAATATTTATTATTTATAGATAATACTGGATAAGTTGTGCATATATAAGTTCAAAATACAGACTTTGTATTATGATATTTCAGTGTTGTTGCTCTATTTTTCGTGAACACCATCATTGATTTTTGGCCCTTGATTCCATATAGTTAGGTCAGGGACTTTTTATCTTTTACCTTTCCTACGTATTGAGTGATATATAACAACCCTGTCTTTCAATCATTTCTCCATTTGGCCCTTTTTTTCCTTCTAGGCCCCTTAAATCTCTACTGTATGGGTTATATATAATGCATCTACAACCAATGACCATTGATATTTTGGCCCTTACTTCTCTACAATAATGACACTGACCCTAATACCTTTTACCTTTTGCTTTTGCTACTAGGATCAGAGACCGTGAGTGCACTGACATATTACAACCCTATGTTTAATCCGTTTTTCAATCTGGTCCCTGTTTTCCTTCTAGGCCCCTCACCAGTTACTCTATCTTCCTCCTTAAATAAAAACTGGATCCCACGAGATAGCTGAAACATTGCTGTAAAACGACCATTCAATCAATCAGTCCTTCTAGGTCCCTTAAATCCCCACAGTATGGGTTGTGACTCTACTGACAATTATAATTTGCATCTACAACTAATGACCATAGCCATGATATATTACAAATCAATTTTAAGTAATTTCACAATCAACCCCTTTTTGCCCCTGTCGTTGACCCTGATCCCTGAAATTGAACTTCAAAACATTACTGTGGATAGTAAAGAACATTATTGTATTAAATTAAAAAGTACTTATTCAAAAACGAAACATGAATTCTTGGGATGACAAGCCTTTTAAAATGGAAACCCCTTTTGGTACACGACAAACCAATCCAAAATTGAAAACCTTACTGCACATCTACATATAGTAAGGAACAATACTACTCACAACTAAAAGACCTGCAATAAAAATGAATGAGGAGTTCCACTGACAAGCTTTTTTTACAGAATTCTATTATACTCTCTAAGAGGAATATAGCTGTCAAACAGTGATATATCGAAATGACGATTTGACAGGACGTCTCATTTGAGTTACGGTCTTCATATAATAGGTCATTGTTGCAGAGCATACAAATAAATTTCTCCCCTGAATGCTTTTTATTTACCCTGAATGCATTTTTTATAATTGTTATGTCAGAAAATCGCCTTTTAATTGTAGCCAACAAAAGACACAAATCAATAATAAAATTTAACAAGATTTATTATACACTAGTTTACAAAAGTATTACACAAAAGAAATGTCAACAACTGTCAAAATATGAGTCCAATCTTTTATCTTTTCTTTATCCGGAAATCTTCACGGGAATCCACAGAATATTATATCCAATTGGTCACAATCTAGTATGATGTAGTTTGTAAATAAAAGTGTCAATCCAACTGCTGAGAATGTTGATGTCTTTCGATGTCTAATTCTATCTATGTCTATGTCCAAATATCTATATTCAACTAACTTTTGGGTCTGCATTTAAATACTCAAACGGAAATTTCTAGACAACGCTAGAAATATAAATTACGCATCTTTTGTTATGATCATTCTGGAAACGTTATGTAAGTGAAATAGAAAGTTCTAATCATTCCATGAGTATCAATGAATGTTCCAGTGAATTCTAAACTGCATAGTTGTAACACAATGTGTATAATTTGTACACAATATATAATGTAAACATTCTTAGGCCACACAAAACAAATTAGGCCAACTAAATAGATATGATAGTTACAATATCATAACACCTCCCCTTAAAAAAGTTTGAGTGTAACAAAACTTTTCATTAATAATATGTACAAAATGCATAGTATATACAAAGTGTTTCAATAAGTTCTAGATAAAGCATCTGCTATTACATTATCTTTACCTTTAATATGTTTTACAATAACATCATATTCTTGTAACAATAAACTCCACCTAGTCAATCTCTGGTTCTTGTTTCTCATTTTATGTATGAAGGTGAGAGGATTATGATCAGTATAAACAAGAATAGGATGCACAGTGGGATTTAAATATACATCAAAATGTTGAGGTGCAGACAACAGTGCAAAACACTCTTTTCAATAGTTGAATAATTTTTCTGATGTTTATCTAATTTCTTAGAAAAATATGATATAGGTTTCTCAACATTATCATCTGTTTCCTGATATAAAACAGCTCCAACTCCTACATCGCTTGCATCAACGGCAAGTTTAAATTGTTTTTCAAAGTCTGGAGTGATCAGAACTGGATTATTAATTAGAAGTGTTTTGCTATTTTCAAAAGCGTTTTGACAATTTTCACTCCAGATGAATTTAGAATCTTTCCGTAAAAGATGAGTCAATGGTTGAACAACAGTAGCAAAATTTGAACAAAATTTTCTGTAAAATCCAATCATGCCTAAATATCTCATAAGTTGTTTTTATTTGTAGGAGGAGGAAATTTAGTAATTGCATCCACTTTAGCCGTAATAGGTTTCACTTGACCCTGGCCAACTGTATGCCCTAAATAATCAACAGTGGCCTGGCAAAATTCACTTTACCAAGATTTACAGTCAAATTTGATTGTGACAATCTATCAAAAGTATCATATAAATGTGTTAAATGTTCTTCCCAGCTATCACTACATACAATAAGATCATCAATATAAGCATAACAACAGTCTAAATCTTTTATAACATTATTGATCATTCTTTGAAATGTAGCTGGAGCACTTTTCATGCCAAACGGCATTACAGTATATTGAAATAAGCCGTCTGGTGTGACAAAAGCTGATATTTCTCGAGCTCTCTGTGTCAATGGGACTTGCCAGTAACCTTTCAATAAATCAAATTTGCTCACAAATTTTGCTTGCCCAATATTATCAATGCAATCGTCTATCCTTGGAATCGGATAGGAATCAGATTTTGAAACAGAATTCACTTTTCTGAAATCAGTTACGAAACGAAAGGTTTTATCTGGTTTGGGCACAAGCAGACAAGGAGAGCTCCATTCACTGTTACTCGGCTCAATAATATCATTGTCAAGCATATATTTAATTTCTTTTCTCATAAATTCAAGTTTGAGTGGATTGAGCCGGTAAGGATGTTGCTTAATTGGAGAAGCATCACCAACATCGACATCATGACAAACAGCAGTGGTTTTGTTTGGCACATCTGGAAAAGATTTTAAAAGAAAATACCAAGGCTTTTAATTTTTCTCTACGATCAAAAGACAGATGTGCAAGTTTTGAATCTAAATTTGACAAAATTTCTGAATTTTTCAATCTAACTGTCTCTTCCATAGTTTTAGAACTAAAAGGAGGTTCAATTATATCTGGTTTGTCATGATTGTTCTCCAATTTAACCATGGCTAAAGTGGCAACTGGTTTACTCTCACCTTCATTAGTACGCTCAAAATATGGTTTTAACATATTAATGTGACACACTCTATTTTGTTTACGCCGACCTGGTGTTTTACAATATAATTCAAATCATTGATTTTACTCTCAATGGTATAAGGACCACAATATTTAGCTTGTAATGGATGTCCAGGGACTGGCAAAAATACAAGTACCTTATCACCTGGCTCAAAAACTCTGTCCCTGGCATCTTTATCATACCATATTTTCATCTTATTCTGAACAGTTTTTAAATTGTTCTGAGCAATTTGACAAGAGTATACAATTTTTCTTTAAATCTAGATACATAGTCTAGAAGATTCAAGTCAGTGTGTTCAGTAAGCCATTTTTCCTTAATCAATTTTAAAGGTCCCCTTACAGTATGACCAAATACCAACTCAAAGGGACTAAAACCAAGGGATTCGTGAACAGCCTCTCGGACCGTGTGAACACCATCATCCCAGTCCCTGTCAAATTGAAGACAAAAAGTTCTAATCATGTTCTTCAATGTTTGATGAAATCGTTCTAAGGCACCTTTAGATTCTGGATGATAAGCACTTGACCTATACTGAGCAATCCCTAACTGGTACACGACTTGCTGAAATAAACCTGACATGAAATTTGAACCCTGGTCGGACTGTATAGACTTTGGAAGTCCTACTAGCGTGAAAAATTTGATCACAGCTTTGACAATACTAGGTGTCTTGATATTCCTTAACGGAAGAGCCTCAGGAAAACGAGTGGAGGTACACATAATCGTCAATAAATACGCATTTCTAGTCTTGGTCTTCGGTAAAGGTCCAACGCAATCAATGAGTACTCGGCTAAAAGGTTCTTCAAAGGCTGGAATAGGCAGAAGTGGTGCTGGTGGTATCTTCTGGTTAGGCTTACCAACAACCTGGCATATATGGCATGATTTGCAGTATTCTGCGACATCATTTTTTAGTCTTGGCCAGTAGAAATGTTGTAAGATCTTAAGGCAAGTCTTCCTTATACCTAAGTGTCCAGCCAAGGGGGTGTCATGGGCAAGACCAATAATGTCTTGCCTATAGACTTTAGGCACCACCACTTGGTATACCACTCTCCATTCCTCCTCTGGGGTAGCATCAGGGGGCCTCCACTTTCTCATTAAAATGCCGTCTTGATGGTAATAGCATTCGGCCACTTTGTCTGCTTCCTCCTGTGGTTGAGCCCTCTTGCTGAGCTGAAGAACCTCAGGGTCTTTATTTTGCTCTTCGACAAATTTCCTTCGGTCTAATGAATGGCTGTTTACGTCTGGCCATGGCATAATAACATTCTTGCTAATACTAGGTGGTCTTATTACGGCCTTCTCTGAGCTACCGGGACCTTCAATGTCGGCTAGAAAGGTGTCAGAAAGGTCCATGTAATCAAACTGGTCTTCTTGCAAATCCTCATTTTGTTGTTTTCTAGCCATCGCCCTAGTAACGACACAAGCTGGATACAGTTCAGCATCATCTTCAGGTGATTTAACATCCACCACCGGTTCACTGGTAACAATTGGTTCAGCAACCACTTTATTCCTAGCTAGATCATTTCCTAGCAATAATGAAACACCCTCAACAGGGAGATTAGGACGAACACCCACAACAACTGGTCCAGTTATCAAATCTGACTTCAGATAAATACGATGGAGGGAACATCTGTACAACCTAACTCTACACCTTGTAACAAAACGGAGGCACCAACAGAAGTCTCCTCGGACAAAGGCAACACACCTTCTAACAATAAAGACTGAGAAGCTCCAGTGTCCCGTAAAATCTTAATAGGCTGAGGAGTAGTATTATCAACAATAGAAACAAACCCATCAGACATAAAAGGTTTATAATCCTCCATGTAATCACAAAAACTGGACTTAAAAGCCTGACTCGCAGGACATTCCAAGATATTGGCAACACGGGGTATCGTACAAGCACTGGTCTTGGGCTTATTATCTCTTTCATTCTTCTTCTGGAGTCTAAAACAATCAGCCATCAGGTGACCATTCTTCTTACAATAAGCACAAGTCAGTGACTTCTTCTCAAAAGTATCAAATTTTGGACTAGACATATTATAACTAGACTGACTCTTATTCTGTGCAACAGGTTTATTATCAGTACGCTCAGTGCTTTGATTCTTGTAATTTCCACTCGAAGTATTAAAATTTTGACCTTTGAAACTTCTCTTATGTGAAAGGGTATAATTATCGGAAATAACAGCTGCATCTTGTAATGTCTCAACAGTTTTGTCATCTAAATGTGTTTTTAAGTCTAAATGAACACACTGCTTGAACTCTTCTAATAACATCAATTGTCTTAAATTATCAAAATTTTTATTTATTTTCTTTGACGTAAGCCATTTATCAAATAGATCTTCTTTTTCCCTAGCAAATTCAACATAGGTTTGTGAATCAAACTTTTTATAAGACCTAAATTTCTGTCTATATGCTTCTGGCACTAGCTCATAAGCTTTCAAAACTTCCTTTTTAACCGTGTCATAATCAGAACTATTTTCTGATGAAAGTGCTGAGTAAATTTCAGCGGCCTTGCCCTCAAAAACACTTTGCAGCATTGTAGTCCAAAAAGGCTTCGGCCATTTCAAATTTTGAGCAATTTTCTCAAACTGTGGAAAAATTTGTCAACTGTTTTTCACAAAATTTGGGAACCAAACGTATGTTTTTTGCTGCATCAAAATTAAAATGTTCTGATTTTGATTGGAATTTAGTGTTGCTTTCTTCTTTTGCCATTTCAATTTTCATTTTTTCAATCTCTAACCTTTCTCTCATTTCAAGTTCTGCCTGTTTTAATTTCAATTCATCTTGTTTTAATTTAAATTCATCTTCTTTTCTTTTTCTCCATTTCTAACCTTTCTTCTTTTCTTTTTCTCCATTTCTAACCTTTCTTCTTTTCTTTTTCTCCATCTCTAACCTTTCCTTCGTTT
This sequence comes from Mytilus coruscus, assembly GCA_017311375.1. Lineage (NCBI taxonomy): Eukaryota > Metazoa > Mollusca > Bivalvia > Mytilida > Mytilidae > Mytilus > Mytilus coruscus. Next base: position 45,929,677 of record CM029605.1, read on the forward strand.
GAAGTTCTGCCTGTTTTCTTCTTTTTCCAATTGTTTTATTTTGATTTCGTTTTCCAATTGTTTTAATTTAAATTCATGTTCTAATTCAAGCTGTTTTAATTTGGTAGCATCAACATTTTCGATCTTAAGTTCAAGAGCCTCTTCACCAAAATTTCTGAGTCAACTAATTTGTCTATTAACAAATTTTTATAATTTGTTTTCTCATAGATACTCTAAAGTCTAATTTCAGATGTTTAGCAAGCAACACTAATTCCTCTTTCTTTAAATTATCAAACCCTTCCAGGTCTGGCGTTTTCAAAAATTTACCGGCATCAAATGCCATTTTGTAGAATTTTGTTGGCTAGTTCTAATAAAAATATTGAAAAAATTTTTAATAAGATATTAACGTGATCCCGGACTTGAGCCCCCAATTTCTGTTATGTCAGAAAATCGCCTTTTAATTGTAGCCAACAAAAGACACAAATCAATAATAAAATTTAACAAGATTTATTATACACTAGTTTACAAAAGTATTACACAAAAAGAAATGTCAACTTAACTGTCAAAATATGAGTCCAATCTTTTATCTTTTCTTTATCCGGAAATCTTCACGGGAATCCACAGAATATTATATCCAATTGGTCACAATCTAGTATGATGTAGTTTGTAAATAAAAGTGTCAATCCAACTGCTGAGAATGTTGATGTCTTTCGATGTCTAATTCTATCTATGTCTATGTCCAAATATCTATATTCAACTAACTTTTGGGTCTGCATTTAAATACTCAAACGGAAATTTCTAGACAACGCTAGAAATATAAATTACGCATCTTTGTTATGATCATTCTGGAAACGTTATGTAAGTGAAATAGAAAGTTCTAATCATTCCATGAGTATCAATGAATGTTCCAGTGAATTCTAAACTGCATAGTTGTAACACAATGTGTATAATTTGTACACAATATATAATGTAAACATTCTTAGGCCACACAAAACAAATTAGGCCAACTAAATAGATATGATAGTTACAATATCATAACATAATTCGTTAATTTATTGTTGATTGCATGAGTATTGTTTTGACAGTTTCATCATTGCGACTAGTGAGGTTAAAAAATACTTAATAAATTCCAGACAAACATTGCATAATCTTGTATATGTATTTGATCTTTATCTCGTAATACTGGTATTGATTTTACCTTCACAGTCATACACTTAACTTTCACCGTTTTGTGCCAGTTGCTCCGACTGCCTCCTTTCATTTGATCTACCTTCCCCATAATTGACATCTATGGTCATTTCCATTAATTTGATCTCCTGTAGTATCTTTTGCAAATGTTTGTTTAACTTAAGCTGCCAAAAATCACATGTATAGTTTCATAACTAAAAAGTAATAAAGTGTTATTTGGCCTGTCTCGCTGGGATCTACGGTTACCCCAGGGGTTGATACAAGCTATGCTTAGTGTTAGAGTGCCCTTACCTTCCTACTAGGTGTCAGCTAACCTCGTCAGGTCCCAGATATCAGGCGCCTTGCCTTGCTCGTTCCGTGGTAAGAGAGGGATGCCCTCGAAGAAGAGGCTGGAAGTACCAAACGTTTACCCTTGTCTCATGTGTCCCTTCGGATCTCTTGGTGCTGTACCAGTACCCTCGCGACAGGTTGGGGGAAACCCCCTGAAGCTACAAGGCAATTATACTACACCCCCTCTTTCTTAAAAAGGAGGAACTACAGTTCCGACAAAAACTGTAAAGTCCTACTCGAACACCCCACGGAAGACTGGCAGCGTCTTTTACAAACTCAATCATGACACAGGGTATCTAAAACATGAAAATACTTGAAAAGAGTTTTAGGGGGCCTAAGGATGCAAAGTTAAAATGAAAAGAATCAAATAAAAATATGAACAAAGTAATATAAAAGTATTTTTTACAATACTTTTGGTACTTTTATCTCGAGCATAAATATCAATGTTAGTTTCAAATATAAATTTTGGATCCACTGTGTCCTGGTTTTGCTTGGACGGACACTTAAAAGAATTTTTGGAGCTGATCTGTAGCAGCATACATTTCTTTGCTATAATCTGGCCCAAGAACATTTTGTCCGAATATGCCACATCGACATATTGTCCAACATATTGTTCATTTTCACTACCATCATATGAAAAGTTGAAATATAGTTTAAACTAACATATCTACTGACACTAGACACAATAGATTGTGTAAATTCAGTAGTCCTCACCATTACCATTGGTATCAAGAGTAACGCAATGACTAAATCTAATCCTGTGCCAAATCTAGAACTATCATCAAATAAATTTTCTAAAAACAAGAAATAGATGAATATTTTATGTAACGCCAAGATAAATTTACGAATTTTTTTTATATTAAAGTACTCGTACTTTTCTTAATTTTCCTTACCATTTCTGGATACTTGGAATCACCCGATTATTTTTTAGTTTAATGCGTGCTTCTTGGTCTTTTTATTTTACAAGTTTATCTTTGGCTAGTTAATTTTTAAAGGTACCTTGCTTTTGATATATATTAGTTATTAGTTTGTAGAACTTCGTCTTCCCCTTGGTATCCTCCGCGTCTCGTGTTCTTCCATCTGGCAGTACAACGCTTGCCGACGTGGTGCGTCGGTTTGGCTGTGTATGAAAGTATGAAAGCAGATATCAATGGGCCTTTTACAATGTTGTCAAATATGGGTTTATATGTAAGTACTGTCAACGGTGACTTGGGAATAGAAGTAAGGTCTTCTTCCGACCGGCAGTAAAACGCAGGTCAAAGTGGGTGTCCGTTTGACTGCGCAGTATGTATCAAGTTTGCAGCAACGTCCGGTCAGAGCGGGGACGTTACATCCGATGTCTCGTGTTATGATATTGCCACGCTCTTTGCACGTTAAGAACCCCTGCAACAACTCATTTAGGGGTTCATAGGTGGCCTGTTGTAAAGCAAAATGTCTGTCCCTATCCGATATACCCTCATTTTCCAGGCAGTCCAAATTTTCCCGACAATCATCCCGGATGGCCTCTATGACAATACCTACCATTGCATTTATTGGTAACTTTTTGTCCTGAACATGCATGAGATATTTGCCACTGGACGTTAAGCAACCAACAATCGTTCAATTCTGTTGGAGTCGCTATAGGCGACATCTAAGACGTTGGTGAGTCCTCTACTTTTTCAATTATGTCTTGTTCTTGTAGTTTGATACGCTCTTTCTCAACCCTATCATTTTACTCGATATCATCAACCGTGATGCAACGATTTATATGTCTACATACATTGACAACATGGTCTTTTGTTACAACATCTGCCATTATGTTTTCATCCTGACTCCCAAGTCTCATCACATATTAAACCTTTTCTTCCGCATGTACTGTTTGAAGCCATGCATATTATAGAAATAACTGAATAGTACAGTACTCCGATCCAAAAAGCAAGATTTACATTGATATACTCGTTAAACAACAGGAATATACATATAACAATATTTTTCATGTAATTTTGTTTATGTGTGAAAGGGTACTTCTTTGTTAAATTTTTGCCACTGGACGTTAAGCAACCAACAATCAATCAATCTTTGTTAAATTAATTTAAACCACCCAAAGAATATTGAAGCGTGAATTCCGCTGTGTTTTCATGTATATCTATTATATAGTCATTTTATAAAATTAACTGTTTGCAAAAGTATGAATTATTCTAAATAATAAGGATGTTCTTGTCCCAGGCGGATAACCCTGGCCGTATTGGTCACAACTTTTTGAAACTTTTGGTCCTCAGTGCTCTTCAACTTTGTACTTGTTTTGGCTTTTAAACTTCTTTCATCTGAACGTCACTGGTATGTATTGTGTGGACGAAACGCACGTCAGGCGTATTAAATTTTTAACCTGGTACCTTTTGTTGGCTAATATTCGTGTGTTTCTCTGTCCTATATTTTCTCCCATTTATTTGTATTGTAGTCCTGTTGTCCTTTATTTTTTTCCCATTTATTTATATTGTAGTCCTGTCATGTAATGTTGTCATTTTAATGTTATAATTAATATTGCAATTAAAGCGGGAGGTTTGGCATGCCACAAAACCAGGTTTAACCCACCATTGTTTTCGTAAAATGCTCTGTACCAAGTCAGGAAAATAGCCATTGTTATATTATAGTTCGTTTGTTACATTTTAATGTTGTGTCGTAGTTCTCTTATATTTAATGCGTTTCGTCTTTGTATGGCATTAATAAAAATGCCATTCCACCCTTCAATCCTACCAAAACCATTAAGCATATGCTTGCAGGGCCAGTGATTCTTTCTCCAATCCATACAATTGCAGGAAGGTCCATGTTAATCTAGGCGATCTGTGTAAGTATTTTCTGAGTCAACACTTCTTACCACATGAACCTCAGAAGCCTCTTCTATGATGTTTTCTTCAGATATAAGTGTGGAGTTTGCTGTACAAACAGTGTTTGTCTGTTCTGAAGATATCTTGGTGCAGTATCATAATATTTCCTGCACATCTCCAGGCTTTTGACATTATCTTCTATGTACCTTGGATATAAAAGAAATACAAATGTTTCATACTCTCTAAACAATTGACGGAAGATGAATTACAAATAGATGCATTGTACTTGATATGAATCATGATCTATGCATAGATTAAAAGACAAATCACAATTACGTAAATAATTCATCAAAATGTCTTTGTCAAAGATTTTATATCAATATGTTCATTCTGATTTATTGTCTTGTCTTCTGATTCGGCCATACATGAAGAAGATCATTTTAGGTTGCAAAATGCGTACTAGTTTATTGAAAATGGATGTCATGTTAAACATATAAATAAACATGCAATGGAGTACTGAAACATAACTGATGAAGATAACTTGACATTAAGGCTACAATTTTTGAAGTAATAATGTTTTGCAGGTTTTCAGTGTGATGATGGTATGTAGAACTGGAGCTGGTGGAAATAGTGGAGGATTTCTTCGAATCTACACTCTTACTTCACTGTCTAAAGGGAACTTGGTCCCATTCACTGGCAGGGTGAGTGATTTCTACCTTCTGAGGTACAGATGTTCCTTGACATACACTTGATTCATTAACTTTCTGCTCAGATACTGGTGACGATTTACAAAGTCTTGGTAGTGTAGGTATGCTTTTGAATACCGAATTAGTTGGGAAATGTTTATCTCATATGGAGGTGAATTTGTAAATGACTTCAAAGGAAGAAGTGGGGGGAGGGGGTGTTATACTCAAATAATAGTAACTCAAATTAAGTTAAAACCTAAGAATTTATCCCTAACGCATTCGTAATCTGCTGATTGTAAAATTATAAATTAATAACACACTATGAAGTGATACATAAATGTTTTTTTTAACTTGTTGGTATCATTGGAATTTTATAATTTTAAGAACAGTCATTTAACTTCATATAAATCTGTGCCTTTTTGTGATATACATGTACAAACCAGCTCTTCTTTTTACAATATCCCCAGCTACAGATGCTGTTAATTCATCTTAACGGATAGCATGCTACTTGTGATCTACGCTTTGAAGACTAGTCATTTCCTCAATATTGTGGCTCTCATCAGCTGTCACTTATATAAAATCAAGACAAGTGCTCTTTTCCTGTTCTAAAACTAGATGAAATTTATAATCCATCATGTTTTCAAGAGGCCATAAGGGGAAATCTGCATCTAAGACGCTAAGGTAGCTGATTGAGGATCCATTTGAATATTTTCTAAACCTTGTTTCAATCATGTTATATGTATTGTGTTTTGATGTGACTGACAATAAAAGACAGCTGTTAATTATGTCAGATATTTCTGAACATAAATCAGCTACAGGAGACAGAGGTACTGTCTTTGGATTGTAAAGAGTATACCTTAATCCTATTCGTTGCCTGTATGTTGTAAATTTTTGTAATATCATACCACAATAACACCACCAGCTGTAATAACTTTACTTTTTACATCTGGGCAAGTGCAAGGATTGTGGCAATGCAGTCTTTAATACATCAGACAACTAAATGATATTCTTTGATCTATAGTTAATTTTTCGTGTACCTGTCAGGTGAGATACGACTCATTGTGGGGGCATACATATGCAGTTTTTTAGTAATAGATTTAATAAACGCATCAGTTTAGATAGCTGTCAGTAATAAGAATGGGACATCTGTAAAGCGGTTTTTCTGTTCACCAAGTCTCTGGAAAGTGGGTCTAAACTTTTCTCTCCTATAATATTCACATACCAAAGCTAGTTCAGTTTTCCAAATAATAAAATGAAAACAGTTAAATCTTTATTGTGGTTGTCTCTTAATGGTAACAATGAGCAACGTTTTAACTTTATCACTGCTGATATAAATAATGATTAATGGATTAAAAAAGCTTGTTTTCATATATTTGTAATCTAGTCCTGAGAAGTAGTATTGGAAATGATAAAGGAGATGTCACCTAATTAATATTTTCTATTATAGTTCAACATAAATGCTCCTCGAAGACTGGGGATAATAATAATTTGATGCCAGTATTTAAAATTCAAGACTTTCTGGGGATAAATAAATCGAGAAATAGAGTCCTTTAAATAGCTCTAAATTATGTTGGACAACATCATTGAAAACAGTGTCAGATTCTTTGATATTTCTTTATAAAAAAAGTGCATTTAGACATGCAAGATGTATAAACTTAATGCGGATATTAATTGTTATTTTTTCAAATGTTATAATCTAAGTTAATTGATTTATTCAAGTATGTTACCAGGTCTTGATACCTAATCTATTCGAGGTGACACAACTGGTACCAGCTTAAAATCTGTTGGTTGATCCGAACCTAACTCCTCGCAAAGTCCCTCCATCTGCAATCTTGATTTGAAAATGATCTCGCTTTTTCTAGGCACCAGCCTGGCAATGTTGTCATTTGCCCATCTTACTAACTCTCACATGACGCTCCTTTGTCATACAGATTTGGATACACTATTCCTGATTTCAGACAGACGCATGAAACTGGAGAATACTAATTCAGTTTGTATGACCATCGCTGTAGCAAAGGGGGCATTAAGTGTTGCCCTTGTCTGTCCTGTCCGACCGTGCATCCCCAAAATTGGTTTCCGTTTCCTAACTTTAGTATGCCTCAACCAAATGTCATAAAACTTATTCACGTGGCAATGCTTACGACCGATAATTAAGCTTATTTTGTTCTGGTGTTTTGTTGGAGCGCAGTCTGAAAACTGTATGACCATTTGAAAAGTGCCATTGCATTCTTCCTGGATCTTTTGGTTAAAACACCATAATGATCATTTGGTAGGTTATCGTATAACTATGTATCTAGTTGTTATATCATGAATATATGTAACTTTATTATACCTAATTGGTTAAAACATGGAAAATTTTATACAAAATTTATACTAGATACTCTGAAACCCGTGCAGCCCAAGTTTTACAGTAAACAGTTTCAGAGAAAGTGTGTGTCAACCACTACATGAATTTGATATGAAAAGAATAAAGGCAACAGTAGTATACCGCTGTTCGAAGAGTGTTACATTGACATTTCACAGTATATACTAGTAAATTTTCAGAAACTGATGAGTCACAGTAGAACAGAACGTTTCATCAATTAATATTCTGGAGCAGAAATCGACTGTCCACTTTAAATTGTATGTAATTCAAGATTCCGAATCCTTAAACCGACCACGTCAATGAGTGGATGAAATTTTACCATTCATCACATGAACTTGAAACAGGAGCAAGATGATTCATCTGATAAGTCTGTAAAATTATATCAATACATGATGCGTAACCACTGTATTTATTCATTTAGTTTTTTCACATGGTCAGCCTGTTTTTTTACATTGATAGGTATTATTCCACTCTATGCGATTGTGTTCGCATGGTCAAATTGTATAAATTCTATTCAATTCGTGCAAAATATTTTTGAAAAGTTCTCTGATCTTTCCTTAAATGTAAATGGGAATAGAAGTGTCAAAAGCAGCGGCAATTACTATGACAATATGAAACCGAGGTTTGTGTTGAACACCACATTTTATGCAGACATGACAACTAAAAATTTCCTCATATGATCGAAACAGTTCTTGGCTATGGTAAAGTTCCAACATTTACTGATGTCATGTCTGTAATATTTATGAACCTTACACCAGGGACATGCATTACCGCTTTCTGAACTGCCTAAACCTAAAAATATGTTCAAAGTTCATGTCTCCTCCTACGAAAAATTCAATTTCATTAGACATCATTTATTTTTACTAAGTTATTTAATTGATCGAAAGAAGGTTACATGTTTCCTTTAAATTTTAATAATTTTCATCACACTTTACTATGGCAACTGTACTTAGCTGATTATAAGAGAGATTTATATCATCATTTAAAATGAATAGAGAAAAAAATTACATAATTAGAAATTTAAGAGACTAGCACCATCACGTGAAAATTTAATTTGATATTTATCTGAATTTTCGCCCTTATTGATTTTATCTTTTATAAGTCTTTCAATGTCACTATTTAAGTTAATCATAACGCCTGGTTTGTTTTCTGGAAGTCTTTCTATAAGTCTTTATCTTCAGAGTTAATATTTTCATAAGAAGTTTTATTTTCTTTTTCTGCTTTATCTTCGCCTAACACAACAGAGACACATTTACCTTTTCAGATTTTAAGTCTATTTTAAGTGGTTTAAAATTTCATCAAATGCCAAAGCTCTGAAAAAGTAGTTAATGTTTTAATTTCCTAAATTGTTGCCTTTGATGAATTTCATCAAACTGTTTCCTTCAGTTTGAAACTGTTTAATTATTGCATTGTTAATATATTCCGAAAGTGATTTATTCCTAGTTTTGAAGTATGTAGTTTTTTTTCCCACAAGGGTGACTGGGGAATAGAAGTATGGTCACCATTGGTCTTCCTCCGACCGGCGGTAAAACCCTCGCCAAAGTGGGGCGTCCGTTTGGCTGTGCGGGATGTACAAATTTGCAGCCACGTCCGGTCAGAATGGGACGTTAAATCCGATGCCTCGTGTAAAGAGAGTGCCACGCTCTTTGCACGTTAAGAACCCTGCAACAACTCTTTGAGGGTCCGTAGGTGACCTGTTGCAAGGCTAAATTTCTGTCCCTATCCAATATACTCTCATTTCCGTGGCAGTCCAAATTTCCCGACCTTCATCCCGGACGGCCTCTATTACAGAACATACCTATTGTATTTATTGTTAATTTGTTCTCGTCCTGAATATGCATGAAATATTTGCCACTGGACGTTAAGCAACCAACAATCAATCAATCAATCTTTTTTGTAAGTTGTAACCTTATCTGTCAGATTATTATTTTCTAAAATAACCTGTTTGTCATTAAAAGACGAAACTTGAAACTCTAATGTCTGTACATCATGCAACTCATTTTATAAACTATAAAATTGATTTTAAAAAAAAAAACATTGTCTCTGTCTACCACCTGTATACTTGTTCTTTCATATACTATTCTTAAGCACTCAGATTTAAATATGGCCTCTAACGTACAACATACTATAAGTTGTAAAATGAAAACAGTGCATTGAACACTTCAACAAATGAAAGGTCATATTCATGTGTACATTTTATGCCCCACCTACAATAGTAGAGGGCATTATGTTTTCTGGTCCGTTCGTCCCGTTTCAGGTTAAAGTTTTTGGTCAAGGTAGTTTTTGATGAAGTTGAAGTCCAATCAACTTCAAACTTAGTACACATGTTCCCTATGATATGATCTTTCTAATTTTTAATGCCAAATTAAATTTTTGACCCCAATTTTACGGTCCACTGAACATAGAAAATGATAGTGGAAGTTTCAGGTTAATGTTTTGGTCAAGGAAGTTTTGATGAAGTTGAAGTCCAATCAACTTGAAACTTATTACACATGTTCCTATGATATGATCTTTCTAAATTTAAATGCCAAATTAGATTTTTACCCCAATATCACGGTCCACTAAACATTAAAATGATAGTGCGAGTGGGGCATCTGTGTACTGTGGACACATTCTTGTTCAACATTGATTATAAAATCACAATATATATGTAGTGTCAATGCTATAGCAGTTGTATCTTTATGTGTCCTGTTCACTAGTAGCACGATTTCAGTCTGAAACGGTCATTTTGGTCTGATCATATCTTAATAGACTGGATTTACCGCTAGAGAAAATCGTCTAGACTTTTAAGACCGTTAAGACGCCGTTCCGATCGATAGTCTCATCAGGTGAATCAGTCCGTTAAGGCATGTCAAGATAAACAAGACTGAATCTTCTAGCGAGCTGTTTAGATCCGTTACGACGGTGTCAGACCAAAACAGACCAAATCTTAAAATAAACGTTCAAAATTGTCAGACCATGTTTAGATCCGTTCAGTATGCTGGTATGATAGTACGAGTTACGCCCCTTCTGCTTGATAATGCATTTTAGATTAATATATATATTTATTAGAATTTAAAGTATTATATCTCTCGAATAAATAATAAGAAAAAAGTAATTAAAGATTAAATCCTCTGTTGATTCTTTATTTCTGTTGTTGTTTAGTTGAGGAACTAATAAATTATTCGTCTATATATGTTGCTTATTTTTAATAAATGTTAGTTTATTTATTTATATTAAATAAATATTAAATGCAAGGACGTATGTTAATTGTATACACACAAAAATGTTTGCCATACATTTAACCTTAAAATGTTGTGAATCCTTTGTGAAAATATTTTCGTATTTGAAAATTAGAAACGGAAAATCTTAAACGTAACCTAAAAAAGGAGATGTTGTATAATTGCCAATGAGACAATCCACAGATATGAAGCGGAAGCAAATTAACACGTGCGTATTTTTGTTTTAATTCGTTTTCTGTTGATATGTCCTACACTTCTATTACCGTTGGAGCTGTTTTTATTATTTTCGTGCCAGTTACTCTGTTAAACTCGGAAACGCTTCTATTACCATAGCTTTGTACTGTACAATATATCATTAAACAATTATTTATTTTACACAATGGTGCGTCTAAACACCACCAAGGTCGCCATAGTACATGAAGCTGATCATGATACTGCATTCAGTCTGTGTCGAGACAGTGTCAACACTATAAATAAAGTACCACCGTATAAAGATTTTCATTCAAACAATTAATGTATCCTTATGTTTATTTTCTAACCCATATGATATATATATAGCGCCAGTGGCGGATTAACCGAGGGCACAGCCCCCTTCAGGTCACCAAAAATTTCTAACATAATTGTATTGCCACTGTATCTTCTTGTCTATAGCGGAAATTAATCACAGATTGATTTTACTTCTTAAACTGGCCGTTAATTAATACAAACGTCCACATGCGTGATTAATGACAACTTATCGGTGGGTGTGTAAATACTGACACCTGTGTGTAATGTCTTTTCGCAAAAGTTTTGATGTAAAATACATTTACATGCATGTTGATTTGAATAGTACGAATTTATATTGGTTTATAATATAATACAGATTAAGATCGATTAACAGGTGAAACTTCTGATCTGTGTTTTTAAAGAATAGGTACAAATATATGTTTAATGTCGATAATGGTAGTTAAATCTATATTTGGATATCTCTCATTCAAAATTTAGTACTCACAATAACATTTCTTGTGGATGTATTTTCTTATTTTTCTTCGTAAACGTCTTTTGTGAATTTATTCAGCAACAAATTAAACTGGCTATTTATTTTGAATAACATACATGTACAAGATTTGTTTTTAAACGGAATGTCGTATTTCCTTCCCTTTTATTTCCTCCGGTCCAGGAAAATAAATTGACATTAATAAAATGCTATTTTTTCACAAGATCTACTTTGGAGCAGAATCTCGGACTTATACATTTCTCTAAAAGTCACCCCAAGGGTGACTGGGGAATAGAAGTATGGTCACCATTGGTCTTCCTCCGACCGGCGGTAAAACCCTCGTCAAAGTGGGGCGTCCGTTTGGCTGTGCGGGATGTACAAATTTGCAGCCACGTCCGGTCAGAACGGGGACGTTAAATCCGATGCCTCGTGTAAAGAGAGTGCCACGCTCTTTGCACGTTAAGAACCCTGCAACAACTCTTTGAGGGGTCCGTAGGTGACCTGTTGCAAGGCTAAATTTCTGTCCCTATCCAATATGCCCTCATTTCCCGTGGCAGTCTAAATTTCTCCGACCTCAATCCCAGACGCCTCTATTACAGAACCTACCTATTGTATTTGTTGTTAATTTGTTCTCGTCCTGAATATGCATGAAATATTTGCCACTGGACGTTAAGCAACCAACAACAACAATCTCTAAAAGCCCAAGCATAGTTCTAAAATTTGTGTATTTTCTTGTCTCAATGACCATGTACATGTATGAGGATAAGAATAGGTCACCATTTATAAAGATATGAAGGTGTTTCACAGATATCATGGATATTAGAATAATGTGCAATAATGTAAGTCTGGAAGCGAGGTAAAAATAGGGATAAAAGAATATATAGAGATGATGAACTATAAAGAACATATTGATTGATTGTTTCGTTGTTTAACATCCAGTGGCAAATATTTGATGCATTTAAGGCAGGCAAATATTCAGTATAAAGATAAATGGTAAAAAAAAATAAAGATATAGAAATATAGAAATGATGATCTGAACTCCCTCCCTAAAAAAAATGTCACTCGTACTTGCATATATACATCTCTAAAAATTCTGGATCCGCCCTGCTGTATATGGCGTAAATTAAAAATTTTCCGTTTTAGTTAAAATGCTTGAGTTCAATGGCACGTGCTAGTAATCAACCGTGTCAACAGGTAACAAAATCAATGATCCATAACGCAAGAAGTACATGACTATTTTACAATTTACAATAAAAGGTGCCGTAGGGCTAAAAGTTAAAGAATTAATGAATTTGTGTATACGTAAACTATTAGTATTTAAGCTGTTGATGTTTGACCGTCAGTTTTAATATATGCTATATATGTTTTATATTCAATAAAATAATGAATCTATTATAGCTTAGTATGTGTAGTTTAAAGTTCTTACAATATACAGTTATTTAATATGTAACTATGCAATATTGCCCGAAGCCAACGGCTTCGGGCAATAGAACAATGAGCTGATATTCATACCTCGGGAAATATATTTTGATCTTTTGCACTGTTACACATTCAATAACTGTTTTATTACCTAATATAGACTGAGTCAGTTCTAACAAATTCTTAGAAATAAAACACATGAAAGTAACAACTGTATTAATTATAATATGTAAGGAGCATACATGTACAACCAATACTTTAGAAATTCAATAAAACGGGCATGAAATCAGAGTAATTTAAATGACAAGAAATCATTAAAGTCAACATATTAAATATTCTTCAAAATTTAACGGCTATACCAGGTATACATGAATACCTTTCAACTAATCAGATTTCAGAATAAGAGGTCATAACAGGTCAGTGCAATAGACTGCACACAGGTGCAATAGAACGATAATTTCCAGTGCAATAGACCATGGAACAAAAAATGGCAGAAAACTAGCAAATAATATAGAAATATTAATAAAACAGTAAAATACTCTTTATTAGGTAATAATATTATATATTTCTAAACACTATACCAAAAGATAATGCAAAATATTTGAGCGCTGCATGGCAAACCATTGTTTAGTTAAGAGAGTATTCCTTTAAATTGTGTCAGTTATATAAAGTGGTGGGTATTTGTATTTTATTTATTTGGCCAATTGTATCACTATTCATACATTTTATATTTCACAACTATATATATACTATAAGTTGTGAATTGTGATTAATTGTTTGTTGCTTAAAGTCCAGTGGCAAATTTTTCATGCATGTTCAGGACCGGAACTGTGGTTTTATGACATGGAACCCACCAGTGTAGTTTTCATGCGGTATAATATTTAAGAGTAACTTAAATTTCAGTAACATGAATATGAATTTTGAATAAATCGAAACATTACGGGAGCTAGACGCATGGATCACACGGACCTCAGTTTTTTCTCTGTTTTGTCTTAATAAAAGTGTATTTTCTCCATTTATTTTGTGCTTTTATATAATTAACGATAACTGTGGTTTATACGTGCTGCCAGACGAAAGATCTATATGTGTCCTCTAGATGTATTTTTTTTTTTTGTGGATTGTTTGACGTTTAACACAAAACTTTTATTAAGTGTGATCTATGTAGAAATTCAAACGTACTTGAAAACTCCAGGCTTTAAATAAAATGGTCATTAAAATAGCCACACAATTAATTGAATAAGAAAAATTTAAGTTTTGGAATAACATATATATGTGCATTGTCAGAAAATATAATTTTGATTTTACGAACTTTGGTATTAAACTGAACAAAAGAGAGCGCACCAATCTTACCTCCTTTTGTCATATAAATGTTTGCCTGATTTTGAGATTGTACGTAACCAGTAGATAGAAAACCCGATACCTTTTACCTGAAAATGGTCACATAAATCCTGCAAAAGGTTATTCTGATTAAATTCATCTTCAATCAGTGATGAAAACAGTAATACCAGCAGAACTGATTTGGGTGCACCTTTTTAAATGAAATCTTACACAAATTTTGACTCACTACACTCACTAGAAATTTTACCATTTCGGACAGTAACATTCCCTTTGCTGGGACCCATATAATATTATCAAAGTAATGAAGTACTGAACATCGGATTACTGCAAGTTCTTGTCTCAGAAAATAAATCACATATATCTAAACCTATAAGCATGATAAGTGAGGTTAATGTTCCATATGTACAGAGATATATTTTTTCTGAAACAAGTTCGTGCTTGGATGATGAATAAATTAAATGACAGGAAATTCAACCTCACTGTAATACATTTATATGGTTAAACCATTATGCATTCATGTATAAATAATTTTCATCTATTTGAATACATCAACCTATTATATATATATATATATATATATATATATTCTACTATTCTAATATTAGTGCAGTTCAAGTGCATGGTAGACACTCTTCTGTAATAATTTGATTTTTCTAATAGATTAGATTTGAGTAGGCATTAATATTTTCCAGCAAAACGTTCTTGAGATATTCTTCGGCATGCGGTAAAACAATTAAGCACTGATCTTAATATTGATTAAATTTTGTTGATAGTCATATATGATATTTTGGTTCCCATTTTTTGTATGTATACATGTATATATATCTGGGTTTTTAATATTTTTCTTTTATGCTAGAATGGTAGGTTGGACCACCCTGACACAGGCTATTTTTTCAATGTCTGTAGTGTGTTTTGTTGGTTGCTGTTTATCATATATTTGTTTGTTTGTAGCTTGTGTAGACTAGTATAAACCAAACTGTCATCACTGTTGGGTTCCTCGTCTGAATTTTTACATTAACTGTGTTAGATGCATCATCACAGGCTGAGCCTTTATAGGGTGCTCATTATGAAGTTTTAGTTTTTGGTCATTGTTGAAGTGTGTGCAGTGACCTATTATATAGTTACTAACAAGTAAATCACTTGGTCTACATGGTTTATGGTTGATGGTCGTCTCATCGAAATTCATACCATATCTCCTTAGGCCAAAATAAAAGTATGTTTGTTTCCTCCCCACCCGTGTCAAAATATGCCCCTGGTCAAAAATTATTTTCTTTCCCAAAATAATCTTTTCTATTTTGAAAAGTGCTTGAAGGCAAAATGATTGATAATCTCATTTAATACACTCAAATTGAGCATAAACAACTCAAAGATGCGCTGACTGGACGAGTCAAACCATTCATGCTATGACAGCCAGTTAAAAAAATTAACCTGCCTTCCTGGTCTGTTTACAAAGGGTAGACCAGGGGAGGGAAACAGACATTCTTTTAAATGTGGCCTTATTCATGATTTTTTATTGAAATTCTAAAATAAGAAGATTTTACTAGTCTATAAGTATCACATAAACTTAACATTATCAATAATCCATTAAAATGAAGTCAAGTCAAAATAACCATGCCAGACAGACATGACAGATAATGTACACTTTACAGTGGGGTTCGTGTTGCTTATTCTTTAGTTTTCTGTGTTGTGTCATGTGTTCTATTGTTTGTCTGTTTGTCTTCTTTCATTTTTAGCCAGGCGTTGTCAGTTTATTTTCGATTTATGAGTTTGACTGTCCCTCTGGTATCTTTCGTCCCTCTTTTAGTTCTTCCATACCCCAAATTTATAGTTAACCGTTTATAGTAACAGAGAAAAGGCTAAACATAAAAACCATGAAAATGGTGTCATTGTCAGATGAAACCAGCCAATCAAAATGTCAAACATGTACACCTTACATTCATTCATTCCATATGCTAAAAATAGTGATCCTATACATGTACAATGTAGCTTATAGCATCTGAGAAACATTGATGACCTTCTGCTGTTGTCTGTTCTGTGGTCGGGTTGTTGTCTTTTGGCACATTCCCATTTCCATTCTCAATTTTATTACTAAGTATCTGAGAAACAAACTTAACCAAATTAACATTGTATTAAACTGAAATAACCTTAATTACTTATCCATGAAATGAAGTCAAGGTCAGGTCAACCCAACCTGATAGACAAGTAGACCTTGCAAGATACTCATATATACAAAAAATGTATCCAATTACTCCTATAAAATGTACAGTATAAGAGAGCATTTCACTGATTAAATAACAGTATTATTTTACATGCAGTCATTGAACCATGAAAATGAAGTCAGGTGCAATGGACATATATATAATGACAGACTGAAACATCATAACATATTAGCTACAAGTATCTGAATACAAGATAAGAAACATCCAGCTCTTTTAGCTTTTAAAATGTAAAGCTTTATCAAAATAGCTTACATCATCACCCCAGATTGTAATACCTATTTCTTGCATACAACCAACTTTCATGACTTTTGTGTAAGGCGAGACAATAAAATGATACTTTGAAGTACATGTATTGTTTAATATGTTTGACTACTAGTATAAAATGCCAGTTTCAGAATGAACAGTAATTTAGAAGATTATCAAAATACATGTAGATACATTCAGACTATTATAAGTACAGCAAGCTGTCATTTGACTCTAACCAACAACCGTGCCAGGGCTGTAAAGCCAGTCTAGGTCGGTAAAACTTCCATCATCATGCATATGACACTAAACAATAGTGACGGACCGTGACAGACCCTCATGGAAAGTCAAGGAGGTTTAACACTCCTGGTGGTACATGTAGCTAACAATATCAATGCCAGCATGGAAATTCTTATTATATCCAAATTCTTATTTTAAATGAATAATTATCCAAGGTATTAATGAATTCAGATATGATCATGATGATGCACTTCTAGTATTGATATTCACTGAAACTATGAATTTTCATTATTCCAATTTGCTATTCAAAATGAATAACTTTCCAAGATAATCATGGAATTAAGATATGATGCACTATTAATATTCCCAGAAAACTATGAATTCTCTTTATTCCAAATTGTTATTAACTTATTTCAAATGAATAATTATCAAAGGTATGCAACCCCAAGGGTGACTGGGGAATAGAAATATGGTCACTACAGGTCTTCTTCCGACCGGCAGTAAAACCCTTGCCAAAGTGGGGCGTCCGCTTGGCTGTGCGGGATGTATCAAGTACGCAGCCACGTCCGGTCAGAATGGGGACGTTAAATCCGATGCCTCGTGTAGAAAGAGTGCCACGCTCTCTGCACGTTAAGAACCCTTGCAACAACTCTTTGAGGGGTCCGTAGGTGGCCTGTTGCAAGGCAAAATTTCTGTCCCTATCCAATTTTCCCTCATTTTCCGGTGGCAGTCTAAATTTCCCCGACCATCATCCCGGATGTCCTCTATTACAAGACCTACCTATTGTATTTATTGTGAACTTGTTCTCGTCCTGAATATGCATGAAATATTTGCCACTGGACGTTAAGCAACCAACAATCAACAATCAATCAAAGGTATGCACTGTCATCAAGTAATGTAGTATTTCTTACAAATTGTAAGTTTGCTATTTGTTCAATTCACAATTTCCTTTTGTCCAATCAGAACATCCCATCAACATCATGGCATAATGCTGTAAGCCCTTTCACATTATTTCCAAACGCAATAAGTAACACAAAATTATGAATGAATCCACTGTTTCACAATTTACAGCTACAGGTACAAATGAGGTATGAGAGTAACTTAGTGACACCTATATATTTCCTGTATATACATGATATATGCCGCTTCATAATCTGGCTGGGAATCATGCTCAAACCAATGTGAAATCTTATCTACAAAAAAATATACATTAAGAATAAAGTACTGAAACAATATCTAATATCGTATTTATATATCTACAAGAAAAACTAGCGATCTTAATTTGTTTTGAACAAAGTTCAATGATGTAAAGAAATGAATTTATGACTTATACAATTTAATTTATAAGTCCCTTATGAGAAGAAGAATAAAACCCTTTTTCAGGTTCTATTTCTAAAAGAAATGTTCTCTCTTTCTACATTAATGTTTTCTTAGGTGTATACTTCATTGAAGGATTGGTTACTGTCTAATAGAGGCTATAGCACTATACTTGTTTTGATCAATTTTTAAAGTCAGACATAGTTATTTCTCTCAAAACACAACTGGTAATTTCTTTTGATCATTTTAATAGGAAATAAATTACTGTAACAAAGATGAGATTAAAATGAAAAAAAAAAATAATAATAATAAATGAAATGCACTGTTGCTACATATACCCTGTAGACTTTCCTTTTGTAAAGTGCATATATATGAAAGAATTTTGTGTCATG
The DNA here is from genome assembly GCA_017311375.1 of Mytilus coruscus. Taxonomy (NCBI): domain Eukaryota; kingdom Metazoa; phylum Mollusca; class Bivalvia; order Mytilida; family Mytilidae; genus Mytilus; species Mytilus coruscus. The sequence continues at coordinate 45,948,394 of CM029605.1, forward strand.
AATGAATAAACCGTTAAAATTTTAAGAAACATGATATATATTTAGTAGTATACTCAACCTTGAGTTTAATTTGACATCTTTAATGTTACCCAGTATACTTTATACTTATTACAGCTTGTGCTTTAAATAATGCTTTGCAGTTTATTTACCCCAGACTACACATTTTCTTTATTCTATATTAGTATTTACCCATTTTCAGGTTGATAAATCAATACTAATACTACTTTTAAAACCTGTATTATATATATTTTCAAAATACCAGAATAAAATTATATCCTGGTGTTTCATATTTTTCATAATCTTTAATTAAATCAAATTATTAATTTATCCACAATTTAAAAGGACATTTGAAATTTGTGAACATCATTATACAATCTTCTTCAATACCAATGACATTTTAATAGTCACCCTCAAGGCAATAAACTGTTAGTGTTGTGTCTTAATTTCAGTTTATTACATATAACATGTATATAAGAAGTCCTGATAATTACCATTTCAGTGTTAACATCCTGATTATTACCTATTATAATATCACATTTACATGGGCATGAATTCAGATTCAGTAAATATATTTTGATAATTATTTATTTTGAAGTTGAATTATAGACTTTTAAACCAAATTATGAGACACCATTTAGTTAACTAATCCCATTTTGTGACAACTTACCTGTATTCTGTAATACAATATCTTTAATAAAATTCATAAAATACTCCAAGTTTAGACAGATTTACATAAAAAAGATGCAGGACAAAAGTTACAGACAAAAAGTCACAATTCAGTTTTGAGATTATTTTCTTTGAACAAGAAAACACTAATTTAAAAAAAAATTATATTTTTGTTATTTCTGGAACAATTATATATGTGAAGCAACTTTGTAATTAAAATGTATTCAAACATATAAATAATGATCAAATAATTGTTATGAAAACAATATGTCAAAGTGACTTGATCCTAAAATGGCTTCACTCTGCCGAGAAATATATCCTTTTCATGATTAAATTTTGCTTTAAATATTTGTTGCAAAAATATTTCAAGATCTTTCTCTCGTATATTCAAACAATTGTCAACAAATCATGTGTAAAATTGAGAATGGACGTTTTGTCCTATCAAATTTGTGAACTTTATGTCCTGTGACTTTCTGTCCGTTTACCTGAAAAATATGCTTGCCTTACAGAAAGATTTTTGTATTTGTTTTCCCACATACTGAATGTTAAACAAGTGTATATAAAAATAAATATAAATAAAATAGAGACAGCAGCCCAAGACCAAAAACAAGTAAAAGGCAAAGATGAATTTTGACTTATCATGCTCAAAGGGCAAATTTTATATAAAACTGACATAGTTCACATGAAAATAAATAGTTTAGGCCACACTAATTTGATTAATAGTTCTTTGGATTGATAATATAAGACACATCTGCGTGCCATGTGCAGAGTTGTACGGTTATGTTTACCAGAACCTCGTCTAAATCTGTGGAGTATATGTCCTCGGCGGCTTGTCCTTTGGCCCTTGTATTATAATTGGACGGTGTTGCCCTATCGTTGACTTGGCACCAGCTGTGTTCTTGTATGGCATGTAAACAGTAGAGCAAGGTGACAGGAAAGAGTCAGTCCTCTACCAATTTGTGAACGTGGACTAGTTCTTTTGGTTTGTTTGTAGATATATGGCTATAATAGCTGGAATGAAAAACCAATTCTTTTAAAATAAAAGATCTTTATTAATTGCTGGTCAATGTTCAAGTGTATACATGAGTTCATACATACATAATTGAAATAAACAATAACCATTTAAATTAAATGCAGAAGAATATAACGATGGAACATATATATTCCCATTATTAAACAATAATTATTAGATTAAATGAAGGAGCTAACTGGCTCAATTAAATTAATGTGCTGATGTCAAATATTGTTGTCAACATGAGTGAGACAAGGGCCTCTTTTGAATCTTGTTAAAGGTTGCTATTGACGTAGTGTTTATTTTAATCTTAAAAGTGCAGATAACTCTGTTAAATACAGCTGAAAACCGCTCCGTTTTTCCACATAAAAAGGAATGAAACGTTCTATAACTTCTTGCGCTTTTTGTTCATATTCAAACTAACTACTAAAACACTAAATAATATATACACGATAAAGCAAATAACTAAAACAAATAAGTCTTCTCTTCAGCTACTTAAACATTACAAACTATCAACATATGTTACAAAGTCGCGTTAATTAAGGTAGCACAATACCAAGAGATTTTTACTTCCAATCTCTTAAAATGCTGTTACTTTCTTATGACTGCATTGAAATTAATGAAAGTGGTATATACAGATCGATAAAAGATTAATCTTTATATGAATGTAATATTTTGTTATGCAATCAATATGTAATCAATTATTATGCAATTAATGGCAAAATCTTGGTCAGTTCACTTGAATGAATTTAGCTGTGACATCTCTATATAACTACACAAGAAATTTTAACATTATCTTAATCAACATAGCAGGAGCCACAAAAGGGTCTCTCGAATTATCGATATCGTGTTCCATTCTCTCATAAATCTGTAATTAGTGTAAACATCCTTTCAACATAAAAGTAGAGATTGTTTGATTAGGTGTAAAATTTGATCCATGCATTCTATCCAGAATCTGAGACACCCTTTTGTAGATAATGGCTCTAGGAACAACACATAAAATAAAACATCTCGGGGTATCAATGAAGAAGCTAATTCTAATTGAACTAGAACACACCGCGAAATCGCGGGTAATTAGATCTTGGTTGAAAGTATGTATGATGAATTTTTGTGAAAGATTTTGATTTGACGGAAGAATGTTTTAAATAGAAAAAAGTTTTATTTTTTAAATTTTATCCAATTTGTCGAATTTTATGTAGTCTTTCATAACTCTTTTAATACTTTCTGTCCTACAATCGTTTTGTTACTATAGAATGCAATACTTGATTGAAAAAATCAAAAGCAATTTATTTGTTTATAACTAAAATTAAATCAATGTGTAAAACAAATAATGATTTAACTCATTATATCTTTGAACTAGCTCCAGTTGTATTTAAATATTAAAGCAACCATATTAAGTATTTGAAAAAAATATATTCATGTCAGTCAACAACATAAGAATCTTTCTGAAATGATTTTGGTGGCCCTTGAAGGGCCGTGGTCTCATAGACAATTTATTAATCTTGATAATCGTACATCTTGTCCATTTGTTCATAAATTCTTCATCTTGTACAGCAGTCATGTACTGTTGTAAAAAGCTTCACTGCTTGTAAACGATGCAATAGTCGATTATTGTTGCTATTTCTGCTAAACTCCCCGTCAAAAGTGTATTAATCTTGATACTCGTACATCTTGTCCATTTGTTCATATTTTTTCTTGTTCTTGTACAGTAGTCATGTACTGTGGTAGAAGAAGCTTCACTGCTTGTAAACGATGTAAAAGATGATTCTTGTACCGATAATTGATGCTATTTCTGCTAATCTCCTCTCTCAAAAGTGTATTTATCTTGATACTCGTACATCTTGTCCATTTGTTCATATTTTTTCTTGTTCTTGTACAGCAGTCATGAACTGTCGTAGAAGAAGCTTCACTGTTTGTCAACGATGCAAGAGTTGATTCTTGTACCGATAATTGTTGCTATTTCTGCTTATCTCTCTCTCTAAAAAGTGCATCACATATGTACATTGATTCCCACAAGACATTGCTGTTTGTTGTCTGTCCATGATGACAACTTTATGAATGAGGCAAATAAAATTATTGGCCTTATATACATGTAGGTCATGCCAAGCAACTAATCTTTATAATGTGTCATCCATGTAAAACTCAGCACAGGAAATTTAAAACAATAGGTTATAAAAAGTAAGGGATATGAAGCCATAAAGGTATGGCACAATATAGATCTTCAATAAACGAAGGACAATAGAAAGTGACACCTGTTTATTGTGTACAAAATGAATTGTTCAAAATATAACATGGGATGTTGACAAACTGTACCTATGTGAGAAAATATATATAAACCTGAATATTTTTTGGAATAGCAATATGTTACCGAGAGATTTATTTATTTAAAAATAATTACTGCACACAATTCCTTCTGATTTATTTAGAAATAATTACTGCACACACAAAGAAACACATCTTAGAAACACATTTAATATGTCCAAATAAATTGACATGTTTAAAAAATGGAAACAGATTTAAATTTGAAATCCTTCAAAATTTGGACTTACTGGCCATTAGCAGGTACCACTTGAAATTTCATTAAACTTTGTCAATATTATTTACTGTGAAACAACACTGTAATAAAGGTATGTTCAATAAATATATCATCCAATACTGACTAAATGATTGTTATGAAACAAAATGGTAACAGTAACTTAATTGTGCCAAGAAATACATCCTTTGCATGATTAAAATTTTATAAACTTTAAAATGAATGGAAATTTTTCTAGATCTTACTCATATAATATATTCAAACAATTGTCAATAAATTAATTATAAACATAAAATTATGTCCTGGGTATTTTTGTCATATCAGATTTGAGACTGTATATCTTGTGCCTTCTTTCCTGTTAATTTCACTGTTTTCCAGATGAAATGTGTATTGGTAAATTGGTTTACATAATAGAGAATATTGGGCAAACAGTTCAAAATAATGGACTATACAAAATAAAATAAAAATAAATCAAAAGGAAAACAAAAACATTGCACTTTGGTTATATAAATTAGGGCGTTAGTTTTCTGGTTAGAATTGTTTTACATTGTCATTTCGGGGCTTTTGTAGCGGACTATGCTTTATTGACTTTGCTCGTTGTTGAAACCCGTACGGTGACCTACAGTGGTTAATTTCTGTGCCATTTAGGTCTCTTGTGGAGAGATGTCTCATTGGCAATCATACCACATTTTCCTTTATATGTACAGAAATATTCAACATAAAAGAATTACAAGCAAACTAAATATAATATGTACAAAATATCTAAAAAAAGAAGGGTAGTTTAAATTAGACTATTCATTGTTACTGTCATTATTCATTGTCTCGAGTGCGAGATGTTATCCCCGAGACAAATTTCTTCCAAGACATTCGTCGTGCTTGCCTGCAAGTCCGCCGTGCCTTACCGCGAAAAATACGGAAATTACTCAAGTTTTCCGTCGTTGGTTGTTGATTGAACCGTCTTTCACATTTTTACGGTCACCTATTGCCTGATCACAAGCGTCTTCAAACCATGGTTTGCTGGGATGTTTCGGATTTGCCGAGGTCTTAGGATTAGTTCCGTCAGCAATTGACGTTAAAACTGTATTAAAAGTTAAAACTGGATCTTGTACAGTCTCAAACATCTTTGACTGAAGTTCCGCTTGACAGAGATTCTCAAACCAGTCCGCCTTGTCAGGTTTCCAACGTGGTACTCTCTGTTGGGCAGAAGTAAAAGATGTTCAAGTAGTATTGGAAAGTGATCACTTCCACATAGATCATCATGAACACGCCATTAATAATACAGAAGAAGAGATGGATCGCAAATAGTGATATCAATAGCAGAATAAAACCCGTTTCCATGATGAAGATAAGTATTAGATCCATCATTAAAATGCATAATCCTTCTTGAGAGACAAAGTCCTCAATGATCTTACCTTTGGCATTATGGGCATTGAAGTCGCCTTTAATTATAAATGGTGGGGTAATTGATCAGTGAGGTTTTTCAGTTTAGCCTTTTCAGTAATTGAATTGGGTGGAATATATATAGAACATAATGTAATTGTTTTATCTAATGATTAACGAATTGCAACTGCCTGCAGATCCGTGAAACAGCCAACCGGGAGTGACCTTTTGTAAACCGGAAGTAGTTATTTTGTGTACTATATTAATATAAAAGTATATAAAACTATGTTTTTGGAATCAGTGTAAAGTAAACTATCAAACAATACCGGAAGTGATATTTTGCAACCTGGAAGTAAAATTTATCTCCTTTTTGTCGAAAACTCGACATAGGGATAGTGATCCGGCGGCGGCGGCGTTAGCTAACTTCTTAAAAGCTTTATATTTTAGAAGGTGGAAGACCTGGATGCTTCATACTTTGTATATGGATGCCTCATGTTACGAAGTTTCCATCAGTCACATGTCCAATGTCCTTGACCTCATTTTCATGGTTCAGTGACTACTTGAAAAAAAAGTTCAGATTATTTGTAATGTTAAATTCTCTCTTATTATAAGTAATAGAATAACTATATTTGGTATGTGCGTACCTTGCAAGGTCCTCATGCCTGTCAGACAGTTTTCACTTGACCTCGACCTCATTTCATGGATCAGTGAACAAGGTTAAGTTTTGGTGGTCAAGTCCATATATCAGATACTATAAGCAATAGGTCTAGTATATTCGGTGTATGGAAGGACTGTAAGGTGTTCATGTCCAACTGACAGGTGTCATCTGACCTTGACCTCATTTTCATGGTTCAGTGGTCAACGTTAAGATTTTGAGTTTTGGTCTTTTTTCTAATACTATATGCAATTGGTCAACTATATTTGGTGTATGGAAGTATTTTATGATCTATTTGTCAGTCACCCAGGTTTTATTTGACCTTGACCCCATTTTCATGGTTCAGTGGTCAAAGTTAAGTTTTTGAGTTTTGGTCTTTTTTCTAATACTATATGCAATTGGTCAACTATATTTGGTGTATGGAAATATTTTATGATCTATATGTCAGTCACGCAGGTTTTATTTGACCTTGACCTCATTTTCATGGTTAATTGCTCAGTGTTAAGTTTTTGTGTTATGGTCTGTTTTTCAAAACTATAAGCAATAGGTCAACTATATTTGTTGTATGGAAGAAGTGTTAGCTGTACATGCCTGCCTGGCATGGTTCATCTGACCTTGACCTCATTTTCATGGTTCATTGGTCAATGTTTAGTTTTCTTGGTTAATGTTAAATTTAAATGACAGTTGTAATAAAGCTTTATATTTAGGACTATCAACATAATATCAATGATTAGTTTCCCCAAGGGTGACTGGGGAATAGAAGTATGGTCACCATTGGTCTTCCTCCGACCGGCAGTAAAACCCTTGCTAAAGTGGGGCGTCCGTTTGGCTGTGCGTGATGTACAAATTTGCAGCCACGTCCGGTCAGAATGGGGACGTTAAATCCGATGCCTCGTGTAAAGAGAGTGCCATGCTCTTTGCACGTTAAGAACCCTTGCAACAACTCTTTGAGGGGTCCGTAGGTGACCTGTTGCAAGGCTAAATTTCTGTCCCTATCCAATATACCCTCATTTCCCGTGGCAGTCTAAATTTCTCCGACCTTAATCCCGGACGCCCCTATTACAGAACCTACCTATTGTATTTATTGTTAATTTGTTCTCGTCCTGAATATGCATGAAATATTTGCCACTGGACGTTTAGCAACCAACAATCAATCAATCAATGATTAGTAATGAAGGCGAGACATTTTAGTGTGTGCACTCTTGTTTATATCTTTCTGTATAGAAACCATATATTTTGGAATCATTGGACTATAAGCTTTCATTTGACGCTGAAATTCGACATTTAAAACCAAATTTTAATATGTTCATATCAAAATAGATCCTTGCTGGTGGAAGACCTTCAATTGTTCTTTGAACAATTGGTTTCTATTATTTATTTTTTACTTCCGCCAAATTTTGTTTCTTCGCTGTTTTTGTCGCTTAGATATTTGGAATAATATGAGGCAGGCATTACTTGTGAAAGGGACGAAGTCTGTTTATTTTTTAATTCAAACATATTTTAATTTCAAAACGGAAATACCGTACCGTAACCTCTGACCTAAATGGCCACTTGAATTATTTTACATCATTTTGCATTTATTGTCTATCCATATGCTATTCTGTTTCTATTTCAAAAGTTATATTTTCTGGATATAATGAGAAATAAACTAGTTTTGTTCAATGAGACAGCAACCAAACAAAACAATTAAAAGAATTATATATTGTCTGGAAAAACTTGTGTCTCACTAACTGATAACCTTTTTACCTATAGTAAATTCTGAAACTATTGCAATTTTTCACGAATGGACTTAATCTTTAGTTCAATTATTGTGATTACCAAAAATTTTGCATAAAGATCTTTAATATTCAATTATCAGAATGCGAGTTCTTATTATTGAGATATTCACCCTGTCGCATTATTTGCATTAATTAAAACATCACAATAATTTCTGAATTTACAGTATCATAAAGATCCAGATTACTGATCATAAAATCAGATAAATTGATACAGATTGCAACAAAGATCTCAACCTCATTTCAAATTCATGGATAAGTGATCAAGGTTTAAGTTACCTTATTATGGATATTATTGTCAAAGTCAAGTTTTAAAAATTGTGTTTTCTGATAATAAAAGTACATGTACATGCACAAGGAAAGCCATTTTATATGCTACATCGTGTAATCAATAGGTCAACTATATTTGGTGTATGGAATGATTATTAAATGTATAAATTGAAATATTGAATAAGAGGATGTGATATGATTGTTGATGAGACACTCCACAAGAGACCAAATAACACAGAAATAACTATAGGTCTCTAAACAGCCGTCAACAATGAATAAAACATATTCTGCATAGTTGGATATAAAAGGCCTTGAAATGACAAATGAACAATTTAAAACACTTCAAATAAGAAAACTAACAGCATAATTTATGTTCAAAATAATGAATGAAAACAAATATGCCGATATATTGCAGGGTTTATCTGTATAGTTGTTAATTTCTGTGTCATTTTGGTCTATTGTGGAGAGTTGTCTCATTGGCAATCATACCACATCTTCTTTTTATACGACTGCAAAAATTTTTTTAGGATCATATAATGGTATGATGTTGTCGTCGTCTGAAGACACATTGGTTTCCGGACAATAACTTTTGTTAGAGTGAATAGATAATGAAAATTTTGCAGATACCACAAAAGGAAGGTTGGGTTTGATTTTGGTGATGATAGTCCCAACCGTTTTAGGAATTAGGGCCCAAAAGAATAAAATTGAGAATGGAAATGGGAATGTGTCAAAGAGACAACAACCCGAAAATAGAACAGACAACAGCAGAAGGTCACCAACAGGTCTTCAATGCAGCGAGAAATTCCGGCACCCGGAGGCGTCCTTCAGCTGGCCCCTAAACAAATATATATACTAGTTCAGTGATAATGAACGCCATACTAAACTCTAAATTGTACACAAGAAACTAAAATTAAAAATAATACAAGACTAACAAAGGCCAGAGGCTCCTCACTTGGGACAGGCGCAAAATGCGGCGGGGTTAAACATGTTTATGAGATCTCAACCTCCCCTATACCTTTAGCCAATGTAGAAAAGTAAACGCATAACAATACGCACATTAAAATTCAGTTCAAGAGAAGTCCGAGTCTGATGTCAGAAGATGTAACCAAAGAAAATAAACAAAATGACAATAATACATAAATAAGAACAGACTACTAGCAGTTAACTGACATGCATTTTCTAGTTTCAGGATAATAACTTGTGTATAATTATTTCGATTGCTCTGCATATGTACCACAATGTTTAATACCACAAGTAGAAGGTTGGGATTCATTTTAGGGTTATGGGGCCAACAGTTTAGGAATTAAGGGCCAAAACCAGCATTTTCTAGTTTCAGACAATAGTTTGTGTCAAAGTGTATGGATCTCTCTGAAATTGTACCACAATGTTTCATATAACAGAGGGAAGACTGGGATTGAGTTTGGGGTTAATTGCCTCAAACATGTAGGAATAAGGGGCCAAAAGAAGCATTTTTCTCGTTTCCAGACAATAATTTGTGTTTAAGTGTATGGATCTCTGAAATTGTACTACAAGGCTCCATACTACAAAGGAAAGGCTGGGATTGAGTTTTGGGTTATTGCTCAAGGGGTTTCCATACGTTGGGGAGGAGGATATTATGTTTACAATTTTTAAGGATTCAAATTTCAAATTTTCTAAAAGTTTTAAGACGAAATCTTCAATTGCACACTGAAAGTATTGTGCGATAGATTTGTAAGATCTTTGACCACATTTATTTTGTGTCAGAAACATATATTATGTAACAAATTCACAATTCAAATTCAGACAGTATCAAGCTTAAATATTGTGTCCAAATTTGCCCAAACTCTTCAGGGTTCGTCCTCTGCGGTCATATCAGGCTGCACTCAGCGAAGCATTTTATTTTATATTAACCTCATTTTCATGGTTTTGTCTGTACTAAACATGTTTCAAAATATTTGGTTGATGGGATGATTGTAAAGAGTCGGATGTAGGGGGAGGGCTCATTGGTTGATTATACAGGGAATAACTGGAGCCGGCCTCTCTTTGGCAGTCAGTGCCAACACCCCCCCCCCCCTTTTTTTTATGAAAATTTCTGGTTTCGCCACAGTGTATGTAAGGCTGGCTTGGATTGATTTATCTGACTTTGGCCTCATTTTCATTCTCATTTATATTTTTTTTTCTGATATTTGTAGTAAAATTTTAATCTTTAGGAATATGAACATAAAACCATCATGAATGGTAATTAGTACAGCAGTTGAGACATTTCAGCTTGTGCACTCTTTAACACAATATATGTGCTGAAAGCTGTGACTGCCATACATGCAGATATTTCTAGGAATATGTTGTAACAACTTTATAAATATGTGTAGACTATCCTGATACTTCGTGTGTGTATTGGAACAAGTCCTTATAGTTGACACCGTTTGCTTGTATTTGCATTATCTTATTTCCATATTTTTTTTCACAGCTATCGTGGTTGAAATCAATACCGTTGTCATCCCAACAAATCTGTCTACTCACCATTTTCAAATTTGGTACATCAAGTTGGTCTTGCAGATATATTACAACTGTGATGTTCAGGTCCCTCAAATAAAACTTTTCACAATGAAATTAATAATTTGTCTTTGGCAAACTTTATCAAAGTAAATTTTCATTTACAAAGGTTGGAGAGATGTGTGAAATATATAAAAAAGGAAGATGTGGTATCATTTTTATGAGGCAACTCTCCACCAGAGACCGATTTACATAGATGATAACAACTATAGGTCACCGTAACGTCTTCACCAATGACCAAACCCATACCGTTTAGGCAGCTACGATAAAAGGCCCAGAAATTACGTTCTTTTGTATGTATTGCACATAATAACAATTTAATGTGTGCATGCTGAACTTTCGCTGGCAAATATTTCAAGCATAATACGGATGAGAACATATAGATGATAAGTATCATATGAAAGTTATGCAAAGTAGGAGGAGTTGGATATATGGACTACCATAAGAAAATGAATCGACAATGTATGCTTGGTATGTGCAAAATCCCCTTTTACACTACGAGACTTCGTATTTATACATCCAGCTGTATGAACACTCTGTCTAAGCAAGGAATATCTGTCAGATTTGTCATATTTCTATGTTAACCCTATACGATATGAAAATAAGTAGATTGTCAATGAGACAACTATCCACGAAAGTTCAAATTTAAAAGTCAATATGATCATAAAATAAAACATCTTATTATATCATCATGCATAGATCGATAATTACGTTTCTTTGCATCAGGTGGATCAAACCAGTGTTCACAAAGAAAATTGTCATTCATATTTTTGGCCGCAATGACACACTCCACATTAATTTTTAATCAAAACTTTCCTTATTAGCTTCCCTTTTAAAACGCATGTCAAAAGTAAGACAGAACTTAACGTTTGCCAACATCACCGACTAATTAGTAATATAGCGTCCCTGTGTACTGGGCGAAGTTTTAAAATTACAATCCCAACTTTTCCTGAACCTAGTAAGTAGTGTAGATTTTTTTTAATTTATAAAGTCTTTAGTAGTGTTTGGAACTGCCCGGTAAACTGCGGGTGTGTGTCATATAGGCAAAATCTCGACATGCATGTCAAACCGAATATTTTGCGGTCCTCCGCAAAGCATGCGGTATTGAGGATAATATCATAGACCGATATAAGGTCGGAATACTACATCCCGGTTACTATTGGTCAATTTTCATCTACATCAAAAACTGAAAAACAGCAAATTATTGAAGTGTCGTTTTATTTCTGCGTAAAACAAATAATCAATTTAGTGAAATGTGTTGCTGGCTGGATCCGTTGGTCTATTATAATGACACTTTCTTCAGGACTGAAATTTTATGCTGATATTTCCTCTTTTTACAACAGAAAATTGCAAATTAACAAAATAACAATTAACAAAATATGTAACAGGAAAATATCATATTAAATAGAAAACATTTACGCCGCCGAGGTCTTATATAGGACTACTGTTCGGGAAACTCATAGACTTATGATACGAGAAAATTTGTTCGATATCTTCGTGCCCATTATTTGATTAAATGAAAATGTTACGTGTTACTGTTAAGTATAAAGTCTTTGTTAGAAAAATGACATGTTCAAATTAAAAAAGAATAATTAACTATTATCAAAATTTTGCAGTGGATAAATATTCCACATTCTCGGAATAAAAGTCCTAACAAAACTTAGAAATTAAGATATTTCAAGTAAAAAGTAATTTATGACAGTAACAAAATGTAATAAAACGCCAAAGACAGCTTGAAAATAAACCCCGGTGCCTTTAAAGCATATACTATACGGGTTTTATTTGTTTTGAAAGCCGTACGATAACACGCAGTTGTTTATATCGCTATAAATATATATATATATATATATATACCATATAATTACGGTTAAACATTGCGTCTTTGGCAAGACATTTTCATATATAAATCTTAAAGACATCATTTAATTCTGCCGTTAGTTTAATGAAAATAGAGTGCGAACGTGTACATAATGAGAATGTGTGTTTGGGAGCGAACGCAGCAGATACCGTCGACGTCGTACATGTCAGTATTTATATTTTCTTTTTTCTAATGTTATGCTTAAATCGTGTATATTTATGTCCTTTTAAACTATTATGTGAAAAATGAAGAAAGCACTGTATATTTCTGACCGTACGTATTTCCGGTTTTGTAGAACGTTTTGCATCGCTTATTTACATCGTAAAGGGTGCTTTCATACACGCCCGCGTTCCAAAGTCGTCAAAGCTATTTTGAGAAGACCCTAAAAGCGACCGTTTCAAGGCACTCGTCATAAGAAACATGCGTTAAAATATGCGCACTTTTAAAGGGCCGAGCCACAAACAAATTCAAAGCGTTGCTGGTACTGTAAAAGATTCAAAATGAGATCGGGCAATTTGTTGGTTGAATGTTCCAACAAAAGTCAATCAACAAATTTGCTAACAATGACGACAATAACAGACTTTCCTGTTTCTGCCTCTCCTCACAACAGTTTGAACAGCTGTAAGGGATCATTCGAGACAGAAGTCAATACCTTGGTGACCTTACCGTGGAAGAAATCTATGAGGAACTTTCTAGCCAAGGTGTAACTGATGTTGTTAGATTTCAAAATATAATCAAATTAAATACATATCTTTTGACATTTAAAACTCCAACTCCTCCCCCGTCAATTACTTTAGGTTGCTTCGGAATCAGAGTTGACAGGTTTATCCCTAACCCAATTCGATGCTTCACTTGTCAAAAGTTTGGTCATGGAAGCAAACAATGTCGTGGTACGCAGAGATGCTTCAAGTGTTCTGACGAAGGACACGAGGGAACAACCTGTCACTCTGAATCTTCTAAATGCGTAAACTGTGGTGAATCCCATTTTTCATCATCTAGGGACTGCCCTGTTTACCTTAAAGAAAAAAATATTATCAAAATTAAAAGAAAGAAACATCAGTTACCCAGAAGCTAAACAGATAGCTTCTGTTTCGAATGATCTCGTTTCGAACAGACCATCGTACGCCAGCAAAGTTGTCCGTTCATTCGGTCACGAGCATACACAAACTCGCATGACCTGGCCAATTGATGCTGAGACATTTACAATGCTGCCTGTTGAAACAGAACCTAACGATAAAATATTAATTCCAAGAAAACCAACACCTTCTAAAACCAGTACTCAGTCAACTCAATCTTCCTTACAGAGCTCAATGTCATCATCTAAAAAATGAAAAAAGAAATCAAATAAAGAGATGCAGTTAAATCAGACAGTTGGGGCGGTGAATCTGTCTGGGATCTTCCAGTGACATAGATGATTCTTCCATCTCCAATAGTCTTCCTTCATCTGCATTTAAAAGTTATCTTCTACATCCAGTACAAAGTCTACTAGAGCCCCGTCTCCTCTTCGTTCTCCAGAAAAGGATGTCCAAAAGAAGCCAGTAAATACATCCTCTCAGAAGTCTTCTGATTAGAGGTCGCGGGGTAGGGGTCGAGGCGGAGTAAAAGCAGCCGCGTGTGGTCCTGGAGATCGACGACTCTCCTCACACAACAGATTTTCAACACTTATCGACGAAACTGAAATGGAAATCGAAAGTGTTCCGCCACCCGAAAGATCACAATCTCAGAGTGAGCAAAATAAGAATGCTGGCAAACTCGACAGCATTCGCCCTTCTATTATCAAATCATGACTAATATCATCCAATGGAATTGCCGAGGTCTTAAAATAAATCTTCTCGAGTTAACGCTTCTAGTTCAGTCATTTTACCTATTGCATTTTGTCTTTAAGAAATTCATTTAAAAGAAAGTGACAATGTATCTTTAAAAGGATACAACATGTATAGCACATTTTCTAAGGTAGATGAACGTGCTGCAGGCGGTTTTTTTTGTGAAGGACAACGTCATTCATAGCACAGTCCAACTCACCACGGATCTGCAGGCAGTTGCAATTCGTTTATCATTAGATAAAACAATTACATTATGTTCTATATATTTCCACCCAATTCAATTATAGATAAAGCTAAACTCAAAAACCTCACTGATCAATTACCTCACCATTTATACTTATGGGCGACTTCAATGCTCACAACCCCTTGTGGGAAGCAAGTCTCATAATGTCAAAGGTAAGATCATTGAGGACTTTGTCTCTCAAGAAGGATTATGCAATTTTAATGATGGATCTAATACTTATCTTCATCCTGAAACGGGTCTTATTCTGCTATTGATATCACTATTTGCGATCCTCTCTTCTTCTGGATTATTCATGGCGTGTTCATGATGATCTATGTGGAAGTGATCACTTTCAATAGTACTTGAACATCTTTTACTTCTGCCCAACAGAGAGTACCACGTTGGAAACTTGACAAGGCGGACTGGTCCTTGTTTGAGAATCTCTGTCAAGCGGAACTTCAGTCAAAGATGTTTGAGACTGTACAAGATCCAATTTAACTTTTAATACAGTTTTAACGTCAATTGCTGACAGAACTATTCCTAAGACCTCGGCAAATCCGAAACATCCCAGCAAACCATGGTTTGATGATGCTTGTGATCAAGCAATAGGTGACCGTAAAAATGTGAAAGACGGTTCAATCAACATCCAACGACGGAAAACTTGAGTAATTTCCGTGTTTTTCGCGCTAAGGCACGGCGGACTTGCAGGCAAGCACGACGAACGTCTTGGAAGAAATTTGTCTCGGGGATAACATCTCGCACACCGATGACAAAAGTATGGAACATGATACAAAAGATAAAGGTAAAATTCTAAAGCCACAGTTAAACATTTAAAAATGGCAATGATTTATTAACATCTGAAAAGGATATTGCCAACAAGCTTGGTGAAACTTTTGCGAAATCTTCTTCTAACAACTACAGGGAAGATTTAAAAAGTTTAAAACAAAAAGAAAAAATTAAATTAAACTTTAAATCAAAAAATGGTGAAAATTATAATAAACTCTTTTCTCTTGAAGAACTTAAAACATCTCTGTCAAAAGCCCATGATGCAGCTTGTGGGCCTGATAATATTCACTACCAACTCTTAAAACACTTGCCAGATTCCTCGCTGGAAGCTATTTTGCAGCTCATGAATAACATCTGGGAATCTGGTGTTTTACCATCAATCTGGAAGCTTGCAACCGTCGTGCCTATTCCAAAACCAAGTAAAGATCACACGGATCCTATTAATTATCGGCCAATTGCTCTTACCAGTTGTGTTTGTAAAACACTAGAACGGATGGTCAATGATCGCCTTGTTTGGTTCCTGGAATCAAATGGGCTTTTAGCCAATATCCAGTGTGGATTCCGCAAAGGTCGCAGTACTCTTGACCATCTTGTTCGATTCGAATCATTTGTCCGTAATGGTTTTGCGAAAAATGAACATGTAGTGTCGGTCTTTTTCGATCTAGAAAAAGCCTATGATACTGCATGGAAGTATGGTATTTTAAAAGATCTCTTTGATATGGGGTTGAAAGGCAATATGCCAAATTTTATTTCGAATTTTCTATCTAACAGACAATTTAATGTTAGAGTGAATTCAACCATGTCTGATCTGTATGATCAAGAGATGGGTGTCCCTCAGGGCAGTATTTTGTCTGTTACATTATTTAGTCTTAAAATCAACAGCCTTGTTGAAGTTTTAAAAGTAATATTGAAGGTTCATTGTATGTTGATGACTTTTAATATGTTATAGAGGCAAAAATATGAATAACATAGAAAGACAATTACAGTTATGTCTTGGAAGAATTGAAAATGGGCCTTGGAAAATGGGTTTAAATTTTCCACTTCAAAACGGTCGGGATGCATTTTGTAACAAAAGGAAATTGCATCTTGATCCAGAACTCACTTTGTACGGCAACCCAATTAAAATGGTTGATGAAACCAAATTTCTTGGGTTAATTTTCGATAAAAGTTAACCTTTCTACCCCATATCAAAATGTTAAAATCGAAATGTTTAAAAGCATTAGATATTTTAAAGTTGTCGGCAGCACTGACTGGGGTGCTGATCGCAACATTTTACTTAATTTATATAGATCTCTAGTTAGATCTAAACTAGATTATGGCTCTATAGTGTATGGCTCTGCAAGGAAGTCCTACATACAGATGCTCGATGCTGTGCATCATCAGGGTTTGCGTCTCTGTCTTGGCGCATTTAAAACCTCACTAGTTGAGAGTCTGTATGTAGAGGCTGATGAGCACTCACTTTCTAACAGACGTTTGAAGCTTGGACTTCAATATGCTGTCAAGCTAAAAGCCTACTCAGATAATCCTGCCTACAGCTGTGTTTTTAATCCAATTTATGAAGATATTTTGCAAAACATGAAAATAAAATTCCTCCGTTAGGTATACGTTTAAAACCACATTTAGTTTCTTTTGACTTAAAATCTGTTGCTCAAGTTGAAACTGCCCTCAAGGGTGACTGGGAATAGAAGTATGGTCACCATTGGTCTTCCTCCGACCGGCAGTAAAACCCTTGCTAAAGTGGGGCGTCCGTTTGGTTGTGCGGGATGTACAAATTTGCAGCCACGTCCGGTCAGAATGGGGACGTTAAATCCGATGCCTCGTGTAAAGAGAGTGCCACGCTCTTTGCACGTTAAGAACCCTTGCAACAACTCTTTGAGGGGTCCGTAGGTGACCTGTTGCAAGGCTAAATTTCTGTCCCTATCCAATATACCCTCATTTCCCGTGGCAGTCTAAATTTCTCCGACCTTAATCCCGGACGCCCCTATTACAGAACCTACCTATTGTATTTATTGTTAATTTGTTCTCGTCCTGAATATGCATGAAATATTTGCCACTGGACGTTAAGCAACCAACAATCAATCAATCAATCAAGTTGAAACTTGCAAATGTCCTCCATGGGAACTTCCCAAACCAAAATGATATTTGATCTCCGTGAACACAATAAAATAAAACAAATCCTCTTTTAATTCAGCAACATTATGCTGAAATTAAAGCCAATTATTCAGATTTTTCAACTGTCTACACTGATGGATCAAAACATGGTGACCGAGTTGCATCTGCTGCTGTCTTCAGGGACAGAACTGCAACTCTCCGTTTGCCATCTGATGCATCCATCTTTACTGCTGAAGCAGAAGCAATAATTTTGGCTTTGAAATTTATTGCTTCTTCAGATAAATCCAAATTTATTATATGTTCTGATTCACTTTCATGCTTACAAGCTATACAAAATACTAAAATTAAAACCCAACAATTCTCAAAATTTTATATGTAATGAGGAATTTAAAATTCTTCTTAAAGAAATAATATTTCTATGGGTGCCGAGTCATGTTGGAATCCTTGGAAACACAGCTGTAGACCTTGAGGCCAAGAATGCCCTGGGTGACCCTTTATCTAACTGTGATATACCATATACCGATTTTAAATCTAATATTAGAGAATATGTTTTTAATATATTGAAAATGAATGGAGTAAAAGATGATAAGAAATTACATGAAATTAAACCTAATTTAGGCAAACCTTTCAATAATTTTATGTGCAGAAAAGATCAGTGTGTTATTTCTAGATGTCGTATTGGTCATACTAGAATAACACACGAATATCTTTTAAAAAATGAAGTAGAACCACAATGTATACCTTGTAACTGCAAGTATACTATTAAACATGTTTTAATTAATTGTATTGACTTTGCTGATATTCGTAAGAAGCATTTCAATGTCAATAATATGTATGATTTATTTAATAATGTTCCATTTACAAATATTGTTTCATTCTTAAAAGAAGTTGGAATATATTCTAAAATATAAAAATGTTATTATATTTAAAACGATTTTAAATTTTATCACGTTATCTTAATGTTCATTTTTATTTGTAAATAATCAATTTGCTTTAATCTAGAATTTTAGTTTATTGAAGGGCCTTTTGTCTGATTTTAAGAATATGCTTTAAATTGTAAAAAATATTCGAATTAGCTCTCGCCGCGATATAGCCTTGTTGTGCTAATGCGGCGTAAAGCAACCAACAATCAATCAATCAATCAAAATCGCCTGCACTGTATCCGGCGCGCTAGACCACTCGACCACCTTGGCTTCACAATAATAAAGCTATATATATATATATATATATATATATATAGTGACAACTGCAAATTATACCTTGTCCATCGGATTTCTTATGATTAAGAAATACCAGGCCTTAGAATATATATAAAGTGCCTAGAAAATCAACCTAACGATGTTAGAGTAGATTTGATTCGTAACTTCCTCCCCGGCGCCGGGGCTGGAACCTGTACTTTTATTTCTAACTTCTACGACAACACCGCCTAGCATTGCGCAGAGACCTTATCCTCCTCTAACTCTAGCTTATAAAAATAAGCTTTCGTTTCGGGATATATATATATATATATGTTGACCTCTAGATTGTTATTTAGTTGTTGTTGGGTTGATGTATCATAATAGCAGTTTACTCAATTTCACCAGTTTGTAATCATATGTTTTAGTCTATTTGTATTACATAGGCTTGTCACACCATGATATACATGTATATATCTATATGTATAATGTACAAACATAGGCGATACATTAATTCTAATTGTACAGCCACAAAACAAAGTCCAATTCTCATCCCTTTCTTGATACCACTTTTGTATATTTTTTTTTCATTTCAGGTTGTTTTTTCTTTTGCTATTACCCCCGGTGGATCGCTATCCTTGCCGTGGTCGGGGGCTTGCGTGTCTCAGTGACCCTAAGAGCTATGCCAGCTGGAGCATCGTCTCCTGATAGGGTCACCCATGCTGGATAGGTCGAAGGGTAGAGGCCAGACTAAAGTGATCCGAACATCGTACGAATGGCCCGATGTTTTAAATAAAATAGGCATTCCAACCCGTAGGCCGTGGGTTGCTACCCGTGTCGGTGGTTGACGAGATCCTGGCGGATGAGAGCTGTAGCCAGACTCCTTACGGTCAGAAAATACCCGGACGGACGAGACTATGGTTCAATAAGCTGCTTTGGCTCCGATATTATCTAAACGGGAGGTCGGATGGACCCGGTCCGATCAATCGGCTGGTCATGTCGAGCCCTTCAGTTAATCCTCAACAATAAGCTTTCATATCACAATGTACTTTATACACAGGTATTTAAATCAAGCTATTTATATTTAGGATAACTGAAGAAGGCGATGGCTCATGGGTCAATCAAGTGGTACGCTTTCTATTTCGCTTGATGGATACGCTCTGCTTGAGTATACTATTCTTGGAACATCCGGTGCTTTCCGCAGTGGATCTTGGGTGCTAATTTTGGGGACGAGGTGCATTATACTTGCAGCTCGCTTTCAGCATTAGCGCTTGACCCCGGCTCGCCACGGAAACACAGCATCGCCCTTGTAGGCACTCCGAGGTGGGTGGATGACAAGGATAGTGAATCTTTCTCCTTTCATATGGCAAACAAAACCAAACTTCTCAATCAGCTTCAACAAAAAAGAAAATGTGATGACTCTGCGCCCTGTCAGGAAGATGATAGTTGGCCCCGATTTATTGTAATAAAAGGAACAGATGAAAACCAGTTTCAAAAATATCTCCTTTTGTAATTCATAAACACATTCAAAGCATTGCTGGTACAGTTAAAAAGTTTCAAAAATGAGATCAGGGAATTTGTTGGTTGAATGTTCCAACAAAAGTCAATCAACAAATTTGCTGACTATGACAAAATTACAGACTTTTCTGTTTCTGCCTCTCCTCACAATAGTTTGAACAGTTGCAAAGGAATCATTCGAGACAGAAGTCAATATCTAGGTGATCTTACCGTGGAAGAAATTAGCGATGAATTATCAAACCAAGGTGTATCTGATGTTGTTAGATTTCAAATTAAAAAGAATGGAAATATAACCAAATTAAATACATATCTTTTGACCTTTAAAACTCCAATTCCTCCTCATCTATTTCTTTAGGTTGCTTCGGAATCAGAGTTGACAGATTCATCCCTAACCCAATACGATGCTTCACCTGTCAAAAGTTTGGTCATGGAACCAAACAATGTCGTGGTACGCAGAGATGCTTCAAGTGTTCTGACGAAGGACACGAGGAACAACCTGTAGCTCTGAATCCTCTAAATGTGTAAACTGTGGTGAATCCCATTTTCATCATCTAGGGTCTGCCCTGTTTATCTTAAAGAAAAAAATATTATTAAAATTAAAACAGAAAGAAACATCAGTTACCCAGAGGCTAAACAGATAGCTTCTGTTTCGAATGATCCTCTAGTTTCGAACAAACCATCGTACGCCAGCAAAGTTGGCCGCTCATTCAGTCATGAGAATACACAAACTCGCATGACATGGCCAATTGATGCTGAAACTTTTACAATGCTGCCTGTTCAATTAGAAACTTCCGATAAATTAATTATTCCAAGAAAATCAAACCCTTCTAAAACCAGTACTCAGTCAACTCAATCTTCCTTACAGAGCTCAATATCATCACCTTCTAAAAATGGAAAAAAGAAATCAAGTAAGTCAGATGCGGTTGTATCAGACAGTTGGGGCACTGGATCGGTCTGGGATCTTCCCGATAATTCATTGGTCTCAAATAGTCACACTACATCTGCGTCTAATAAAGCGTCTACTAGTTCGTCTTCTGCTTCTCGTACAGTCGACAAAAGCTCCTTCTCCTCTTCGTTCTCCAGAACAGAAGGGCGTCTCCAAAACGCCAGCAAATGCATCCTCTCAGAAGTCTTCTGAAAGGAGGTCGCGGGGTAGAGGTCGAGGCGGAGTAACATCAGCTGCGTCTAAACACAGAGATCAAGGACTCTCCTCACAAAATAGATTTACCATACTGGATGACGAATCAGAAATGGACTGCGAAAGTGTTGTGCCACCCGAAAGATCACAATCTCAGGGTGATCGAAGTAAAATGCTGGCAAACTCAATAGCATTCGTCCTGTTATTCAAAAACCATGACAGATATCATTCAATGGAATTGCCGAGGTCTTAAAATTAATCTTCTTGAGTTAACGCTTCTAGTTCAGACTTTTATACCTATTGCATTTTGTCTTCAAGAAACTCATTTAAAAGAAAAGGATAATGTATCTTTAAAAGGATACAACATTTATAGCACATTTTCTAAGGAAGACGAACGTGCTGCAGGCGGATCAACCATTTTTGTGAAGGACAACGTCATTCATAGCACAGTCCAACTCACCACAGATCTGCAGGCAGTTGCAATTCGTTTATCATTAGATAAAACAATTACATTATGTTCTATATATATTCCACCTAATTCAAATATAGATAAAGCTAAACTCAAAACCTTACTGATCAGTTACCTTCACCTTTTATACTTATGGGAGACTTTAATGCCCACAATCCCTTGTGGGGAAGCAAGTCTCATAATGACAAAGGTAAGATCATTGAAGACTTTGTCTCTCAAGAAGGGTTATGCATTTTCAATGATGGATCTAATACTTATCTTCACCCTGGAAATGGGTCTTATTCTGCTATTGATATCACTATTTGCGACCCGTCTCTTCTTCTGGATTATTCATGGCGTGTCCATGATGATCTTTGTGGAAGTGATCACTTCCCAATAATACTTGAACATCTTTTCACTTCTGCTCAACAGAGAGTTCCACGTTGGAAACTGGACAAGGCGGACTGGCCCTTGTTTGAGAATCTCTGTCGAGCGGAACTTCAATCAAAGATGTTTGAGATTGTAGAAGATCCAATTTTAACTTTTAATACAGTTTTAACATCAATTGCTGACAGAACTATTCCTAAGACCTCGGCAAATCCAAAACATCCCAGCAAACCATGGTTTGATGATGCCTGTGATCAAGCCATAGATGACCGTAAACAATCTGAAAGACGATTCTATCAACATCCTACGTCGGAAAATTTAAGTAATTTCCGTATTTTTCGCGCTAAGGCACGACGGACTTGCAGGCAAGCACGACGAACGTCTTGGAAAAATTTATCTCGGGAATAACATCTCGCACTCCGATGACAAAAGTATGGAACATGATACAAAAGATTAAAGGTAAAAATTCTAAAGCCACGGTAAAACATTTGAAAGATGGCACTGATTTATTAACATCTGAAAAGATATTGCCAATAAGCTTGGTGAAACTTTCATGAAATCTTCTTCTTCTAACAACTACAGGAAGATTTTAAAAAGTTAAGAAGCAAAAAGAAAAATAAAGTTGAATTTTAAATCGAAAATGGTGAAAATTATAATAAACTCTTTTCTCTGGAAGAACTTAGGACATCTCTGTCCAAGGCCCATGATACAGCTTGTGGACCTGATAATATTCACTACCAACTTTTGAAACACTTGCCAGATTCCTCGCTTGAAGCTCTTTTGCAACTCATGAATGACATCTGGGAATCTGGTGACTTACCATC
This sequence comes from Mytilus coruscus, assembly GCA_017311375.1. Lineage (NCBI taxonomy): Eukaryota > Metazoa > Mollusca > Bivalvia > Mytilida > Mytilidae > Mytilus > Mytilus coruscus. The sequence goes on from CM029605.1 coordinate 45,971,509, forward strand.
AATCTGGAAGCTTGCAACCGTCGTGCCTATTCCAAAACCAAGTAAAGATCACACGGATCCTATTAACTATCGACCAATTGCTCTTACCAGTTGTGTCTGTAAAACATTAGAACGGATGGTTAATGATCGCCTTGTTTGGTTCCTGGAATCAAATGGGCTTTAGCCAATATCCAGTGTGGATTCCGACAAGGCCGCAGTACTCTTGATCATCTAGTTCGATTCGAGTCATTTATCCGTAATGGTTTTGCGAAAAATGAACACGTGGTGTCAGTCTTTTCGATCTTGAAAAGGCATATGACACCACATGGAAGTATGGTATTTTAAAAGATCTTTTTGATATGGGGTTGAAAGGCAATATGCCAAATTTTATTTCAAATTTTCTGTCTAACAGACAATTTAATGTTAGAGTAAATTCAACCATGTCTGATCTGTATGATCAAGAGATGGGTGTCCCTCAGGGAGTATTTTATCTGTTACATTATTTAGTCTTAAAATTAATAGCCTTGTTGAAGTTTTGAAAAGTAATATTGAAGGTTCATTGTATGTTGATGATTTTTTAATCTGTTACAGAGGCAAAAATATGAATAACATTGAAAGACAATTACAATTATGTCTTGGAAGAATTGAAAAATGGGCTTCGGAAAATGGTTTTAAATTTTCTACTTCAAAACGGTTGGGATGCATTTTGTAACAAAAGGAAACTGCATCTTGATCCAGAACTCACTTTGTACGGAAACCCAATTAAAATGGTTGATGAAACCAAATTTCTTGGGCTAGTTTTGATAAAAGTTAACCTTTCTACCCCATATCAAAATGTTAAAATCGAGATGCTTAAAAGCATTAGATATTTTAAAGGTTGTTGGCAGCACTGAGTGGGGTGCTGATCGCAACATTTTACTTAGTTTATACAGATCTATAGTTAGATCTAAACTAGATTATGGTTCAATAGTGTATGGCTCTGCAAGGAAGTCCTACATACAGATTCTCGATGCTGTGCATCACCAGGGTTTGCGTTTATGTCTTGGCGCCTTTAAAACCTCACCAGTTGAGAGTCTGTATGTAGAGGCTGACGAGCACTCACTCTCAACAGACGCTTGAAGCTTGGACTTCAATACGCTGTCAAGCTTAAAGCATATCCAGAAAATCCTGCCTACAACTGTGTTTTTAATCCAATTTATGAAGATATATATGCAAAACATGAAAATAAAATTCCTCCATTAGGCATCCGTTTAAAACCACACTTAACCACATTTGATTTAAAATCTGTTGCACAAGTTGAAACTTGCAAATGCCCTCCATGGGAACTTCCAAAACCGAAAATGATATTTGACCTCCGTAAATACAAAAAAACGAAACAAACCCTCTTATAATTCAACAACATTTTGCTGAAATTAAGTCAAATTATTCAGATTTTTCAACTGTTTATACAGATGGATCGAAGGATGGTAACCGAGTTGCATCTGCTGCTGTCTTTGGAGACAGAGCTGCGACTCTCCGTTTGTCATCTGCCGCATCCATATGTACTGCTGAAGCAAAGGCAATAATTTTAGCTTTAAAATTTATTGCTACTTCAGACAAATCTAAATTTATAATATGTTCTGATTCACTTTCATGCTTACAAGCTATACAATATACTAAAATTAAAACCCGATAATTCTCAAGATTTTATATGTAATGAGGAATTTAAAAATTCTTCATAAAGAAATAATTTTTCTATGGGTTCCGAGTCATGTTGGAATCCATGGAAACACGGTTGTAGACGAAGAAGCAAAAAATGCCCTGGATGATCCCTTATCTAACTGTGATATACCTTATACCGATTTTAGATCTAATATTAGAGAATATGTTTTTAATATATTGGAAAATGAATGGAGTAAAAAGGTTGATAATAAATTACATGAAATTAAACCTAAATTAGGTAAACCTTTTAATACTTTTATGTGCAGAAAAGATCAGTGTGTTATTTCTAGATGCCGTATTGGTCATACTAGAATAACACATGAATATCTTCTGAAAATGAAAAGAACCACAATGTATACCTTGCAACTGCAAGTATACTATTAAACATGTTTTAATCAATTGTATTGACTTTGCTGATATTCGTAAGAAGCATTTCAATGTCAATAATATGTATGATTTATTTGATAGTGTTCCAATTACAAATATTGTTTCATTTTTAAAAGAAGTTGGAATATATCATAAAATATAAAAATGCTGTATGAATTGAAAATGATTTTAATTTTTATCACCTTATCTTAGTGTTGTTTTTTATTTGTAAATAAACAATTTTGCTTTAGACTTGAGTTTTAGTATATTGAAGGACCTTTTGTTCGATTTTAAAGATATACTTTAAATTGTTAAATGTTCGAATTAGCTCTCGCCGCGATATAGCCTTTTGCGCTAAGGCGGCGTAAAGCAAACACCAATCAATCAATCAATCAATCTTTTGCTATTAGTTTTAAAATCATAGCAAATTAAAACCCCAAGAATATGCTTCCACACATAAATATATAATAATCAAATTATAACAAAACAGCTCACTAATAGTGCATACTACATGTATGCCTTTGTAATGCTTATTGTGTATATGGAAAATGTTGCTAAACATCTTGGGATATATATTTAAAAGGCATTTATTCAAAAGCAGATAGAATGGATTTGTAGAAAAACATGAATACGGGCAGAAGCCTGTTAATATTGGATCACCTATAAGTCTTTGGTAAACCATCACTCATTATGCTCATGTTTCAATGTTGCTTTTGTATATAAATGAAACTTGGGTTTCTCATCTAAACTTGTTTAAATTGTGTTACATCATCAAATATAGGCCTGTTATAGGTTTTCATTATCATGATTATGCGGTACTGATTTTGCTCATTGTTGAAGGATGTGCAGTTACTAACAATTTCATCACTTGGTCTACGGTTGATGGTCGTCTCATTGAAATTCATACCACATCTCCTTATTCTGGTTATACAACAATGTACAGGACTACAATATTATCAAATGAATTATAACAATTGTTAATAAATGTCTGACTTTTGTTAACAAAAGGGAGCTTCATTTGTATAATCAACATGGTAGACATAATCAATGGTGATATAAACAAGAGTGACTGTGTACACGCTGAAATGTCATGTCTGCTTTGCCTACATGTAAAATTTCATTTGTTGAATGTAAAAATGTAATTCATGCATAACATGTATGAAGGTTTTACTACATGTACAAGTATCACACAAACTTTCCATTATCAATTACCTTTGAAAATGAAGTCACGGTCAAATTAACCATGCCAGACAGATGATGTACACCCTACAAACTGACATTCCATACCTAAAATTTAGTGGTTTATTATAAGTGTCTGTGAAATAGACTTAACATCCAAACCATGAAAACTAAACATTGCCCAATGAAACATGAAAATGGGGTCATGGTCAGATTTAAAACCTGCCAATCAAACTTGTACGACTTACGAATACCCAATACGCCAAAAAGTAATCATTTACATATCATGCATGTACATGTAGTTTATAGTATCTGAGAAACATTGGGAAATAGATCAAACCACACAAACCTAACATTGTTCAATGAACCATGACATTTTAATTGAGTCAGACATATTCACCTTACTATCATTTCATACACCAAATATAGTTGACCTACCATTCCTTCTGCTTGAAGTATCTTGACATGTCTGAGAAACAAACTTGACAAAGTACATGTAACTGAAATAACCTTAATCACTGATCCATGAAATGAAATCATGGTCAGAAGAACCCTGCCTGACAGACAATGAGACATGTAGACCTTTCAAAATACCTATATATATATATATATACAACTCGTCTAAACATCAACCCAACAATGTTAGATCTGTAAATTTGCTTTTGCAAAATTTTGTTCTTCCTCGCCGGTATTCGAACCCATGCTACTGAGATATCGTGACACCAAATCGCCTGCACTGTAACCGGCGCGCTAGACCACACGATATATATATACCATATAAATTTATCCAATTACTCATTATACATGTTATACATGTTTTTAATGTATGACTGTTCAAACAGTCATATTTTTTCAAACAGTCAGTTTACCATGAAAACAAGGTCAAGTGCAACGGACAAGTTACTTACAGAAACTTCAAAACAGAAAGAAGTATCCAAGTCTTTAAGCATGTTAAGTTTCTAAAATGTACCCGGAGAAGCTTTATACAAATAGGTTACGCTGTAGCACTGCCAGATTGTAATACCTATTTCTTGCATACTTCAACTTTTGTTGCAGGAGGGACAGTACAATTATACTTTAAAGTACATGGGTTATTTGTTTTATATGCTAATGGCCACTAGTTTAGATTTTTATTTAATTCTAATCCAGACTTAAAGTACAGCAAGCAGTTATTTGACACTAAACAATTGAGACGGACTACGAGAGGCCCTCATGGGTGGTTAAGATCTTTTACAAACCCTGGTGGTAGTTAACAATTGCAATGCCAACATAAACTTCAGGTGCGATATACATGCACTGTTTTATAAATTTCACTGACATGACTGAAACTAGAAATTCACATTATCCAAATTGTTATTATATTAAAATGACTGATTATCCACTAAAGTATTCACGAATTCAGATATGACATGCATGATGCACCATTATTATTAATATTCACTGAAACTATGAATTTTCATTATTCCAAATTGCTATTTCAAATGAATAATTATCCTAGGTATTCATGGAATTCAGATACAATGTATGATTGCACTATTAATATGCACTGAAACTATGAAATCTTCCATTGTTATTCCAAATTCATTATTGATATACCAATTTGAAATGAATAATTATCATGATTATCAAAAGGTATTTAGTCATCCAGTAATGTGGTCCTCCTTTGATACAATTTGTAAGTTTCCTATTTGTACAATGCACAATTATTTTCTTGTCCAATTTAATCCTAACATCACATCATCATCATGGAATAATGCTGCAAGCGCTATTCATTATTTCCAAAACAAGAAATAACTAGCACAAAATAGTGAATTAATCCACTGTTTTACAATTTGCAGCTTAGTATAAGAGTGACTTAGTGACATCTATATTTCCTATGCATCAAAGTGCACATGAAGCAGGCTTTATATTCTAAGTGGGAATCATGCTCAAACCGATATGATTCTACAAAAATAAAAATATACCTTGAGACTAAAGTACAGTAAAATTTTAACTAATATAATACTATATATACATGATATACATTGTACTGTACTTAGAAGAAAGTCAATTACAATAACTGTATTTACCTAGATGAAAACTAGCAATCCTCATTTGATTGACAAACAATTTCTAGGACTTATACAATTATATTTTCAAGTCCCAATTAACAACAATAATAAATCTCTTTAGGGTCTAAATTCTATATATGGTGTTGTCTCGTTTCCTACATTCATGACATTAATGATTTGTTATGTGTGACACAGCCTGTGTACTTTCATTGAAGGGTTACTGTCTTATTGAGGCTCACACCATCTGTCTTATTGAGGCTCACACAATACTTCATTTTATCAATTCTTTAAAGTCGGACATCATGGACATAGTTATTCCTCTCTAAACACAACAGGTTATTTATTTTGTTCATGTTAATATGAAATAGATTGATACTACAGAGAAAAGTTTAAAGAATGAAAAAAATAAAATAAATGCACTGCTACTATATAGATGCTATTGACTTTCCCTTTGTCAAGTGCATATAATGAATAAACCTTTGTGATGTAAATGTAGAATCTTTGTCCTCAGGTTAATCAGGATAATATATATACTGTTCCAAGGCTTAACCCTCCCTGTTAATGTTTTAAATCCTTGAGTTTAAATTTTACATCTTTGTATTACCCGGTATACTTTTACTTATTACAGCTTGTATTAAATAATGCTTTGCAGCTCAGACAACACTTTCTTTATTTTATCATTTGTTTATTTTAGTTATTTACCGAATTTTATTTTGATAAATCAATACTCAGATAACTTTTAAAATATGCATTTTTATATCCAAAATAATATTACATCCTGCTGTTTCATATTTGTCTTAAATTATAATTTGTTTTGAAAAATATATCAAAATTTTGAAGAGGACAATTATGATTTGTGAACATCATTATATTGATTGATTGATTGTTGGTTGCTTTACGTCCAGTGGCAAATATTTCATGCATATTCAGGACGAGAACAAATTAACAATGAATACAATAGGTAGGTTTCTGTAATGGGGCGTCCGGGATTAAGGTCGGAGAAATTTAGACTGCCACGGGAAATGAGGGTATATTGGATAGGGACAGAAATTTAGCCTTGCAACAGGTCACCTACGGACCCCTCAAAGAGTTGTTGCAGGGTTCTTAACGTGCAAAGAGCGTTGCACTCTCTTTACACGAGGCATCGGATTTAACGTCCCCATTCTGACCGGACGTGGCTGCAAATTTGTACATCCCGCACAGCCAAACGGACGCCCCACTTTAGCAAGGGTTTTACTGCCGGTCGGAGGAAGACCAATGGTGACCATACTTCTATTCCCCAGTCACCCTTGGGAGGAACAACATTATAAAATCATCTTCAATATATACCCATGACAGGTTAAAATCATCCCAAGGCAATAAACTATTGTGTCTTAATCTGTATATTATCTATAGCATGTATATTTCCTGAATATTACCTATATCAGTGTTAACATCCTGATTATTACATATTTTAATGTCACATTTGCATGGTCATGAACTCATGTTCAGTAATATTTTAATTATTTATTTTGAATTTGAATAAAATGTTTTTTAAACTAAATTATTGGACATACAATGCAGTTAACACAGTAAATTTTATGACAACTTGCTTGATAATACAATATCTATAAAAATATTTTGAGCTCCATAAAATACTTTAAAAGTTTATACCATGTTAACATAACAAAAAATATGCATACAGATAGATTTTTGTTAAGTTTTCCCCACATATTGAATGTTAAACATAAAATAATTATGTAGAAAAGGCAGAAAATCTCTAGTCAGATGTGAATGCACATGATGCAAGGAGATGTGGGATGTATATCAATGATGCATCAACCCAACAGTAAGTCAACAATAAAGTAACAAAACACAATTCAACACATGACTCATGATTGTAAGTCTTTTAATCATTTAATGGTGGAATAAATAAAAGACCCTTGAATGTTACTACTAGACAACATTTAATGGCATCAATGAATATTGACTAATCATGCTAACAGGCATGACAGGGCACAATTTATATAAAATTTCACAAGAAAATATATAGTTTTGGTTTAAAGTATTTACAAATGTATAGTGATTTAATATTCTATGGTAAATCTAAAAGAATATAATTATGATGCTAACTTTGCTCTTTTAATATGTTTTTTTTCATTTCTTTTAATTCAAAACCATGTAGCAATTAACATGATGAAATACTTATAGATATTTTATTTATTGTAATTATTTGTTTCGAGAAAAGATGCAACAACCTCCACAACCCTTGTTCAATATGAATCCTTAAGTACATGATGAAACAATTACTAATTAAATTAGCACATTTTGTTTAATCAACTGTTATGACTCATGTGCATTGTTTCAGGATCATTAATTTAATAATATTGTTTTATTTTGATGATTAATGTTATTTTAAACCATCTAATAAATACTCACTTCCAATGCCTTATATTATCAAATATATTCATGTTTAGTTGTCCATGATTTGGGAATTATTTAAAAATTGAGTGGAAATGCATACTTGCTAGAAATAAGTCACTAAAATCAATAATTTTCATAACATTTATGGTCAGATCATGTTTTCGTACACCGTCATATTTATTTGTATTATGCACGTTTTTTCAATGAGGGGTGTCGGAGGGTCCTTATTTCGAAATCCCGGGCTTGAAAACATGAAATCCTGAGGTACCGAACCTTAAAAATTTAAATCCTGACATCCCGAACATCGAAAAAGAAATCCCGGATCCCAAAAGGGTCAATCCCGAAATCCCAAGCTTAAAACACCCAATCCCGACGTCCCGAAAAGGAGGAGAAAGATTAGAGTAACAATTTTATTTCCTTGACCTTGTCATCCTCGAAGTGATATATGCAAAGTAAATAAGGGATTAAATGATATACACATGATAAAAGGGGAGGGGAATGGTGTCATTCATGAATTTCAATGATGCACAACTTTAACAAGCCCAAAGCCTAACTTTGCCTTGGAACATGCAACTATGCACGAGTGTGGTGATATAGAACGTCGAATCATAGCCTATCTCCGTATCTGTAGGAAGAACCAAATGTGCACATTTTCCTTCAAAATCTTGGATCCATGATTATTCGATAGACATGCTTTAAAATATTGTTCATTTCTGCTCACCGATTGTAATTTCCAGCTCAGCTTATATTGTACATGGTCTAACATCTGTAGTTTCTAGTGTAAAATATAGTTTGCCGACATGCAGGTCCAGTAATATTTGCCGACAAAAATTAAAGAGGGTATATCGTTTACGGTGAAGAATTGTTTTCCGTTTTAATGAAACTTGACAGATTTAATTAATTTTTTTATCATCGCAAATGTTCCTCATGGGGAGTAATTCAAATTAAAACTGTTTTATTATGCTGTATAATATTGGTAACTTAAGTCATATTCTTTAAATTTACTTCAAGTACACCGATTGATTGATTGATTGTTGGTTGCTTAACGTCCAGTGGCAAATATTTCATGCATATTCAGGACGAGAACAAATTAACAATAAATACAATAGGTAGGTTCTGTAATAGGGGCGTCCGGGATTAAGGTCGGAAAAATTTAGACTGCCACGGGAAATGAGGGTATATTGAATAGGGACAGAAATTTAGCCTTGCAACAGGTCACCTACGGACCCCTCAAAGAGTTGTTGCAGGGTTCTTAACGTGCAAAGAGCGTGACACTCTCTTAACACGAGGCATCGGATTTAACGTCCCATTCTGACCGGACGTGGCTGCAAATTTGTACATCCCGCACAGCCAAACGGACGCCCCACTTTGACGAGGGTTTTACCGCCGGTCGGAGGAAGACCAATGGTGACCATACTTCTATTCCCCAGTCACCCTTGGGGATCAGGTACACTGAGGTACATTTTCTATTCCGCAGAATTTATCAAAACCTTTTCAAATATAAATTTGAATGAATTCATTAGCATCTTCTGCAACAATATTAAAACTCTATTTTTAAACGAAGGCTTCTGGTATGTAAAACCAATTATGAACGAATCTGAATAGATAAAATAAAAAGTAAAGATACCTATAAAAGGAAAGTCAAAGTTGAAACGCACATGTATGTCAAAATGAACGGACAATGCATATGGCAATAAATGGAAAACGACAAAAGACAATTAAACAACGATCGCAAAATATATGAATAAAAAACAAAACAAGTCAACAACCGCACAATAGATGACAATAGTATAAATTATGGGCTATTTCACAACTATATCAAATCTTGAGAGCCGGATGAGACATGATTTGTTTTACACGGAGTTGCTACCGTGACGCTAAAATATTTGTATTAAACGTTTACCGACTGCAACAACCTATGAAGTGTTTGTTTTAAACATTTAACGACTGTAGCAACCTTTTAAAATTTGTAATAAACATTTTATGACTGTTACAACCTTTAAAAATTGTAACAAACATTCTAAAACCGTCCCAACTCTGAAAACGTTGTAACAAACATTTTTGACTGCATCAACGTCTGAAAATTTGACACAAAGAAATTCAACTGTCCCAACCATTAAAGGTTGGGACAAACATTATCTAACTGCCACAACTTTTGGAAAGACTGTGATAAATAGTATTTGACTGTGACAACGCCGTAAACCACTGCAACAGTCCTTAAATGACTGTTGATAACATTTTTGATTTTCACAACCCAAAAAGTGTTGGGACAGACATTAATGAACTGTATCAGTTACTTCGACAGTCATCTTCAGTCTTCCACAGACTAAGACAGTTGTACAACGACTGTAACTGGTATGGACAGTTGTTTTTCGTCCAGTAGTGCAGGTCTAGGGTCTCGGGTGCACGGGGATCGCCATCCAAGCTCCTTCTTCTTGAAAACTTACAAATAGTTAAGATCTCCACCACTAAACCATATATATTTTCTTCCATTCCCTTCCCTTTCATGAATGTGACCTCCCAAATTAGAATATTTACCGGATTTGTTATCACATAAGCAACACGAAGGGTGCCACATGTGGAGCAGGATCTGCTTACCCTTCCGGAGCACCTGCCCCAAGGTTGACTGGGGTCACGAAATATGGTCACTTGGTCTTCTCCCGACCGGCAGTAAAACGCTTGCCGAAGTGGGGCGTCCGTTTGGCTGTGCGGCATGTATCAAGTTCGCAGTCACATCTGGTCAGAATGGGGACGTTAAATCCGATGCCTCGGGTAAAGAGAGTGCCACGCTCTGTGCACGTTAAGAACCCTTACAACAACTCTTTGAGGGCCCGTAGGTGGCCTGTTGCACGGCAAAATTTCTGTCCCTATCCAATATACCCTCATTTTCCAGTGGCAGTCCAAATTTCCCAAACATCAACCCGGATGGCCTCTATTATGACAAAACCTACCTATTGTATTTATTGTTAACTTGTTCTCGTCCTGAACATGCATGAAATATTTGCCACTGGACGTTAAGCAACCAACAATCAATCAATCAATCCGAGCACCTGAGATCACCCCTAGTTTTTGGTGGGGTTCGTGTTGCTTATTTTTAGTTTTCTATGTTGTGTCATGTGTAATATTGTTTGTCTGTTTGTCTTTTCATTTTTAGCCATGCCGTTGTCAGTTTATTTCCGCTTTATGAGTTTGACTGTCCCTCTGGTATCCTTCGTCCCTCTCTTGTATTGTACAATAAAACTAACCAAATGAAATAAAATATGAATCCCCGAGGTCACTTCACCTGTTTGAGAACTACTTGTAAATGGTCGATATCCCCGCCCTCAACCATATGTATTGATGTACGGGACAAAAAATATATAAAAAGGACTTTGTCGAATGTCAGGCGATCATGGGCATGATGGGAATGACAACCCATGAGAGCATTTCATGGAACAACATGATGATTTAAAATGGCAATCAGTGAAATCATTTTCCTCCATTTCCAACATTGAAAGGAGTGTCAATCCTATTGCAGTTTCTAGTTTTAACTCACCTGGACCAAAAGGGCCAATTAAGCTTTTCTCATCACTTGGCGTCCGTCGTCGTCTGTCGTCCGTCGTTAACTTTACAAAATCTTCTCCTCTGAAACTACTGGGCGAAAATTTCACCAAACTTGGCCACAATCATCATTGGGGTATCATGTTTAAAAATGTGTCCGCTGACCCGTCCAACCAAGATGGCAGCCATGGCTAAAAATAGAACATAGGTGTAAAATGTAGATTTGGCTTATATCTCTGAAACCAAAGCATTTAGAGCAAATCTGACATGGGGTAAAATTGTTTCTCAGGTCAAGATCTATCTGCTCTGAAATTTTCAGATGAATCGGACAACCTTTGTTAGGTTGCTGCCCTGAATTGATAATTTTAAGGAAATTTTGCCGTTTACGGTTATTATCTTGAATACTATAATAGATAGAGATAAACTGTAAACAGCAATAATGTTTAGCAAAGTAAGATCTACAAATACGCGGGTAGGTTAATGCGGTTTCAAATCGATTGTTGGTGATTGGAACGGAATCTCATCTATTACGTCATTTTCCAACCTATGCGAATTCTGATTGGCTAAATCGGACGTTGGGAGAATTTGTTATGGAGTGGTGATTTTATTGGCTACACTGACGTCAAGGATTTATCAACTTGTTGTTTTCGACAACGGCATGGCGACGTAAAGAATATCTTCATCCATGACCACTGTTCCCTTGAACACTTACAGTTTTATGTAAGAAAATCGCCAAAAACTAAGATTAATCAACGTCAAGTTTTAGCTTGTCATGTCACACTCATTATCATCAGCTATTGAGCACCTTGTCACAGAAGTCGGCAAATAGAAATCACAATGGAAAGATGGATTTTGCATACATTTTGAGGTAAATATGTTGTAGATTGTAACTCTTACCACTGGTACCCATTTCTCCTTATTGAATTTGTTGAAAGCGAACCAAAACATTCTTATTTCTTGATTTTTTCGATAAACGACGACGGAAACCGTTGCGCAGCGAGGTTAAGGCACATTGAAGGAAAATCAATCAATTTTGGCCATAATTTGTATCTGCCAAAACACGCTTGTTATCACCTATAACTTGTTAAAATTATATGTCAATATTTTTATTTCCACAAAACATACATGTAAACAGTTTTATTACATTGTACGGTTTTGCGGTTAAGTGAAAGTAGTCACGTGACCACTAATCCAAAAACAATATAATCGATCGCAAAAGTGAAAAGTGCAGGTTGAAGATAGTCACGTACAAATGCCAACCTAGGAATTTTAGAAACTGCTAGGTCAACTTTTGTAAAAAAACTGCTGTTACAAGTTCAGTTTTAACTTTAAGATGAAAACGAGTCATTTTACGAGTAAAATGGCATAAAAGCTACAACAAAACCCTTCCAATGGCGCTAGAAAAATGAACCACAATTATTTTGATTTGTAACAGCACTTTCTATAAAAGAGGGACGAAAAATACCAGAGGGACAGTCAAATTCATAAATCGAAAATAAACTGACAACGCCTGGCTAAAATGAAAGAAGACAAACAGACAAACAATAGAACACATGACACAACATAGAAAACCAAAGAATAAGCAACACGAACCCCACCAAAAACTAGGGGTGATCTCAGGTGCTCCGGAAGGGTAAGCAGATTCTCCTCCACATGTGGCACCTATAAACTGCAACATCTGCTGAATCCATACATGCCTGAAATTAAGAAGTACTTATCGATCTTCAATCTACACTTTTCGTTAAAAAAATGTTTTTCCCCTGGTGGATCGCTATCCTTGCCGTGGTCGGGGGGCTTGCGTGTCTCTGTGACCCTGAGAGCTATGCCAGCTGGAGCTTCGTCTCCTGGTAGGGTTACCCATGCTGGACAGGTCGAAGGGTAGAGGCCAGACTAAAGTGATCCGAACATCGTACGAGTTGCCCGATGTTTTAAATAAAATAGGCTCTCCAACCCGTTAGCCGTGGGTTGCTACCCGTGTCGGTGGTTGACGAGATCCTTGCGGATGAGGGCTGTAGCCAGACTCCTTACGGTCAGAAAATACCCGGACGGACGAGACTACAGTTCAATAAGCTGCTTTGGCTCTGATATCATCTAAACGGGAGGTCGGATGGACCCGGTCCGATCAATCGGCTGGTCATGCCGAGCCCTTCAGTTAATCCTCAACAATAAGCTTTCTTGTAACAATTGTCATATACACATGTATTTAAATTAAGCTATTTATATTTCGGATAACTGACGAAGGCGATGGCTCATGGGTCAATCAAGTGGTACGCTTTCTATTTCGCTTGATGGATACGCTCTGCTTGAGTATACTATTCTTGGAACATCTGGTGCTTTCCGCAGTGGATCTTGGGTGCTAATTTTGGGGAAGAGCTACATTATACTTGGAGCTCTTTTTCAGCATTAGCACTTGACCCCGGCTCGCCACGGAAACACAGCATCGCCCTTGTAGGCACTCCGAGGTGGGTGGATGACAAGAATGGTGAACCTTTCTCTTTTCTTATGGCACATCAAAACCAACCTCTAAATCAGCTTTAATACATAAAAAGAAAATGTGATGATACAGTGCCCTGTCGGGAAGATGACAGTTGGCCCAGATTTATTGTAATAAAAGGTACAGATGAAAACCAATTTCAAAATATCTCCTTTGTGATTCACAAACAAATACAAAGCGTTGCTGGTACTGTTAAAAAGTTTCAAAATGAGATCAGGAATTTGTTGGTTGAATGTTCCAACAAATCTCAATCAACAAATTTGCTTACAATGAAAACAATTACAAACTTTCCTGTTTCTGCCTCTCCTCACAACAGTTTGAACAGCTGTAAGGGATCATTCGAGACAGAAGTCAATACCTTGGTGACCTTACCGTGGAAGAAATCTGTGAGGAACTTTCCAGCCAAGGTGTAACTGATGTTGTTAGATTTCAAATAAAAAGAATGGAACTATAACCAAATTAAATACACATCTTTTGACCTTTAGAACTCCAACTCCTCCTTCATCGATTACTTTAGGTTGCTTCGGAATCAGAGTTGACAGGTTTATCCCTAACCCAATTCGATGCTTCACTTGTCAAAAGTTTGGTCATGGAACCAAACAATGTCGTGGTACGCAGAGATGCTTCAAGTGTTCTGACGAAGGACACGAGGGAACAACCTGTAGCTCTGAATCTTCTAAATGCGTAAACTGTGGTGAGTCCCATTTTCATCATCTAGGGACTGCCCTGTTTACGTTAAAGAAAAAATATTATCAAAATTAAAACAGAAAGAAACATCAGTTACCCAGAAGCTAAACAGATAGCTTCTGTTTCGAATGATCTCCTTCTTTCGAACAGACCATCGTACGCCAGCAAAGTTGTCCGCTCATTCAGTCACGAGCATACACAAACTCGAATGACCTGGCCAATTGATGCTGAGACATTTACAATGCTGCCTGTTGAAACAGAACCTAACGATAAAATATTAATTCCAAGAAAACCAACACCTTCTAAAACCAGTACTCAGTCAACACAATCTTCCTTACAGAGCTCAATGTCATCATCGGAAAAAATGAAAAAAGAAATCAAATAAAAAGATACAGTTAAATCAGACAGTTGGGGCGGTGAATCTGTCTGGGATCTTCCCAGTGACATAGATGATTCTTCCATCTCCAATAGTCCTCCTTCATCTGCATCAAATAAAACTAGTTTATCTTCTGCATCCAGTACAAAGTCTACTAAAGCCCCGTCTCCTCTTCGTTCTCCAAAACAGACGGATATCCCAAAGAAGCCAGGAAATACATCCTCTCAGAAGTCTTCTGATTCGAGGTCGCGGGGTAGGGGTCGAGGCGGAGTAAAACCAGCTGCGTGTGGTCCTGGAGATCGACGACTCTCCTCACACAACAGATTCTCAACACTTAACGACGAATCAGAAATGGAAATCGAAAGTGTTGCGCCACCCGAAAGATCACAATCTCAGGGTGAGCGAAATAAGAATGCTGGCAAACTCGATAGCATTCGCCCGTCTATTAACAAATCATGACTAATATCATCCAATGGAATTGCCGAGGTCTTAAAATAAATCTTCTCGAGTTAACGCTTCTAGTTCAGTCTTATTTACCTATTGCATTTTGTCTTCAAGAAACTCATCTAAAAGAAAATGATAATGTATCTTTAAAAGGATACAACATGTATAGCACATTTTCTAAGGTAGATGAACGTGCTGCAGGCGGATCATCCATTTTTGTGAAGGACAACGTCATTCATAGCACAGTCCAACTCACCACGGATCTGCAGGCAGTTGCAATTCGTTTATCATTAGATAAAACAATTACATTATGTTCTATATATATTCCACCCAATTCAATTATAGATAAAGCTAAACTCAAAAACCTCACTGATCAATTACCCTCACCATTTATACTGATGGGCGACTTCAATGCCCACAATCCCTTGTGGGAAGCAAGTCTCATAATGCCAAAGGTAAGATCATTGAGGACTTTGTCTCTCAAGAAGGATTATGCATTTTTAATGATGGATCTAATACTTATCTTCATCCTGGAAACGGGTCTTATTCTGCTATTGATATCACTATCTGCGATCCTCTCTTCTTCTGGATTATTCATGGCGTGTTCATGATGATCTATGTGGAAGTGATCACTTTCAATAGTACTTGAACATCTTTTACTTCTGCCCAACAGAGAGTACCACGTTGGAAACTTGACAAGGCGGACTGGCCCTTGTTTGAGAATCTCTGTAAAGCGGAACTTCAGTCAAAGATGTTTGAGATTGAACACGATCCAATTTTAACTTTTAACACAGTTTTAACGTCAATTGCTGACAGAACTATTCCTAAGACCTCGGCAAATCCAAAACATCCCAGCAAACCATGGTTTGATGACGCTTGTGATCAAGCAATAGATGACCGTAAAAAATCTGAAAGACGGTTCAATCAACAACCAACGACGGAAAACTTGAGTAATTTCCGTATTTTTCGCGCTAAGGCACGGCGGACGTGTAGGCAAGCACGACGAACGTCTTGGAAGAAATTTGTCTCAGGGATAACTTCTCGCACTCCGATGACAAAAGTATGGAACATGATACGAAAGATCAACGGTAAAAATTCTAAAGCCACAGTAAAACATTTAAAAAATGGCAATGATTTATTAACATCTGAAAAGGATATTGCCAACAAGCTTGGTGAAACTTTTGCGAAATCTTCTTCTTCTAACAACTACAGGAAGATTTTAAAAAGTTAAAAACAAAAGAAAAATAAAGTTGAACTTCAAATCAAAAAATGTGAAAATTATAATAAACTCTTTTCTCTTGAAGAACTTAAAACATCTCTGTCAAAAGCCCATGATACAGCTTGTGGGCCTGATAATATTCACTACCAACTCTTAAAACACTTGCCAGATTCCCCGCTGGAAGCTCTTTTGCAGCTCATGAATAACATCTGGGAATCTGGTGATTTACCATCAATCTGGAAGCTTGCAACCGTCGTGCCTATTCCAAAACCAAGTAAAGATCACACGGATCCTATCAATTATCGACCAATTGCTCTTACCAGTTGTGTCTGTAAAACACTCGAACGGATGGTCAATGATCGCCTTGTTTGGTTCTTGGAATCAAATGGGCTATTAGCCAATATCCAGTGTGGATTCCGACAGGGCCGCAGTACTCTTGATCATCTTGTCCGATTCGAATCATTTGTCCGTAATGGTTTTGCGAAAATGAACATGTGGTGTCGGTCTTTTCGATCTTGAAAAGGCCTATGACACTACATGGAAGTATGGTATTTTGAAAGATCTTTTTGATATGGGGTTGAAAGGCAATATGCCAAATTTTATTTCTAATTTTCTCTCTAACAGACAATTTAATGTTAGAGTTAATTCAACCATGTCTGATCTGTATGATCAAGAGATGGGTGTCCCTCAGGGGAGTATTTTATCTGTGACATTATTTAGTCTTAAAATTAACAGTCTTGTTGAAGTTTTGAAAAGTAATATTGAAGGTTCATTGTATGTTGATGATTTTTTAATATGTTACAGAGGCAAAAATATGAATAACATTGAACGACAATTACAATTATGTCTTGAAGAATTGAAAATGGGCCTCGGAAAATGGTTTTAAATTTTCCTCATCTAAAACGGTTGGGATGCATTTCTGTAACAAAAGGAAATTACATCTTGATCCAGAACTCACTTTATATGGAAACCCAATTAAAATGGTTGATGAAACCAAATTTCTAGGGTTACTTTTGATAAAAATTAACCTTTCTCCCCATATCAAAATGTTAAAATCAAGATGTTTAAAAGCATTAGATATTTTAAAAGTTGTCGGCAGTACCGATTGGGGTGCTGATCGCAACATTTTACTAATTTATATAGATCTCTAGTTAGATCCAAACTAGATTATGGCTCTATAGTGTATGGCTCTGCACGGAAGTCCTACATACAGATTCTCGATGCTGTTCATCACCAGGGTTTGCGTCTCTGTCTTGGCGCCTTTAAAACCTCACCAGTTGAGAGTCTGTATGTAGAGGCTGATGAGCATTCACTTTTGACAGACGTTTGAAGCTTGGACTTCAATATGCTGTCAAACTAAAAGCCTATTCAGATAATCCTGCCTACAGCTGTGTTTTAATCCAATTTATGAAGATATTTTGCAAAACATGAAAATAAAATTCCTCCGTTAGGTATACGTTTAAAACCACATTTAGCTACTTTTGATTTAAAATCTGTTGCTCAAGTTGAAACTTGCAAATGTCCTCCATGGAACTTCCCAAACCAAAATGATATTTGATCTCCGTAAACACAATAAAAGTGAAACAAATCCTCTTTTAATTCAGCAACACTATGCTGAAATTAAAGCCAATTATTTAGATTTTTCAACTGTCTATACTGATGGATCAAAGATGGTGACAGAGTTGCATCTGCTGCTGTCTTCAGGGACAGAGCTGCAACTCTCCGTTTGCCATCTGCTGCATCCATCTTTACTGCTGAAGCAGAAGCAATAATTTTGGCTTTGAAATTTATTGCTTCTTCAGATAGATCCAAATTTATTATATGTTCTGATTCACTTTCATGCTTACAAGCTATACAAAATACTAAAATTAAAACCCAACAATTCTCAAAATTTTATATGTAATGAGGAATTTAAAATTCTTCTTAAAGAAATAATATTTCTATGGGTGCCGAGTCATGTTGGAATCCATGGAAACACAGCTGTAGACCTTGAGGCAAAGAATGCCCTGGGTGACACTTTATCTAACTGTGATGTACCATATACCGATTTTAAATCTAATATTAGAGAATATGTTTTAATATTTTGAAAATGAATGGAGTAAGAGAGATGGTAACAAATTACATGAAATTAAACCTAATTTAGGTAAACCTTTAATAATTTAATGTGCAGAAAAGATCAGTGTGTTATTTCCAGATGCCGAATTGGTCATACTAGAGTGACACACGAGTATCTTTTAAAAATGAAGAAGAACCACAATGTGTACCTTGCAACTGCAAGTATACTATTAAACATGTTTTAATTAATTGTATTGACTTTGCTGATATTCGTAAGAACCATTTCAATGTCAATAATATGTATGATTTATTTAATAATGTTCCATTTACAAATATTGTTTCATTCTTAAAAGAAATTGGAATATATTATAAAATATAAAAATGTTGTTATATTTAAAACGATTTTAATTTTATCACATTATCTTAGTGTTGATTTTATTTGTAAATAATCTATTTGCTTTAGTCTAGAGTTTTAGTTTATTGAAAGACCTTTTGTCTGATTTTAAAATATACCTTAAACTGTTATAATATTCGATTAGCTCTCGCCGCGATATAGCCTTTCTGTGCTAATGCGGCGTAAAGCAAACAACAATCAATCAATCAATCAAATACCGGAGTGAACTGTACCAACTATAATGAAGATGGAAGAAAGCATATGATGCAACTTGCACCAGGAAAACAATTTATCATCATCTCATATCGATTTATATTTTTATCTAAACTTGTTTTCTTGAGGCAGTAGTTTTCAACAGCATGTATCGCAAATTTTAATTGAAAACTATCTAGAATTATAGAAAATCCTTTAGACTTCGCGAAAAAATTTCCCGCTCATCTGGACAGCACCACCATACAGTAATTATCTTAATAATCAATAGGATTATGCCAGTTTTTGAACAGTTTATTTTAACTTACCTTTCATTGATAAATAAAATTCTGGAGTAAATCAGTTCAATTCAAATTTCTATGATAAAGAGTTAAAAGGGGAGGGGTAATATCATCAATGCTATGTTCAGAAGATCTCAGAAGGATGAGGACATCCGTAAAGTTTATGCTTTAATCCTTTTGTATCTCCATCAGCCACCCTTCTTAGTTATACATTTATAAATGTCTATCCCAAAACCAAAACAAGTTGCAACATTACTTGTAATTTTATTTCCTTTTGTTAGTTTTGAGCAACCATCTTATGGCATATACATGTACCATTGCAATCCTCTAAAACCAGACTTTTTACATATAAGTTTAAGACACAAGCTCGTGCTTTTGGGAGTCATAGCTCTGGATTTTCTTCCAAGTCCATAAATATTTGGATTGCTCAATTCCATTTTAATATATAATATATTATACTGAAGCACATTGCAAGTTGGCAAATACTAAATATATTTACCACTAAAACAAATGGTTGACTTTTAGGAACAATTTAATTTAACAAATTGTCCATTGGTAATTAGTATTGATACAGAGCTGAAATAATTAATAACACAACTCCATTAAAGTTTGATACAATTTGTTTTCTAACATGAAAATGCATACTTTATGATGCAGATAAAATTTACACATTTCCGTAGATAAATAATATATGCAACTTAAGCATAACAGGTGCTTTAGTGTAAATATCAACTAGACAGCAACCAATTACAAAATACATCAATGAGACACTACATAGAACATTAATGAGGCAGCAACCTATCTACAAAGAATAGATATGAGACGGCAACCCAACTACATAATACATTTAAGAAACAGTAACACTATGAATACAGAAATAAAACTGCAATTAAATACATTATACATTAGCATGGCATCACACAAACTATCAAAGAGTATCAATAAGACAGAAACTCATCTATAAAATAGATCATTTTATTTGCATTCTAGAATTCTGTTTCTGGAATAAACATAACTTTGTATAATTAATCACTATCAATTATTATTATTATTGTTATACTATGTCAGTGATCAGAAGATTATCTGATTTGTGCTTGAAAAATGAAAGTGATTGGATGATATTAACTTTGTGTTAGATTAGTGCATATATAAATATGTCTGTAATAATAACTGAATATTTATTTGTAGGGTATTGAATAAATGTATTTTTTCTAATATTAGTATTTATATTATATAATGAGTGATGATAATGTGCAGATAAGGGCAGACACGCAGGAACTGCAACAGTTCCACCATCTAGTCATACGCCCAGCCACACCTTTTTTAATCCGTCGGGCCAATACTGTCTAGTGAGAAGGAGCTGTACTATGTATAAGTACAGCACGCTAAGAGAGCTGCATACTCACTGGCAGTATCTTTATCAACCTAACCGCGAGATATTCAAGTGTGGGAAGTGTAGAAAGATGTTTGGAATAAAGTCTAGGTGTTTCCGGCATATATCCTATCGGCATCATATCAGAGAAGAAAATGTTGATAAATTTCTTAATGTAATCATCACGCCGAATATTGATTTTATTGAAACCCGTGGAGCAATGCTGCCAGGTTAGGCACTCCGGAAGAGAATGCAGAAATAGTTGCTAGTGAAAAAGTGAAGCTAGAAGAAAACGCGAGGAAGAAACCAGGGCCTCATCAGTTCGTCTTCTTACCGAGCGGTTGGAGGCTGCAGAAATTATGGAAAGAGACTTTCCTAATTCCATTTGACTTGATATATCATTTAGATGAATGAAAATTAAATTATTTTGTTTATATATATATATGCATTTACAACTGTTGAATGTTGTGACTTACAGAGCTCCAGATAAGAATTCACAAATTGGGGTTTTACCTCCATTTTTTATGTAATTGGGTGATAAAGTTTTTAATTGCATTATCAATTCCAGTTCACCCTAAAGCAAATATCAAATTGGGTTTTCACCACCAAGCTCCTTAATGTATTGGGTTTTTCATCAACACAATATTGAATATTTAGGCATGTTATGATCGCATTATATCAACCCTAGATGTCTTTCCATCTTAAATGTGTTTCTTTCTTTGTATATGTGCTAGCTGTTTTATTTGGTTTATTTACTGACGAGCAATTATACGTTTAATTTGTGTCCCGTTTTAAAACGTTCTGCCAGTTTTGTATTTTCCAACTGCAGCTGGTGTCACTAGTTGGACAGTAACTAATTGCCTTTCTAGATCCCATATGATCACCCTACAGTTTATGGTTGGGGTAGGTGGGGCTGTGTTAAGACTTTTATATAATATATGTGAAATTTAGGTGCTGTAAAAAGTTTTGCCAGTCCTTTCACCTATTTGCAAGATCTACTTTTAACAAAAATAAAAAGTAGTTCCCAGATTTAAGATATACCTCAAAACCTTGAGGTTTATAGGATGGTTTAATGACTGATCATATTCAACTTAAATTTACAAATAATTCTGCAAATAAATGACAATATTATACGGCAACTATCTTAAGCATCTAGAACAATTAGACCAAAACAAAGAAAGTGTCAAGCTGCATTGATGTACAAAATGGATATGTGTATTCACTCATCAACTATAAGAAAAAAATATATGAACTGTTTTTGTTTAATTCAATTAACTTAAATCTGGGTTAAGTTGTCCCTTATCAGAACTTTTGATTTCCAATGCTTTCCAACTACATTTCATGTCATAATTGATTTGGCCTTTCACTTTTTCTAACTGATTTCGTTTTTGACGAAACCCTGTGTTTATCTTTCTAGCAATGTTCTCGTTAAGGTACGCCAACACGCCCGTGCGTTCAATGGACGCTTCCTAATTTCACTAGGTGAGTCTTGTTATCATCACAACTTTCCCTCAGCTATCAAAAAGAAGCCGAAAACATGCTTCTATTCAATATTTTTAACGGACATTTACTTTCGTTTTAATTCAGTGTTTGTTATGATAAGTCCCGAGCAATTTCGAAAAGATATGACAGCATGTCACACGCTTAATGTATAACCCCGAGAATATCGAAATGTTTTCAAAAACACATGTATCTTTTGAGCAACGGAAAATCCCAACAGGGACCCATTACAGCTACTTGATGCAGGGCTCTATTTTTAGAACGAAAGGACATTTCCAATTATGAATAAAAAAAAAAAAGATTTACGCGACGACTGTAATCAGATATGGGTAAATAGCGCAAACGATAGCCAATAAAAGCGTTAAGAACTCATGGTTTTGGCATATAATTGGGTTTTCCTTTGACTTAATTGGGTTATTGAACCCTGCAATAGACAATTGCATTGGGTTTTTCATTATTTGAATTGCGTGATCACGCAAATACGCAGCTTATCTGGAGCTCTGACTTATATCTTATGACTTTAATTTAACCTTTAAATTTCAAATTTTTAAAAGTTTTATCTACTAGGTGCCTTTTATCATTTTGACAATGGTCAGTTGAATGATGGTGATACTAATGTTCTGAGCTCTGGAAAGGACGATGGGCAGATGATTGATGGTGAAGGTGGTACTGATGTTCTGAGCTCTGGAAATGACCATGGTCAGATGAATGGTGATGGAGGTGGTACTGATGATCCGAGCACTGGAAATGACCATGGTCAAATGAATGATGGTGATGATGTTTTGATGAATGATGGTGGTACTGATGATCTGAACTCTGGAAAGGACGATGGTCAGATGAATGATGGTGATGGTGGTACTGATGATCTGAGCTCTGGAAAGGACAATGGTCAGATGAATGATGGTGGAGGTTGTACTACTGATATGAGCTCTGGAAAGGACGATGGTCAGATGAATGATGGTTGAGGTGGTGCTGATGATCTAAGCTCTGGAAAGGACAATGGTCAGATGAATGATGGTTGAGGTGGTGCTGATGATCTGAGCTCTGAAAATGCGATGGTCAGATGAACGATGGTGAAGGTTGTACAACTGATCTGGGCTTTAGAAGTTACAATTTTCGGTTGAATGACGAAGGTTGTACTGCTGATATGAGCTCTGAAAAGGATACTTGTCAGATGAATGATGGTGGCGGTGGTAATGACGATGGTCATAGAGTCGGCTCTGCAATGCTTCCAGACATCGTTCTTAAACAGACATGTTCTTACCGCCGCTGCAGGAACTGAAGGACAGGCTCCGGAAGTCAGTGACCGTGATTCCAGAGGATACGTAAGAAACTCTTATGGGTATTCTGCAAAATGATTGCCTTTGGTAGAAACTATTTTGCCTCAACTGAGACATAATATAACGTCAGGTAGGGACGTTAATATTGCTTCCATGTTAATACCTTATTTGACTGGCATGTGCAGTGATAACATTAAACAGTTTCCGTATCCCAATAAACCGGACCCCAGATTGAATAGATCTTTGACAATAGGGAATTTGTTCAGGCATTTAGCAATTACAAAAATTTAGCAATTACAAAATGTAATGTGTTCAGCAAATCCTAGAGGCGAAATGAACTTGACCTTAATGAAAGAAATATAGCGGATATGGCCACCAGGTATGGTGGCAGAAGATATAATGAGTGTCACGGGCAGTTTTCTCTACAAGCTGCGGCACATTTACATCATAACAATATTATGGTTGATTGGTCTTTGCAAAACAACTCGTTATTTTGCAACATTTTTGCCAATCTTAAGCCAAACACATGTGAACATTGCCTTAGCACTGCATCTATCAGGATTGTGTCCTCATTAGTTCATAAAGGGTACTCTCAATTATCCCAGCACAAAAGGCATTAAGTCTGATACACATGGTAGATCAAGAATATATCATAATGGTAGAGAAGTACGCAACAATTATAATGAGGAGGTTGCAAATCAGTAAGGTGTAACAATCTTCACATATGTCTTATGTAAGAAGGACCATTCGCAAAATGACTGCATTGGGTCAAAAGAGGAAGCCCCAAAAAAAAATGGGACGCAACAGTTCAAGAGGTAAATAGGACACAAAATTACGATCTATCATTAATGTGATCATTAATGTGATCTGATCAAACACCCAATTTAACTTAAGATTTACTGATTGATTGATTCATGGTTTAAAACATGGTTCAATACAGGATTAAGAAGTTTGCCTGACTTTTCCATAGAATGCAAAACTTTCTTTCAGCAATTTCACAGTCAGAGTGTGTAACCAATTAAATTGATTGATTGGTGGTTGCTTAACGTCCAGTGGCAAATATTTCATGCATATTCAGGACGAGAACAAATTAACAATAAATACAATAGGTAGGTCCTGTAATAGAGGCGTCTGGGATTGAGGTCGGAGAAATTTAGACTGCCACGGGAAATGAGGGTATATTGGATAGGGACAGAAATTTTGCCTTGCAACAGGTCACCTACGGACCCCTCATAGAGTTGTTGCAGGGTTCTTAACGTGCAAAGAGCTTGGCACTCTCTTTACACGAGGCATCGGATTTAACGTCCCATTCTGACCGGACGTGGCTGCAAATTTGTACATCCCGCACAGCCAAACGGACGCCCCACTTTGACGAGGGTTTTACCGCCGGTCGGAGGAAGACCAATGGTGACCATACTTCTATTCCCCAGTCACCATTGGGGTTCAATTAAATTGATACTAAAATTCAGAAAGGTTACTTGTGTGAACCTTTGACATTATACCGTATAAACACTTTCGTATTAATCCAATTGGAGTAGCAGAAGTCAAGTACTCAAAAAGAAACGACTCATAGTTGATCTATCAGCGCCACACAATGATGAACTAAATCCTAGTTTAAAACGAGTTAATAGATAAGGAGAAATTTTCTTTAAACTATGTTAAAATTGATGATGCAGTTAACATCATCAAAGGATTAAAACAAGAATGTGTCCCAAGAACATGGATGCCACACTTGCACTATCATTTTCTATGTTCAGTGGACTGTGAAATTGGGGCAAAACTCTAATTCGGCATTAAAATTAGAAAGATTATATCATAGGAACATGTGTACTAAGTTTGAAGTCGATTGGACTACAACTTCATCAAAAACTACCTTGACCAAAAACTTTAACCTGAAACGGGACAGACGGACGGACGAACGAACGACCGGAAAGACGAACGAACGGACGCACAGACCAAAACATACTGCCCGACTACTATCATAGGTGGGGCATAACAATACTTTAGTTAAAAACTGAAAACAACACGTTTAATAATTTCTTGCGTCCGAAGCGCTTTTCTGGATTTACCTTCATCAGGAACGCTCAAAGCCAAACATTTGAAATCCGAAGATGTATAAGTACCGAAACCGTTGAAGAGCTATATGTCAAAAATACCTAAAATAAATAGCCAAATTCATCTAAAGCCAACTTTGCCTGAGGGAGTTGAAACCTAAGTTTCTTAATAATTTCAAAATTTAAAAGCTTCATGAGCTGTTAAGATGTAAAGACTATGAAAGCTTAAAGGATGCTTCGAATTTGTTACGCAAAAAAAAGACTACAGCGATTGAGTGTCTGATTGTTATTTGCTTTACGCCGCACTAGCACAAAAAGGCTATATCGCGGCGAGAGCTTATTCGAATATTTTACAATTTCAACTTAATTTTTAAAATCGGACAAAAGTTCTTAAATACTAGTAAACTAAAGTTTTAGACTAAACCAAATTGATTATTTACTAACAAAAATCAACACTGTAAATTAACACTAATATAACGTGATAAAAATTAAAATCTTTTAAATTTATACAACATTTATATATTTTTTAATATATTCCATCTTCTTTTAAAATGAAATAATATTTGGAATTGGAACATTATTAAATCAATGATACATATTATTGACTACAGCGAAGTTTGTGAACTATTTGCCAGTTTTGGTTTATTGGGGTTACAATTGTCTCCCTCGTATCATCATCACATTAGTCTTTGGAAATAAATTGTGAATAAATTTAAATAATTTGCATATGATTTGTTGAGATTTAGGTTTTATTTTCAGCATTGTTCCACATGCACATCCTGTCCAATCTACTACAAAGACCTGGTGTTGGCCATTATTCCAAAAGAACTCCAGAGTCCCATTGATGCAGCATTTTTTCCATCATTTATAAAGACTGACTACATATGCAGTACATCTTGTCTGCGTGCCTGTCAAGCCTAGTCTGTTAGTTACTTTTTTACATCTTAAAAAGGAATGTTTGTAATAAAATATATGACAATTAAGAGTATGTCTTAAGGAAGCTCAAGTGTACAAACATTTCAGTTTAATTAAAACAATTGTTTTCAATACACATTTTTTTATTACACTTTTAGATGTTACATTATGATATGGTACAAAATCAACCAAATCAACGTGCTTGTAAGCACTGAATGGTAAAGATTGCTTCAATTTATCAGAGGAAGTAAAATTTAATATTGCAATATATAAAGCATTGGTTGAAGTTGATTTAACAGTCTGGACAAAAGAAGCTTAAGAATACTCTATAATCAATTTTAAAGACGACTTTAACAATGACATCATTACTATTTTTAGAACAGATATTAATTCCAGCACCTTGCAAAAGTTGTGTAATTTTCTTGACAAGTGTAACACCATTTTGTTCCTTGAATATCTGAGTATGTATTACATCCATAAATTTTTGGAAATGTTCATGGGTAGGATGTATAGAATGATTTGATCAATGCACTATATTTTGTGTAATCCCCAAGGGTGACAGGGAATAGAAGTATGGTCACCATTGGTCTTCCTCCGACCGGCGGTAAAACCCTCGTCAAAGTGGGGCGTCCGTTTGGCTGTGCGGGATGTACAAATTTGCAGCCACGTCCGGTCAGAATGGGGACGTTAAATCCGATGCCTCGTGTAAAGAGAGTGCCACGCTCTTTGAACGTTAAGAACCCTTGCAACAACTCTTTGAGGGGTCCGTAGGTGACCTGTTGCAAGGCTAAATTTCTGTCCCTATCCAATATACCCTCATTTCCCGTGGCAGTCTAAATTTCTCCGACCTTAATCCCGGACGCCTCTATTACAGAACCTACCTATTGTATTTATTGTTAATTTGTTCTCGTCCTGAATATACATGAAATATTTGCCACTGGACGTTAAGCAACCAACAATCAATCAATATATTTTGTGTATCAAAGGTCAGCCTTGGAAGATTTAGATATCTAGTCAGTCCCAGAAGGTTTTGATTACATTTCATGCAATCTTTACCTTTAAAAATCGATTTGTTTTACCACAAATGACTTTCAAAATGTTATATTATTGAAAGAGCTACAAATTTTCTCCCTTTGTTGCAAAATGCCATTTTGCATTTAAATATCTCTTGCAACTCATTAGTGACCTATATTTTTATTATATTTTCAACTTACCTGTACTTAAACTAAACAATTGTAAAATTTAAGCCATTTCAGTAATTAAGTTTTTTATTATTTCGATATTGCGTCTATTACTCCTATTAGTTCAAGAGAAAAAAGTACCCTCATTTAATAAAATGCATGCTGTTTTCAAAGGCAGATTGTGCGCTTAAATAAAACGAAAATTGATTTACATCCGTGAGACCCTAAGTAGTAAGATTCACTTTAAATACTTGAATTATTGAAATCTTTATTTTATCGTTATAAATGTTGCTTTCAACGCATCATGACTGTATATGTTAGTTCTACTGTCCTATGTCAATGAGGTTTCTGGTTGAAACTTTCACATAATGTTAGTTTGTACAGTCACAGTTCTAGTTTTTCGTGAATTACTAAAAATATTAACTTAAATTTGGACCAATCAATGTGTTAGGATATATGTATTGAAAAATTATAATGAGGCTTAAATGTTGTTGAACTTAAGTTATTTTTTGGTACTGTCGCTATTCCATATGATTTGGTTTATTTTGCAGGTACGCAACATTACGACATGTTGTGCCAGCAGTTTGCCTGTATAATCCATCTTGAGGCCATTTCGATGACTGTGCTTTGGAGGAATGTCGTGTTGTGCATTCATGTTGAATGCTAATCCTGACCAACATGCAGTGATGGTAGAGTGCACACTTTGTGGCCAATGGTTGCATGATGTCTGTGCCAGAATTGATGCACAAAAATTAAAGAAGAGGACCCATTCCTGTGTGGGTGTGACAGGATTAAGAATGGGAAATTTGTGATAAAGACATATCATGCTAAATTTTAGTACAATGAATGGAATTTGATGCAACTGTTCTACAAGGAGTCGTTTAGCTAACTATTAAACCAGGTTCAATTTTTCTACATTTGAAAATGCCTGTACCAAGTAAGGAATATGACAGTTGTACATTTGTTTAATGTGTTTGAGCTTTTGATTTTGCCATTTGATTATTTATAAATATTTTTACAGACAATTAAACAATTGATAAGTAAACAAAATGTATTTTCAACACTCACAAAACTTATAAGTGCTAAATCAGGTAAATGTGTATTGTCCAATTTTGTATTTAGCTTTAAGACCTAATTGCTTAAACTGAAACGGTAAAAAGGCAAAATATTTGAACAAACTTGCAAAATAACCATAAAGCCTTTTACTTGTTAAAATGTCAGAGATCGTGAATGATTTGCTGGATGTCCAGGATGATTGGTGTAGTATAGCGGTGCAATCAACAGCCTCCATTTTTGTGAAAAGAAACTGCTGCGAGAGATGAAATCGGATGGGGTTTTATTGATCATACACTTAACAAACATGTCTCATTTACTGCTTTTTGAAAATTTTGTCTCACAAATATTCCAGATTTTATTCTGCTAAATTCATGTCTTTTCAAATTTTTATTTCTTGGTGGTTATCATGGAGTGGCAAATATAAAATTGACTTCCGAAATCAGTGTTACATATGTAAAAGTAATCCGAAATTCCTGGATTGTGATGGTACAAAACTTGGTATTAATTCGTCAATCAAATGTTAAACCGATTGAGACACCTGAACCAACCGCAGAATTGATTGATCATTGTCACAGGAGAAATGATACAGCATTTCTGCGTTTCCGTGCTGATGTACCAAATGAAATGACGAACATACAAAATGAGATCATCTAGAATACCTTGCAAGAAAATAATTACGACTAACGGGAGCAAATGACATCTTAAATTTACAGACAGATATTGACCGAAAAGAGAATTTAATAAACTCTGCAGATGAAAAGTGCAAAGCCGAAGATTTTATTGTAATGATTACCCAGATGTTCTGATGAAATAGTTATCCATTATATGTATCATCAAATCTATTATATTTATCATCAAATCATTCACTTCCTGCTTTTATTCTTTTCAGATACATTGAATTATTTATGTACATTCTTAATGAAATAATGAATGGTGACTGCAACAGTGTGAACTTGGTTTCTAAGTTTTCACAATAAGTCTGAGAGGTTCTGAATGCTGCTCTATCTATCAGATTTTATAAGTTGGTTTTTTTCAGTATCTGATGTCAAGAGTTGATGAAATTAAACAGCTAAATAAGCCAGCAGCTCAAGCAAATCCACAGCATGGTTCTTATAATCCAACAAAAATGGTGTGGCATACTAGTTCACCCCATCTGTAAACTTTTCAAGTATACAATGAATGACAAAGTCAATTCAAAAATTATGACAATATTCCTGCCAGAGCCAATGAACAGTGCAATAAGATTTATCCTGAGGTTTTCCGGAAGACACAACATATTTGTTTGTATGGTTTGATCCTAAACATTATGGTCATTGCTATAGATTTCACATTATTCCTGGTACCGAGGGAAGGAAAGATCCTTCTCATCTGCTAACTGTTATCTGGAAGAGGCACCAGAAGAAGTTTTATAAGCTTTTATGACTTTTCCTGTCAGGTAGAAGATTCTATTTTATTTACAGTTTATGATTTACCACTGATGTGAGAGGAAACGGAAGCTTTTGGGAAAAGGGTTGGTTTGGCAGCTGCATATCTTGCCTAGATGAATATTTGGTTGCGTGTTCTATATTATCACCATTGACGGAACTGTTTCCTTAACTTTTGAAATGAACAAGTTTGAGCAGTTATTTTGCTAATAAAAGCAAAACACTTTTGCAATTGCAGTGTAATGGAGCTGTACAAGTCCGTAGGTTAACTTAAAGTAAGATTTATTTTCGTTTTCTTTCTTTCCATAACTATTTAACTAAAAACAATAATCAGAACTGATATTGGTTGTGGATACAATATTTTAATTTCATCAGTATATTGACTTTTCTGGTAAATCTTATATTAATCTAATATTAAGATACAAATTCAGACAAAGAAATAGATAGACTGCCAGTTGAAAATTTTATTACAACCCAATCTATTTTATACCTTGCTAGACTAAATACTTCTCTAGATGCCATCGAGAAGCTCTTCATTATAGGATTGAAGAAATATAGAGAGCCAATTATCAAACAGCTGAATGAAAAGAAAAAGCCAGGATATCTGACTGAAATTAAATCTGGTAATATTAAAAGAAAATGTTGTGTCAAAAGTGCTGATGCCATAACGACACTTGCATTAATCGCTATATATTAAAGTGCAAAGCTGCCTCATCCACAACATTTAAATGGTATACTCCTGTTCGTACAGACTGAAATTTAGAAGGATGATGTACATGAAAGGGACATGAATGTTCTATGCAAATTTAGGAAAGAACTGGCAATAGGTGGACAATTGGGAGGACTTGTTGTAACTCCTGCATATGCTTAAATTTAGTTCATGGCATTCTAGTCCTATCAAATGGTGGTAAGTATAAGATGTTTCATGTGCCAACATTCATTTCATTTAGGATTAATCCTCTAGTTTCTTTTGTGATTTGGTAATGCCCTTTTACAATGCCCCATACAAGTTTTTTCATAATAAATTGTCTTTTTCTGAAAGATCTGTTTCAGGGTGAAAATTGCTTTAATAGAGACACAAACCCATGAAAGCATGGACAATAATTCTTCTGCTACGGAAAATGTTAACACAAATATTTTGGTTGCTGCCTTTTACACTATGTCACAATGCGTGAATTGCATTCCGAAGTCTATCGATATCCAAATGAAAGGAAGCTGTATGATACTTACAAACCGAATAATCTACAATAATGGTACAATTCCAGTAATACCGCACCGTCGATACAAAACACACCAGATGCGTTACCTCGTGGATTAAGTCCGTTCTGATGATTTTTCCAATATTGAAATAGTTTGAACAGCATTACAGAAACAAATAGGACTATTTACCGGGTTGTAATAACATGAGCAACACGACGGATACAACATATCAGGCAGGATATGCTTACGCTTCTAGAGCACATGAGATCACCACCAGTTTTGGTGGGTTTGGTGATCCTAAGTTTTTTATGATTTAAACTGATTTAACTTGAAAACGAGTACATGGACCCTCTTTTTAAAATGGCATTAGGTTTGATTACGTATGAAGATCATTTGTACAAATTTTAATGAAAAGTCAACATTGAGATTTTTAAATTTGATAAATATACCGCAAAAATGGCGTTTTTTACTAAAATCCTGAAACTGTTAAAATTAATTATTTCTAAAGAACTGTTGTACATATTAAGAGCATATTTATATAAAGCAGATTTTCATGATGTTTCTACAAAACTCCGCGTGTGTTTATCTGTTGAAATAAAAAGTTAGGTGTGTTTATCCAAAGAATAGAAATCTCCGAAAACCGAAATTTTGAGTTAATGTCTAAAATTTCGACCCATTTTACCTCTTAAAGTAGCACATGAAGGTATATTTTTTATGACATATTTGAATTGCTTAGGTGAAAAATAGCTTGTATGCAAATTTTCGTAAAAAAATCATTATGGGATCGAAACTGTTAGGTATGCCCTTAAAGAAATATACAGAAGAAAAATGATGAAAATCACTTAAGAAAAGACATATACGGAATTTGACAGATTCAAAGTTTAGCCAGCGGTTTGAAAATGCCTTTCACTATTCTTAAAATAATTAAAATTATTGATTGATTGATTGTTGGTTGCTTAACGTCCAGTGGCAAATATTTCATGCATATTCAGGACGAGAACAAATTAACAATAAATACAATAGGTAGGTCCTGTAATGTAGGCCGTCCGGGAAGAAGGTCGGGGAAATTTAGACTGCCACTGGAAAATGAGGGTAAATTGAATAGGGACAGCAATTTTGCCTTGCAACAGGTCACCTACGGACCCCTCAAAGAGTTGTTGCAAGGGTTCTTAACGTGCAGAGAGCGTGGCACTCTCTCTACACGAGGCATCAGATTTAACATCCCCATTCTGACCTGACGTGGCTGCGTACTTGTACATCCCGCACAGCCAAACGGACGCCCCACTTTGGCAAGGGTTCTACTGCCGGTCGGAAGAAGACCTGTAGTGACCATATTTCTATTCCCCAGTCACCCTTGGGACAATTAAAATTATGACATTAATTGAAAATAATTGCATACAATAAGTAATATACTAAATTCGGAGCATACCTATAAAATCATTTAAAAAGGTACAAATCAACGGATGTATATAAATGAGCTTAGCTCTGTTGAATCTTTACAGTATTATTTCTCGAATATTAGGACCTTCAAAACAGATGATCACCAAAAGGATCTAATTCTAGAGGAGATGAAGAAATAATTTGACTCTCCTTGTTGTGACCTGGAAGATAAATTTGGTTAAGCTTCTTTTTATTTTTTAAAATCATGATAATAATATTATTATAATCAAAATGATATATACAGTTAACGTCCTATATCTGAGCTTATTTCCTTTATTAATATATGTATTTGGAAATAACTTTCAATTTCAGCTATGCTATTGATTGTAATATATGTGTACAATCAATAGTTTAAGAGTTTATTTGAATATTTTTCAGTCGTATATCACCTGATGCATATACCTAATATAATGAACCTAGAAATAAAAATACACAAGGAAGAAGCATCAGATTCTTATAAAGGCAAACACTACAAACGATAAATAACAATTTAAGTTCTTCAAGCAAGAAGAAGGAGATATATGTCTATCCTTTTCCTTTAATAGAAGGAGATTTCTGAATTACAGAAATAACTGTGGCGCATGCGGTTTTTTAAAAATAATTTGAAAAAGTGCATAGAATGTTTTCAGATGTATCATTCATTTTGTAATATAGCTCATGATGAAGTATTTGTATGCTGGACCCACAGAGACCAAAATTAGAAAGTTATGATCTGATCTGACATAACACCAGAGCATAACACACATTGGTACCGGTTCAGTATACACAATAAAACATTTTTACAAAAATTTATTCATATTATTACTAGTTCAGAAATTTTGTTCAATTTAAATCACTCAAAGTATCTTTAACATCAGCCTGTCATATACAATTTCGTGAAATGAAATGTAAAAACTCAATAAAAGAGATTTTGAGAAATGTTCGAATGGAGGAAGTAAAGGTTCGCCATATATCCCATTATGTTAATATTCCGTTTGTACAACGGGTTAGGTATAAAGTAAACAAAACAAGCATTCTGTGAGTATTGCATGGCAATACATAGTCCCCTACCGGTTAAAAATTCATAACTTGGAACAAAATTCTATCTTGATCTATAACTTGTCATGGTGTAAACTATATAACAAATACATTTATGTATCAAGTCAATATATTCAAGCATGACGAAAAAAAAGTGTTTAAAACTGATTATTTTAGTGAATTTTCTAAGTCCAAGGACCATAACTCTGCACAAAATCAATAGACCGGAACAAAATTCGAACTTGATCTGTAACTTGTCATGATAAAACTATATACATTGTACCAAATATCAAATCAATATTTTGAAGAATGACAAAAAAAAAAAAAGTGCAGAAAACTGATTATTTTAGTGAATTTTCTACGTCAAAGGACCATAACTCTGCACGAAATCATCAGACCGGAACAAATTCGAACTTGATCTGTAACTTGTCATGATAAAACTATATACCAAATATCAAATCATTATTTTGAAGAATGACCAAAAAAAGTGCGGAAAAGTGATTATTTTAGTGAATTTTCTAAGTCAAAGGACCATAACTCTGCACGAAATCATCAGACCGGAACAAAATTTGAACTTGATCTGTAACTTGTCATGATAAAACTATATACCAAATATCAAATCAATATTTTGAAGAATGACAAAAAGTGCGGAAAACTGATTATTTTAGTGAATTTTCTAAGTCAAAGGACCATAACTCTGAATGAAATCATCAGACCGGAACAAAATTCGAACTTGATCTGTAACTTGTCACGATAAAACTATATACTAAATATCAAAGCAATATCTTCAAGCAAGAAGAAAAAAGTGTGGAAAACTGATTTGCCGGTCTGACGGATGGACAGACGGACAGACAGACGGACGGAGTGCAAACCTAAAGTCCCTTCGACTTCGTCGGTAGGGGACTGAAAAGACACTATACATTAAAATAAAGTAACAAATAATTCAATTATTAATAAACAAATATTTTTATATGATAATTAACGTTTAAAACGATTCAGTGTTGTACAAATGTTATTTAATTTTCTTTTTTTTTTGCATTGTAGTAGATATAACGTCCTTAACGTCGAAATCCTAACATCTGTCCATATATCTGTGGAAGTCTTAATGTTCTTTTAAAAGTCGGCAAATTTAAAAACAGTAGATGACTTCAAGTGAAAATACTCAAATTGCTACTTGTTTTGCCCTTTGATATATTGATTGTTGGTTGCTTAACGTCCAGTGGCAAATATTTCATGCATATTCAGGACGAGAACAAATTTACAATAAATACAATAGGTAGGTTCTGTAATAGAGGCGTCTGGGATTGAGGTTGGAGAAATTTAGACTGCCACGGGAAATGAGGGTATATTGGATAGGGACAGAAATTTAGCCTTGCAACAGGTCACCTACGGACCCTCAAAGAGTTGTTGCAGGTTCTTAACGTGCAAAGAGCGTGGCACTCTCTTTACACGAGGCATCGGATTTAACGTCCCATTCTGACCGGACGTGGCTGCAAATTTGTACATCCCGCACAGCCAAACGGACGCCCCACTTTAGCAAGGGTTGTACTGCCGGTCGGAGGAAGACCAATGGTGACCATACTTCTATTCCCCAGTCACCCTTGGGGTTCCTTGGATATAATATTCCCGTTCGCAATATTGTCTGATTACGGGATGGTCTCGCTCGGTTACTCTGGTATACTTTTCGATGCACCCATAGCACAAGGGTAGCTTTTGTCAAAGCATTAAAACTACAAAATGATGCTGTCAATACGGAAATGTCTGATTACATCACCATTTGTGTTTAAGGTTGGAGCTCAGCCTTTTCAGACCACATTGAGGTAATTAGACAAACATGATTGTAAGTTTTGCCATCAGAATAATTCCTTCAAAATTAAATCATTTGGTGTTATAGTAGAGTAAATTTACATAATAATTGAAAATTATCATTTTATATGATTTTTATTGTTTCTATTATTTCCTGTTGAAGAGAATTTATGAAGATACACGATAATTGCATGTGTAGATTGAACAGTAAACAACAGGTTTTGATTTTAGTATCTTAAGTAGCAGTAGTTCCAAAAAGTAATTAATTGTAATTAATTGTTTATTTCACGATATTGACCTTTTCTTGAGACATATGTCTCTGTTTAAATTGCGATCGCTTTTAATATAATACGACGTCTATCGACAGAACGAGTTAATTTTCTCAACGTATCGTCGTATTTTGATTCAGAATTGACGGAAGTATACATGTAAGGAGACAACTCGAAGCGATAATATGGAAGACTCCATTTCGGCTGAAGGGTGTTCTAGTTACACCTTTACGTTAATGACTACATTTATTTTAATTTAAATGATGCATATGATTTAAAATTATGCAACAACAATAACCCTCAATAGCAGACAAACATAGAAAGGATCTCATGAGTTTCAAATTTATCAATTGAGTGGGGAATCCAGCGCAACCATTCAAACTGATACCCCTTGAAGTCAAGAAAACTATACGCATGCACATAATTACCTAAACAAACCCTAGACTTGTGATTTGTAGCAAGGACGTATATTAAATGTTAATTAAACGACCTAGATGGTTCTCCATTTCTTTTGGAAGTACAATATCAAATATCAGTTTCATAACGGTGACATATAAGAAAAACTCCACTTCAGTTCTTATATGACAGAAATAGATTTATCGTAATTTCAGAGAACTCTCGCATTTTATCAAAACTGGGAATTCCTCTGACGTGTTTCTAAATTTATAAAACACTAAATATAAATACTGCTTAATTCTGATTTTCCGGAAATATCGATACATGAAGATTATGAGAAGAACATTATAGGACAGTTGTTCAAATTCAATCCTTTTGTTTTTTTTACCTTTGAAAGCAAGACAATCTTAAGAATCTGAGATGTTCCTTAATGTTTAGAATAATACGGTTGACGTGAGGGCACGGCCCTGAATCAATGGTAAAGTCTACAGATTGCTTGAAAGCAATCGTATCCCCAAAACAATTATTTGTATATATATATATATTAAAAAACAAAACAAAACTTCAGACATACGCAAAAGATACAAGTTTTCAAGATCTCAAAAGCGGCGATGAAAGACGTCGCCTATTGCAGTTAAAAAATAATGAGAAATATAAACCATTACTCAAAGTCTTATCAGAAATAAAATAATATAAAATAAGAGAGTTCTTCACTGAAAAATTCGAAGCTATACAAATTCAACATGAATCACTCTCAATACAACTACATGTCAAGTCTACCTACACTTCAACAGGTATACTTTCTTTCAAGTTTGTTTAAAATCATTTTAACACTTGCAATAGCAAATAATTACATTAGATGTATGTTTCATTGTAATACGTTATTCTGATTGGCTACACTGCAGTCTCGCGTTATTCCCTTAGCAATTGCATTGCACAATAAAATTTATCATTCATGATGACACGAGGTCCCACAATAAAGTACACAGGTAAATTAAATAAAAACTTGATAAAAATCGTGTTTTCATGATCCTAGCAAAAATGTAATTATAAGTATTGAATGCTTCTTTTGTAACTTCATAGGTTGTAAAAGCGTTGACCATGCGCACATTTTCCGCGCTTCATACAAAATGTACCGGTTTAAGGTAGCACTGAACTGGAAATCTCATCAATTACCAGAACTTTTAGATAAAATTTACAATGTGATACAACTTCACCACACAGATTTAAGACGCAGTATAATTGGCAACAGTAATTATGAACTCTTTGGAAATTTCAAGAAACACAGAATACAACATTCCAAATGGCACAGTCTTTCCCAAATTAAAAAAGAAATGCTTTACAGAAAGCTTGCCAATGACAATAAGTTAAGTGACAATATGTTAAGAGCAGCAAATGGTTTTGCGATACCGAAGGTTTAACGTCTCGCCAAGAAGCCTGGTCAACGTCACCGGCCAAGGACAGCTGCAGTGAGGCCAAAACCAAAATTTTCAACGTTATTGTAAAATCATTTGTATTTATTTATCATGTTTATTTATCTTAATATATCATACTTGAAAATATACAGTGTCTTTTCTCTTATAATGCAAGTACTCTTACTTCACTTAAAAATATTACCATACATACGAAAACAAAGTGATGATTTATGAGAAAACCAACAACACATTGCTATCCTATATTATTTTCGAAATCCGGTTATGGTATAAATAAATTAGCACCTCATGTTGTGGTTTTACCATCTTTGCCGCAAGTTTATTGTTTTCTACTTGGTATTGAATTAATATAGAGATCTATTTTGTTACACCTTGTGGACAATTTTTTGCCAATCGTAAATGGCAGTCAACAGTGTTTAAGATAATTAGTTGTTCGATCTGCTAGTCAAATGCGTTTTGTTAAAATTTATTGCTGTAAAATAACGCCTTTTCTTTGCTATCTGATGTTTCTTTGAAATGACTTACATATCTTTACCACCATCTATAGTGTGTTTCTTGCCAGTATCTGAGAACAAATATTGGCATTTCTCTATATTTTGGGAAAGGCAACAACATTTAATTTATGAAAAAAATGGTGTACTTTTTTTAATTTCAGTTAGAATTTTCTTTAGCATTATTTTTCTTAGCTATTTAAGGTTTTCGCCGCGCTCCTTTGTACTCTGATCGAACATTTTAGCTTCATCGACTGAAAACCTGAAATGGAGAAGTGATGTTTGATCTGCTAGAGGGTTTTCCAGGTTCAATCCACCAAATTTCTACATAAGAAAATGCCTGTACCAAGTCAGGAATATGACAGTTGTTATCCATTCGTTTGATGTGTTTGAACTTTTGATTTTGCCATTTGATTGGGGACTTTCCTTTTGAATTTTACTCGGAGTTCAGTATTTTGTGATTTTACTTTTCACATGCATGTGTTCAGTTTTCCTTGACAGTATTCTAAGCTGAACTGACATAATTACATACTAATAAAACAAAAAGATAGCAAATATTGACAGTACTTGTACATCACAATTATTTGTACTTTGTATATAAAGATAAAACGATTATATAACTACTGAATATTGAATTCTAATGCATGTGGACATTGTTGGCTTCTAACAGTCACCGTAAGATTAGGAAGAAAGATAAGAAGTTAGAAATATCCTTTAACTCTACTTTCCGCTATATAGATGATGTTCTTTCACTAAATAATTCAAAATTTGGTGACTATGTTGAACGCATCTATCCCATTGAACTAAAGATAAAGGATACAACAGATACAGTTAAGTCGGCCTCATATCTTGACTTACATCTAGAAATTGACAATGAGGGTTGGTTGAAAACAAAACTTAAAGACAAATGAGATGTCAGCTTTCCCATTGTGAACTTTCCATTTCTAAGTAGCAACATTCCAGCAGCACCTGCATACGGTGTATATATCTCCCAACTGATACGATATTCCCGTGTTTGCATTTCCTATCATGATTTTCTTGATAGAGGGTTGTTGCTCACAAGGAAGCTATTAAATCGAGAGTTCCAAATGGTGAAGTTGATATCATCACTTCGTAAATTTTACGGACGCCATCACGAGTTGGTTGACCGTTATGGAATAACCGTTTCACAAATGAAACAATGCGCTGTCAAAAGAATACAGTACTGTCAGGTATGATTGTAAATAAGCTCTTTATAAATTCGGAAATTGATTGTTAACAGTTTGTTATTTTTGACACTTCATGTTTTTGGGGTTTAGGAAAATGGGGAGGGAGAACAAGTTATTCATGATTTTAATTGATTAAACCTAATATTTTGTAAATGTCAATTATAAAAAATGCATTGTAAATTTTTCTTCAAATAGATATTTATTTAAAATGTTTTAGGATAGCCAAGAAGAAAATTCACAAACTGATTTTATGCCATTGCAGAGGCACAACCAGCAGCATGCAACAGTACTACCCATTGTGACTGTTGTGCTAATAACACAATTTTGTTACAAGAAAATGTTAGCGTTTATGTTTCAGACTAATAATGTCATGATTAAAGACTAGAATGAATACATTCATTTGCTAATCATAAAAAAATCGTAGTGGCTAGTTGAAAAAAGGTAAAGCATATACGGAAATACTTGTAAGTTCAAATTAGAACACTTCCACTTACAGCTATTGACATTGTAGAAGAAAATGTAAATACTTAAAATGTATATGCAATTATATGTCAGAAAAGTCAGAAGTTTGAAGCCCAAAGGAGAGAAGGCCCTTTGGTGACATTTATTGGTTCTTTTTGTTCCGAGTGCTACGACCTCATCCTTTAAGTAATGAAATATGTGTACACATCCACCTGTTTTGTCTTAAATGAGTTTTCTTTCACACAACTTTCACAACTATATTCTATAATCTTGCAACTTAACCTCCACCTCATTCTTTTTTAATGGCATCTTTTACCCTTCCACTCCACATCAACCCCAGTGATCGGAAGGTCGAGCGCCTTGCGTCATTAGCGCATTTCGAATAGAAATGGCGCAAAAAGTGGCAAATGTAAGTGCCAGTGTGGCGCACGATATTTTTCGTTTCATATCTAAAAGTTTAGATATAGTAAAATGGATTTCCGATCGTGTTTCGTGTCACCCATATTTGTGTACAAAACTGTGTTGTGTTCCCTCCAATGACAGGAGCACCATCTATATATTTTTGGGGCATCTCTGGTGTTTTCCTTCAGGTTAAGGATAGCAATGTGCGGTATATCTGATTACCAAAAAAACGTAATTAACCATCATCCATGATCTAAATTTTCAAAGTAAACAACTTTAATTATGTGAAAGTTGGCTAGTACAGTTGAGAAATTTTCTCAAATTATAATCTTTAAAGTAAACTTGCTATAATTTCGATTGAAAAACCCAAAGGCCTTTTTTAATATAGTATTTGTCTCCATAAAAGGCGCTTAACTGTCCTTTTGGTCTTTGGTTAAAGTTCGTTTGTACATTTCGTCCTCTAATACGGAACATCGGGAATAAAGTATGGCAGTCGACAAAGACCCAAATTTAATGTAAAAGGAACATAAACATGAACAAGGCGACGGTACCAGTATTAACATTGTTAATAAAGGTTCTCGTAAATATAGCCCGGTCTGGGAGAAGTTATGGCCCTGGTTACTGTATGATGGCAGCAAATGTACTGCAAATCTTGCCAAAATCATTTCAACTAACTTGGAATTTAATTGGTCTTGTTTTCTTATTAAGATTCATTTCTTCTTTCTCCAATTTTGTGCAACAAAAATCTAGGTCAGCCATTGTCGTAGTTCTAGTAACTCAGTTTATTGTTTTGCCCAATATTAATACAGAGTAACAGTTATTACTTTTATCTTTTATTATGTTACTACTATGATTGTACTGTATGGTTTGATAATTAAATTACATGTATGTTCAAGTTTCATGTTTTCTCAAAGAATGAAATTTAATCAAATATCATAGATTTAATTTTGAATAATTACTAGTACAGATTTTAAAAATCAGTCCAGATCAGATGTCTATTCTTGATCTCAGCAATATTCTCATTAATGATTCTGTTCATTGAAGTGGTGTTGGTCTAGTCATATATTGCTCAGTTTTATGGTTTTTATTATAAGTCATTAAAGTTTAATTTCTGAGTGATGTTACATTTCATGAACTCATACGATGCCATTCTTAGTCACATCAGAGACATATATTCTTTTGTATGTCTTTGGTCACATAAATCTCCATGAACTTAATTAACTTTTATTCACTGAAACTACAAAAGCACAGGAACAATATCCATGATATCAATTAAAGTCATACAGGTTAGTACCTTTTTGCTGAAATATACATTTTTAAAAAATTTTGTAAACGAATGGCCCACTCATTTGACAACATGGCCCATTGATTTTAGTTTTGGGGCCCTGGGCCCATAGAAAAAAATCCTTCCAGATCACTGCTGTAGATTGAACTTTATACTAGAAAAAAATAACTGAAAAGTTTTTAAAGCATATGACCATCAGATTATTAAGATGCAACCTATATTAATAATAAGATGTCATCCAGTCTAAAATACACAAGGCATGTTGGTACATTAAACCGAGTTAATGCATTTATAATACTCAGCATACAAAAGTATTATTTGTATTTCAAATAATATGCATTCGTTGAAAAATATTGATTGATTGTTGGTTGCCTAACTTCCAGTGGCAAATATTTCATGCATGTTCAGTACGAGAACAAGTTAACAAAAATACAATAGCTAGGTCTTGTCATAATAGAGGCCATTCGGGATGATGGTCAGGAAAATCAGGGTATATTGGATAGGGACAGAAATTTGGCCTTGCAACAGGCCACCTACGGACCCCTCAAACAGGTGTTGCAAGGGTTCTTGACGTAGAAATAGTGTGGCAATCTCGTTACACGAGGCATCGGATTTAACGTCCCATTCTGACCGGACGTGACTGCGAACTTGTTACATCCCGCACAGCCAAACGGACGCCCCACTTCGGCAAGCGTTTTACTGCCCGTTGGGAGAAGACCAAGTTACCACATTTCGTTTCCCCAGTCAGCCTTGGGGTCGTTGAAAAATAGATATTCTTTCTAATTCTTTTATATGTGGTTCAAGAGACATTATGCAGATAATTTAAAATCACGTCATCCTGTCTGTAAGGAATGTAGCTCGGCTTTCAAGATCAGAGTGCTACACAACCAATGATAATGAAAGCATGAAGAGTGCCTCACAGAAGGTAAGCAGAAAGAACAAGACATTTTTTATGGAACTGAAGGATTTCATAAAAACTCAGGAGAATCAAATTTCGTTTGCAATTGTTCACCAAGGACATCTAAGATAGAAGGAAGAATTCTGAAATCTAGAAGTTCCATTATCTGCATGGGCAACATGGGATCCATCAGAGAAAAAAAAAAAACATTTCAAAAGTTAACCGTTATACAGCAAAGGCAAAGAAAAGCTGTAGCCGTATATATACTCCTTTGAAGGTAACAAATGGTCTAAGTTCCTCACCAGACTCGTATGGTATTCCCGAGAATCCTCGGTGGTTCTAGTCTACCAGATGATGGTAACAGTGACAACCATGGATAGCGCAGTTGCACATTCTTGGGATTTCTTCGATCTCGAGGAGCAGACTTGACCAAGTTCGTCAAGATGGAGCTGCTGCCTGCAATGACGTAAAACAGTATAATTGCTCCTCTCCATATTATAAACGACAAATTTATTATTTTACCTGTGTGACGTACAAAATATAATTGTCATGCCAGGTATATTCACACGATTATCGCAAATACGTTAGGGATTTCCACTTCCGCGTGCTACCAACTAGTTAATCAGATGATGAATCAGAGGCACATAGCCAGTTTTAAAAGAAGAAAATCATCTGACCATGACGTGTTTCACTGCTCTAATCTATGATGAGTTTATTTGCAACCACTGGGTCGATGCCACTGCTGGTGGAGATTTATTTCCCGAGGGTATCACCAGCCCAGTAGTCAGTACTTCTGTGTTGACTTGAGTTCCATTTCACAAATATGGTACATAGCTGTCACCTGAGATGAACAGCCTCGTCATGATGTCAGAACATGCTCGTCAATTATATTGTTAACATGTCTTGATTTTTGTCTTGAAGAACTCATGGATTTTATCTAGTGCCAGGATTTAAACTTATCCAAACTTTTATTTATTTCGAAGTTTTGCGTTTCTGAAATTAGATTAACGTGAAATCACGGTTTTCAGT
The DNA here is from genome assembly GCA_017311375.1 of Mytilus coruscus. NCBI lineage: Eukaryota > Metazoa > Mollusca > Bivalvia > Mytilida > Mytilidae > Mytilus > Mytilus coruscus. The sequence goes on from CM029605.1 coordinate 46,015,006, forward strand.
ACGTAACCACGTAAGTGCAAGTTATATAACTTGGTGAACAATATGGCATCTCAGATTGATGACGATCCAGAAAGTAGGACACTACTGATGATGACCATAACCCTAACACTAGCCAGCAATCTGCAAAGGGTGTAGATGATACTAGAATACCCAAAGACTTTAGGGCTTCTCAAACTCATGAATCTGATGATGATGATGATGATATGTCATCGATGTCGATTGACACTTTAATACGCTTGCAACACAAGCAGATGAAATATATGCAAAAACTAACAGAACATTTAGGTTCTAAATCTGATAGTGTGTCGGACAGTGCAAATAAAAACACAACAGCACAACACGATAGCACACGTGGAACGAAAAGATCCCATTGTAATGACGTGGAAGATAACATTTCAAATAAACACTTAAAAGTTGCAGATGATCCCCAGCATGACACAGAATCTGTTGATGACCTAGATAAACTTGTGTGTAGCTTTGAAAATGCTGAGAGCGATAACCTTGATAAATCTGATAACGTCACTGATGACGAGGATCTTAACGAGGTCAATGAATTAATGGATGAAATGAGCGAATTTTATAACGATTCTGAAGAAACTAGTGCGGCTATTGAAGAAAGCTTAGCAAAATCCGTCAATACTTCTCTTAGATCTAAGATCCCCGATTCAAAATTCAAAGAAATTAAATCAAAATACAAAAGACCAGAAAACTGTCAAAATCTAATGATCCCTTCAGTAAATGAAGAAGTTTGGGGAGAAAAACACGCCATGATCAACGCTATCAGATCACGTGATCTTAAATTACAGAAAATAATGGGGTACGTCATCAAAGGAATGATACCAGCAATAGAAACGACAAATGACATCTTGAAAGCTGCCCTAAAGAAAAACACATTTGAGCCAACAAAAAACCTAAGAAAAATGACAGATGGTATCCGAATGTTCGCAGCTTCTTATACACAATTGAACCAATACAGGAAAGAAAATTTCAAACCAATTATGGTTGGAAAGTTTAAGAAACTTACTTATACAAACAACTCTGTATCTGATAAATTGTTTGGGGATGATTTGCAGAAGAAAATTGAAGATATTCAAAAATCAAAGAGAATATCCGTAACGGGATTTACCGGATTTACCGACAAACCATCAACAAGTGGTTATAATTATAATCGAAATTCTGCTGAAGGGTACAATAACAATAAAACTGGAAATGGCAAAAGTCGTTTTTTAGACCAGCGAAACTCCTTCCCGAACAAACGAGGAAGAGGGGGGAGACAGTTCCACAAACCAAACAATCGTTAGTTACACAGGTTAGTCAGTTTAAACAATTAGATAAGAAAAGTAAATGTGGATTTTCAAATCTTGTTAATACTCCTGAAAACTTTAGAGCCGGGAAAGTAAAATACAATCTTGAAAGTTGGAAATCAATAACGAGTGATAAATCAATTCTAGAAATGTTGACAGGTTATCGGTTACAATTTCACACCTTACCACCAGGTCGTAACAGTTGTAATAATCCTTCGTTTAATGAAGATGAAAAAACTTCCATAACTTTAGAAGTGCAAACTTTTTTAAAGAAAGGCATTATCCAAAAAGCTATACCATGCAAGAACCAGTTTGTGACACATATTTTCACACGACCCAAAAAAGACGGAACACATCGAGTGATTTTAAATTTAAAATCTTTAAATGAATATATAGAGAATTACCATTTTAAGATGGATAGTTTAGGCACCGCAATTAATTTAATGAACCGTAATTGTTATTTTGGTAGTATAGACTTGAAGGATGCATTTTTTAGTATTTCAGTCAGAGAGTCTGATCGTAGATTCCTCCGATTCACATGGAATGGGGAATTATATCAATTTACATGTTTAGCTCAAGGTCTAAGTACTTGCCCACGTGTTTTTACAAAGATAATGAAATGTGTTTTTTCTGACTTACGAAAGAGAGGTCATTGCAATTCAGCTTATATCGATGATTCTTTATTAATTGGACAATCTTGTGAGGATTGCCTTGCTAACATTAATGACACAGTTGCGTTATTTGATAAACTAGGTCTTACAATTCATCCGAATAAATCCGTTTTCGTTCCGACACAAGAAATTCAACATCTTGGGTTTATGTTGAATTCACGAGAAATGACAGTACGTCTTACTCAAGAAAAAGCACACAAATTCATGGAATTATGTAAACAAATTTTACGCAAGGAATACGTTTCTATCAGAGAATTTTCTGAATTAATAGGAAAAATGGTAGCAAGCGAATACGGGGTTCCGTATGCAAAATTATTTCACAAAAGACTGCATATAACTAAAAACGAACAGTTACGGAAACACCGAGGCAATTATGACGCGAAATTCCGTCTCAATGAAATGTGTAAGCAAGATATCAATTGGTGGATCGATAATATAGAGACCAGCAAGAAATACGTGTGTGTGGGAAATCCCGAAATTATAATTAGATCAGATGCGTCTTTAACGGGATGGGGCGGAGTTTATGAGAGTCAGTCTACAGGTGGTAGGTGGTCAGATGAAGAAAATTCTTATCACATTAATCAGTTAGAACTGTTAGCTGTGTATTTAACACTGAAGTCTTTTTGTAGCAACGCGTCATGTGTACATATACACGCACAGATAGATAACACAACTGCTGTGACGTATATAAATAAAATGGGCGGTATGAAGGAGAATCTCAATGAATTGACAAGGGAGATTTTGTTATGGTGCAAAAATAAAAACATCTGGTTAACTGCTGCCCATTTACCGGGGAGTGAAAATTGCCAAGCTGACTATGAATCGCGTAATAGCAATGATGACACAGAATGGGAATTAGATAGTAATGTTTATATAAAAATTGAACAATATTTTGGAAGCCCTGATATTGATTTATTTGCTTCACGGTTAAATTACAAAGTTACACCATACTGTTCTTATGGACCAGATCCGAATGCTCAACTTGTTGATGCTTTTACTTTTAATTGGGGAACAAACTTTAATTATATTTTCCCTCCTTTCAGCATACTAGGAGCAGTATTGAAGAAAATTGTACAGGACAAGGCAGATGCAATCGTAATAGCCCCGTTATGGCCAACTCAACCTTGGTTTCCGAAAATTCTACAGTTACTTGTGGATTGTCCCAGAATTCTACCAGTGAAGAAATCACTTGTGACACTTTCGTTCAACAAAGCAAAAGTTCATCCACTCATCAACAAACTTCACTTGACAGCGTTCAAATTGTCCGGAGATCATTTGAAAGTCAAGGTTTATCAAAATCAGTTGTCGACATTATCATGCATTCATGGCGAGATGCCACAAAACGACAATATTGGAGTTATATCCAAAAGTGGGTGTGTTTTGTGTTGAAAACATGCTGATCCCATGTCATCAACTGTAAATTTAGTTTTAGAATTTTTAGCAAAACTTTTCCAATTCAGGGATAGGTTATAGCGGACTCAATACTGCGCGATCTGCTTTGTCCTCATTTATGACACTTAATGGACACGATTCAATTGGCAAACATAATTTGGTCAAGCGATTTATGAGAGGAATATTCCAATTAAGACCTTCACTACCAAGATACAATTTTACAAGGAACGTGTCCGATCTACTCAATTACTTAGATACACTAGAAAATAACAGTTTGACGTTAAAGCAAATAACTTTGAAATGTGTTTCTTTATTGTCTTTGTTGACAGCTCAAAGGTTACAGTCTATTCATTTATTAGATATACGTAATTTAGAGTTTTCGAATGATGTTGTTAAGATAAGAATAGGTGAAATTTTGAAACAAACTAGACCAGGAAAACATTTAAATGAAATAGTTTTAAATAGTTTTGTGAATACAAATTTGTGCATTGTAACTTGTTTAAAATTATATATCAAAATGACTGAAAAATTTCGCGGGAAAGAAAAGAAATTTTTTGTAAGTTTTGTAGCGCCGTATAAAGGTGTAAGCAAAGACACTATATCCAGATGGATGAAAACAGTTATGATAGCAGCTGGTATAGATTGCTCCGCATTTAAACCTCACAGTGTGAGATCAGCGTCTGTTTCTAAAGCTTGTAGTAAAGGTTTACCACTTTCGACAATTTTACGCACCGCAGGGTGGACTAATCAATGCACTTTTCGAAAATTCTATAATAAACCTGTAAAAATAGACACCAGTTTCTGTAATGCGATACTCAGTAATGCAATGTAAATATGTTGATTAGATAAATGTGTGAACTTTGTATACATTTGTCATGGCATATTGGAATGCAGAAAATGGACAAATTGTGGAAAATGTTTGTACAGGGGACCTGCTCCCTGGTATTGTTCAAACTTATTACCTTCACAACCTCATTGTAGAGAATGAAAGTAAAGTACACTTGTTTGCAAAGGTAAACTGGTTAGCACTACTTCCTGACCACTATAGATACCATTGTCAGTAGAAGTTTGGTCAAGAGAAATATATGATGTATTTGGACCTTCAGCTTTCATTCCTGTTCAAAAGATATATTGTAAATATATAAGCACCCTTTACTGTTGTAACTTGCTGTTAATTCGCCTTGCTATGAGAAGTGATTTATTTTCTTTTGTATATTTCTTCCATCTTTGTGAATAAATCATTTTTTCTAAAAAAAAATCATTTTTTTTTCAATATGTTAGTTTATTTTCAATCTTTGACTGGCTATCATGCAGTATTTTGATTAATTAATCCCTTAAGAAAAGACCATAGAAAAAGCATATACACTTTAGAAAAGTGACATCAAGGATCAGAATAAGGAATCACCTAACTGGTCATACCTAAGTTTAAAAAAAAAATAAAAATATGAATCGATCTTCTTTTGTAGGTACACAAGCAACAAGGAATATCTTCAACCGGAAAAAGCACATAATCAGATGTTAATAACAGGACTCGACCAAAACTCGTCTTTTAGAAACTATGCATACAGATGAAGTTTTACTGGTATGTGACTGGACGAAAATTCCGGGAAGACCAGTGTTATTGGTTTGGAAAGAGAGGAATCCCATGGCATGTATGGCTTTTTTTGTAGAAAAGATACAGGAATAAGATTAAGAATGGAAATGGGGAATGTGTCAAAGAGACAACAAACCGACCATATAACAGACAACAGCAGAAGGTCACCAATAGGTCTTCAATGCAGCGAGAAATTCCGCACCCGGAGGCGTCCTTCAGCTGGCCCTAAATAAATATATATACTAGTTCAGTGATAATGAACGCCATACTAAACTCAAATTATACACAAGAAACTAAAGTTAAAAATAATACAAGACTAACAAAGGCCAGAGGCTCCTGACTTGGGACAGGCGCAAACATGCGGTGGGGTTAAACATGTTTATGAGATCTCAACCCTCCCCAATGTAGAAAAGTAAACGCATAACAATACGCACATTAAAATTCAGTTCAAGAGAAGTCAGAAGATGTAATAAAAGAAACTAAAAATGACAATAATACATAAATAACAACAGACTACTAGCAGTTTACTCACATGCCAACTCCAGACTTCAATTACACTGATTGAAAGATTATGTCTTCATCATATGAATATCAGGCACAATCCCTCCCGTTAGGGGTTTAGTATCATACCATCATAACATATATGAGAAGAACACAACCCGTGTCATGCCAACAACTGGTTTTTAAATAAATGTGTTTAGTTCCGATGCAAAGACCCTATAAGTGAATCAATATTAAAGCCAAAATATGCAATATTTAATGACCTGACAACAGTATGTATCGTAACTATATCCCTTCTTAAATAACAAAAGAAACTAAACAAAATGACAATAATACATAAATAACAACAGACTTCAATTACACTGATTGAAAGATTATGTCTTCATCATATGAATATCAGGCACAATCCCTCCCGTTAGGTGTTTAGTATCATACCAGCATAACATATATGAGAACACAACCCGTGTCATGCCAACAACTGGTTTTTAAATAAATGTGTTTAGTTCCGATGCAAAGACCCTATAAGTGAATCAATATGAAAGCCAAAATATGCAATTTTTAATGACCTGACAACAGTATCGTAACTATATCCCTTCTTAATAAGTCTATTTAAAGGTTTAGTTAGCTTCTGAGGTGAATACTGACATTTTTGTGCTTTATAAAGAATATTACCATAAAAGATTGGATGTGAAATACCTGAACGTATAAGAAGTCTGCATGTAGAGTTATATTTACGAATGATGTCCTTGTACCGATGATAAAATTTAGTAAATGTTTTGACTAGTTTGTGATTGTTTGAAAAAAACCCTGGTGTGATAATTTTTCAGTAATACATAAATTTCTCTCGTTAAAATCTAAAACGTTGTTACATACACGAGCGAATTGTACAAGTTGGGATATATAAACACCGTAAGATGGCAAGGGAACGTCACCATCTAAAAATGGATAATTTACGATAGGAAATGAAAAAATCATATCTTTTATCATAAATTTTAGTATTAATCTTTCCGAAGCATTGGTAGCCTTGGATTTGTTCATTTGTTTGCAACGCAAATATCCCAGGTTAGTACAGCTTTTAACATGAATAAGCCGTAATATTTATGTACACATAATTATTTTTTACCGTAAAGATAACATATTGAAATATATATAGTAGGATAAGTAAGAAATTTGTTGAAAAATGTAACTATTAAAAAGGAATGATAGTGGATAAATGTAAATAAGACAATATCCCAACATATAACATAGTTCAAATAGTATACATCTGACAGACACACACTAAAGCAAGCTGCAAATGGTATAAAAGACCTAGCAGACAACAAGTAAAACTGTTTTTAAAAGGGTATTTGTCTATTTCATATTTTGTATTAATTGTACTGTACAAGAACATGTAACGTGTTTCATTAGTTAATTTGAATTTTTCAAAAAATAATTTCAATGTTTATTGACATGATAAAAAGCTTCAGAAACTTCCTAAAACTTCCTGAAGAAAGCAAGGATAACTACCATACAGTATATAGAACAACAAATTGTCCTCTATTAACAGATAATGTAATGCATGTGAGTTGCAAAGAGAATCAAACGGTAATTATTTGGACGACTATAACCATTGTCAAATTCAATCAACGGTGATATCATGACTGCATGGTTGACAGAATATTTTGCAACGGTATTTTCACGCTATAGCAACTTGCAATATAGATATGTCAGAGAGCCCCTGCCTAAACAATTCGATAGCTCTCTAGCAATGGTGAGTTACACTACATGTGTTATGAAGCAAGACACGCTGTTCCATTTGGTGAATGGGATTCTAAAGAACAATTTCTTTCAACACATATTTTGAACCTGTTGAGTGAACTTTTTTGTTGATATTCCAGAGTTTGTTCTTGATTCTGCCTCTTTATAAATGACGTGACATAGTGCAAATAGAAAACAAAAATCAGAGAATATGTTAAATCATCTCAACAGACAGATGGAAAACATATTCTGTTTTTTTGGTCAGATTTGAACAAATAATCCCGAGAAAAAGTAACCACGCCCAACGCGTTTAATAAAATAGAGTATTAAGTATTGCCATAATTTCTCTTATTAAAAGTTAGTCCCAATGATTTCACCCAGGACAACACGGAAATAGATTGTTCAAGCACAACATCAACAATTGCTACTATAAAATATTTCATCTATATTGGAAATACAAATAAGGGTTCATCCGTATGATGTGTACAAATATTTTCAAACACGAACTTCAACATCAGTCAAAGAAAGCTTATATGTTTTTTGAATTTTGGTCCTCACTGCTCTTTAACTTCGTACTTTATTTGGCCTTTTTATCTTGAATAAAGATTTTGTTCCAGTGATCTTATTAACTAAATCAGGAAAATGTTGGATAAATCAAATACGATGCATACATGACCAGCGTATGTGAATTTGGGGCCTATAATTATGGTACCTGTATCATAAAATTAATACGTTCATACAGCTAGTTTTCTAAATGGGTTTATTTTTACTAGGTGACAAGATAAGACTCAAGAAGGATGTTGTACCATCAGTCTTCACTTTTCGCAAAGAAACTATTGTAAGTCCAAGAAAATTGAGGATAAAATCCAGGGATCATCGGGATTTGGTCAGTAAAGACCATTATATAGAAGGTATTGAAAATGTTATACATTATGAGATTGAAATTGGTTCAAAAAGTAATGTCCTACCTTTTGATGTAGCAGACGAGTGTGACATATGCAAGGTTGCTGAGGACAAGGATTTTCAGTGTGAATTGTTGGTTTCCTCCTTCAAATGAAATTTCATAATTAACCCCAAAGAAGTATCCTTTTACATAGGATTTAGTTGTAGAAATCCCCTCGTGTTCTTGATTTGTTCTCTTGGCCCTGCCGCTTATGAAATAAACTATAAATGTGTGAAAATTTAACCATACCACCAATTGTTTTCTACTTTGATGAAAATTATCAGACCATACATGCACTTTATTAATCCTCTTGCGATCGATCATATCTTTGACTTTATCTACCATCAGTTGAGAGTCCTTTGGGGTCTTTGCATCTAATGTTTGTACATATATGTCATGTATGTAGTTGGTATCTTTTCTTTTGTAGCACAAACTGTTATATGTCAGTTGATTCCCCTGTTGACAAACCAATCTATCCGAGGGAGAAACTTCATGGCCCGGTCTGCAACCAAAAACAATCATCCTTCCTTCAGATTTGCTGTGATATCTGCCCTAGCACTGTCTTGAACTTCTTAATTGCGTTCACAGATGTCTCAACCTAAAATTATATACATAATTTTCATTCAAACAGCCTTAAGCGCGTACGCTACAATTTGGCGCCGAGAAAAACCTTTTTTTTTTGTAAACGGAATTAGAGTCAGATTATAATTATTTAGATATCTTATTCAGTGAACGTGAATGCGAAGTTATTATGTCAAAATTACTGGATTAATTCCCCGATCTTCACTTTCACAAAGATGGACAAAAACAGTTTTAAGTATTACATGACAGCATCTGGTGTATCAGAGAGAGAGCACAGAAAACAGCATTAGTATTATATTTAATTGGACAAGACGCACAAGATAGTGTTGAGACTTCTACCGTTACAGGAGATTAGTTAAAAAGCAGTGGTAAATAGTTATCAAAGGTAACAGGATTGTAATTTAGTACGCCAGACGCGCGTTTCGTCTACATAAGACTCATTAGTGACGCTCATATCAAAATATTTATAAAGCCAAACAAGTACAAAGTTGAAGAGCATTGAGGATCCAAGTAAAATTCGACGAATATTTTCTTCCGAAGAAAAATCAGCCAGAAGACCAATACATGTTTCATAAATGTAAACAAAACGAGAATGAATCAGTTGATAGTTACGTTACAAGACTTGAAAACTTGCAACCGAGGGAGGATGTAGGCTGCCCAGAAGGTTCTGATAACCAAAAAGAAACGATATTAAAGTCAAAACAGAACAAGATCTACACCAGTCTGTATGAACAATTCAACCTCTTTTATATCATTTAATATCATACAGGTTCCGTGCAAGAGATGCCAAAAGTGTTCCACCGAAAAAGTCATTGTTGGGGAGTCAGGGTTGCTACAGACATAACAATACATTATTTTTATCTGAGTTACATAACAATTGCAACATTGCAACGTGCCCACCGTCCCACCCTAATATTGCATCTATTTACTCTGAAGTCTGACATCATGACGAGGCTGTTCACTCACGTAACACCTATGTACCACTATTGTTTCACGGAATTTTAATTAAACTTCAATTAAAATTTCGTTTAATTATATAATTATCATTGATATGTTCATATTTATAAATTAACTGTTAACAAAACTTTGAATTTTGAAAACTAAGGCTTTTCTACCTCAGGAATAGATTACCTTAGCTGTATTTGGCAAAACTTTTAGGAATTTTGGTCCTCAATGCTCTCCAACTTCGTACTCTATTTGGCCTTTTAAACAATTTTTGATTCGAGCGTCACTGATGAGTCTTTTGTAGACGAAACGCGTGTCTGGCGTAAATATAATTTTTATCCTGGTATCTATGATGAGTTTATTTATTAACTCTAACGGAGACAGATTATTCAGAATGACATCACTAGATAATCACCTTCTTCTTGGAAATTGTAATGTGCATGTGGGAAAAAAAGTAGTAGACAGGTGTAAAGTAATGTACAACAATAAACTTCAGACCATTAAAGCCATCACTATTCAGTCTGATGACTCTGAAAAGAAAACACCACTGATGTACCTTAGGAAAAGGATGGGCATTAAATTAAAAGTTTTGTTCACAGACGCTCAAAACAGTATCTATCTGAAAAGTTTAACATTGGCAAAGTGACTGGGAATAAACAGGACCCTGCCAAAATTACAAGAGATATGCCATATGTTCTTAAGGATGGCCAGAAAGGTTTACAAGGGACACTTTTGACAACCTCACAAGTGGCTAGTTACTTTTCCAGACTCGCTCTGAAAGACAGAAAAATGATATACAAGATGACTTTACAGCAGCATCTGCTGACAAAAACTGTTTGGTCTGAAAACAAGAATTCTTTCTCTTGTTTAGATATTGTGAGGTTTCGTTCAGGGTCACGTATTCAAAATTGTGGGGCATGAAACAAGTTTCTAAAAATAGAAGCACTGTATCAGATAAAATTTAAAGATATGCTGAATTTTATAAAATTATATATATTTTATGTTATATTAAAAACAAGTTAATTCACAAGATAGAGTAAAATTTGGGATTTTATTGATGGAGAAGTTCCCAAACAATTAATAAATTATTTTGTGAAAATTAAGTTTTCTGCGGGTGTTCTAATTGCGGCAATTTTTAAATAAAACAAATTGTATCACAAAAGTGAAACCAGTGTAGCGACTTCTGGTACTATACTAGATTTTATTTAGATTTTATCTGGCTTTAAGGTCAATGAAATGTATGGAATTGACAATTGATGTCAAATATAGACCATTTTATATGAATTACTACAAGAAAATTAATAGTGACCCTGAACCTACAATGTATGTTATTGTTCTTATTGTTCAAATTAGAATAAAAGTTGATTTCATGAAGGCTCATTCAATTGCTATATATTGCAGTGGTGTTCTTGGTTTTTTTCAAAACTACCTCTACCCTTTCTTTTATTGGGAAAGTATGTGTCATTTTAGAAAATTTGGAAATTTAGAATAAAACATAAATTTGACTGATATTTTAATTGTCAGTGATGACACATGTATAGACCCACATATAGAAATGTTAGAAAATAATATATTTTTGATGATATTACAGAAGTTATTTTAAAAGTTCATTCACAAAAAGAGAATTAATTTAGGATTTTATTGATGGAGAAGTTTCCAGAAAATTTATAAATTATTTTGGGAAAATTAACAAAGTTTTCGCCGGGTGGTCTAATTGAGGCAAAGTTTTGAAAATGACTAATTGTATCACAAAATTGAACTAGTGTAGCAGCTGCTGGTACTTTACTAGATTTTATGCAGATTTTAAGGCCAATGAAATGTATGTAATTGACAAATGATGTCAAATGAAGCCCACATTATATGAATTACTACAAGAAAATTAGTAGTGACCCTGAACGTATGTGATTGTATTCTTATTGTTCGAATCAGAAAAACGCTGATGTCATGATGGCTCATGTATTTATTATATATTATGAAATAACATGTGTTTTCATGTATTATATGCCAAGTGCACACATTATGACTTGAAATGGACAAACAACCTTGCAATATTTGCTTATAATTTTGTCTACTTTGACCTCAAATCAAAACAAATACAATATCAGTGCAAAATGGTGGTTTATTTTCATTTTACATTACTTGATATATATATTTTAACAATTTGAATTGTTTTTTTTCGTGGATGGAGAGGTTGATGTAGTGAATGTTCGGAGAGGAAAAATAAACTGTCAGTCTACAAGGTGTACGTCCAGGAAGACAGTTGTAATGATCAACGCACTGAAATGTGTAAGCTTTTCACATAAATTTGCACTCATTTGTTATTAATTCCCGGCGAAAAATCAATTCAGGGTCACTATTATGGAGATAATTTCTACTAGGCAGTTGATCAACTCGACAATGTTTTTGCTGATTTGTCCGGCTTGAAATTTTAGTTGAATGAATTTTGCTTATTTAATTACTGCTAACCTTGACTTGGAACCAGAAAATGTATTGTTTTCGCCCATTGCCGAATTTCTAAATTTTTCAAACTCATTTTGGATGTCCTTGATGAAGTAGGGAATTTCTGTCAAAAGGTTTTGTACGATATTGGTGATGTCATGTAGAGGTTCAAAATTCATAATTTCATACTTTCCCAAGTTGATGTCTTCTGCAGGTCTGTTAGGGTTTATTGTCATCAGTGCTAGAAGCCGTGCTATACCATTTAGAATGTCATTTAGTTCAGTCTGTAGCTCTGATTTGTTTAAACCGAGGGTACCTTTTCCGCGGCTGGCTAGTTCTTGTTCCAGTTCAGCTTTCTTCAGGTTGGAAAATGGGTTTGTCTTGATGTCTTTGTCTGCCATGTACGTCCTTCCTTTTAATACCAATTGTCTTCTTTCCTCTAGTGTTCTTACATTATGAGTGTAAGCACACATTCATACTGTCGGGCTGGTCCGTCTCCGCTGAAAATTCTTACGACGTCAAATGTTGGAATTGTAGAAATTAAATAGGGATCTATAAGTTCTAAGATATCTTCAAGTCGGGTACTATTATACATTATTTGGTCTTTGTTTAATACATCTGCAAAGACTTCCACACATAGATGTTCTTATCACATAGTCATTGTTATAACATTAATATGAAATCTCAAAAATATTTAATTTTAACTTTACATATACATATAAAAAGGAGTCAAATATGAAATAAAATGTCAGGTTCAACATTCAAATGAGTAAAAGGAGTATATGATTGATCTGCTATTTTTGTTAATACAACTCAATTTTAATATATCAAAATGGAGTACATGTTTACCTGTAAGATTTAAAATGTTTCACATTGGTTAATGAAAAGCACCATGATCTTTGTAAATAAAGAAGAAAGACTCTTGTTAACTTGATAGATTTAAAAAGTCTATCATTTAAATGTTTACAAGCATCAACAAAATATATACATGAAATAGTTCAGTTAATGTGTTCCATTTTATTAACGCTATCAAAATTAATACAAGTATTTTTGGAAAAAAAACAAACATCACCTATGTATCACAACCAAATATATAGACAAAATTTTCATATGGAATTTTATATCATTTTCAAAAAGTTCGAGAATAATCATTTTACCAATTTTAAAATTATTCGATGAATGTTCACCGAGCATGATTTTAGTATAAATACCCCATCCCTCCCATATACAGATAACATTTTTGTTTATATAAAAGAGATAAAACTATACTTCTTCAAACGTCAAATCAAAATGGATCTTACTATGGAAGTTGCTACAGAATAAGAAAAGATGCCCAATCTGAGATGGGTAGACAAATTCCATGTCTTTACTGTATCATTGACCCGGACAGTAGAAAGGAAATGGGAGTTATATCAAGTGTTACTGACAATACCAATTTCAGCAAGATAGTGGTTGGGTTTTACCACATTTTACACGGAAACATACAAAAGATGGAGGACTCCTATACTATTGGGATAACTCCATGATAGTAGGACTGAAAGTGCTGGCTGATAGAGTACAAAATACATGCATTCTTCAGATGTGTCACAATCTTTTATAACAAAGGCGAGTTATTTTTTGTTTACATATTATCATGATAATAATCCGGCTTATTCATCAATCTATTTGAACGCGCATTAGTGGTGCTTGAGGAGGAGGTGCTGGTGGTTCATTAATAACAGGTGGGAGTGGTGCTGGTGGTCCATTAATAACAGGAGTGAGGTTTTGCATTTCATCAAACATGTGTCTAAGTCTTTTATAGAATTGAAAAATTAGCCTTACTCCTGTTATTATCAGCACAAATATTGCCTGCATTCAATCTACAATAATTAATTAACTTATATTAAAGAGGTGATAATTTATTAATTTTAGGTGATGTTTCTAATTATGATTGCTTCGATGAAAATAGAACCCATTTAATGAGCTTACTATAACGAAGCGAGCTCAATACCCTTCTGCTTCTCATCCACTCAGAAAAGCTACGCTGGTTACATTTCAGCGCATATATTGACTCCTCCGTCTTGTCATTATTAACTTGACAACTTGCCAAGTTATGAATCCCACTGTACCTAAATAATAAAATTTCAAAAATCTTCGTTAATAAACACCGGACACATCAATCATTTGAGGTATACACTTGGTAAATATGAACAGTGAAAGAAATATATTAATCATCACCCTAGTGTTATGTCCATAATGAATTATTAAATGTATGTTCAGACCGGTGACCACATTTTTAGCATGTTGATCAAATTCGTATGTATTACAATGACCAGAATGATATACATTTGTACAATAGAAGAAATAACAGCAAATCCACATCATACCAATGCACAAGATCACGAATCCAACCAGCCTTCCAATTGTGCTCTGTTCTGCTTCATAAAATAAAAATAAAATATTTTAAATATTCTTATTTTTATTTACAATAATGATATGGCCGAATCCATTCTGAATCAGCCATCATGGGAGGTTCAGATGCAAGATGATCACGATCGTGAAAGTGGTGAATCATCTGGAGATTAGGTGCAATCGCCATGCACCTCAATTAAAGGAGAACAATAAGGTTAATTGTTATACATATATTGATTGATTGATTGTTGGTTGCTTAACGTCCAGTGGCAAATATTTCATGCATATTCAGGACGAGAACAAGTTCACAATAAATACAATAGGTAGGTTCTCTAGAAGGGGCGTCCGGGATTAAGGTCGGAGAAATTTAGACTGCCACGGAAATGAGGGTATATTGGATAGGGACAGAAATTTAGCCTTGCAACAGGTCACCTACGGACCCCTCAACGAGTTGTTGCAGGGTTCTTAACGTGCAAAGAGCGTGGCACTCTCTTTACACGAGGCATCGGATTTAACGTCCCCATTCTGACCGGACGTGGCTGCAAATTTGTACATCCCGCACAGCCAAACGGACGCCCCACTTTGGCGAGGGTTTTACCGCCGGTCGGAGGAAGACCAATGGTGACCATACTTCTATTCCCAGTCACCCTTGGGGGTTATACATATACAATATGTATATACTTGTTTACATAAGTTATATATAATCAGCTAGCGAAACAAAGAAAGGATATAAATATGACAGTGTTTGATACATGTTACCAAAAATATGTGTATCGACCGAAAAATATGGAGCAATACGCATTCTGCAAAAAAAAGCATAAAGGGAATTTGGAGATGAATACCCTGTTTGGTCGAAACATGGCCCTTGTTTAAACGAAAGAAAATTGATATTTCTACGTAAACCTTTACAATAACAACCCACGCAATCCAGGTTGATGTTCACTAGGGTGGGATGAATTTATCGAGATGGCTTCAATGCAGAATAAATAATTTCGGTGTATTTACTGTCTTCTGATTGGTTTAAAGTATTACTTTTATTTTCAATGTCAATTTTATGGTGACCCGCCTACTCTGACGTTGTGTATTCATACGCCAACATGTGTGTACGTTGTTATTGTTAATATAAATAATAAAATAGTTCTTTGAGCATTATTTCTGATAGAAATTTATTCATAATGAATGGCAATGATTTATTTTGAATTTATTGAACCATAAAATTAATTTTGACTATTCACATTTTAGATAATCCGCTTCGCGGATTATTCAATGTAAAGAGTCAAAATTAATTTTATAGTTCAATAAATTCAAAATAAATCATAGCCTTCATTAAATGTGTTGAAGCAGCTACATCCTAAATTTGACGTAAGTTTTGTATTTCGTTAATGTGCATTACGGTACTGTTCGAAGGTCCTACCTTTTTCATCTCTTCAACTTTTTAGTTATTTTCCTAACAACTGGTGTGAGTTTTTTGTTAAATTTAAAGGAAGCAGCAACAGTAAAAAACAGACGTTCACACCACCACCACCCGACGTTTCCACATCATTATCAGCACCGGGAGGAAAAAACAGCACGACACGGCTCGAGTTGAACCTCAACCGAAGAGACAGATAGTATCAGCGGAGGGGAATTTCAACTCCCAAGAATTTTTCCTACAACTACAACAGTTTGAGGGAAAATAGTGATGAACTAACGAGAGAAATATCGCACTTAAATAAAAGTAGTAATTCCACTCCTACAATTGAAAATTTAAAAAAAAGTTATGGAGATGACAAAGGATTTGCTGAATTTGACGTGTGACAATGAATAGTTATTAATTGTATTAATGGCATATTTATCAATATAAACTTTTACTAGAAATCATAAGCATCTCCTGTAATATTAAACAACTTATATTTATAAATTGTCCGGTTAAATTTATATCTACTAACCACGTGCGCTGCCTCTAACTAGTAATACCTGAATATACTTATATTTACAAGCCACGTGACACAGGTAGATTGAAAATAGCTTTGTCGTTGTTACTATTGAACGTTGGACAGAAAATCCAAGTGGCTTGGTACTCAAATGTATGCCCAAATCAATAACTGATATTTTCGTCCAAAATCCGGTTAAAAACAAATAATAGACTAAAGAATGGAAAATGTGGCTTTGTCAAAAAGACAACAACATCCAAAATGTAAAAAAACCTCAAGGCCACCAATTGTTCAACAAGCGAGGAGTCCGCATCCAGAGGGGGCTTGAGCATGCCCTGTAATGTGTAATAAACCAAGAAAAAGCACACCACTCTACCGTAAAAAGTATATATGAACTATATTTTAAGGATTCAATAAACTAGAAGTGTTCTTAATTTGTCTTCGAAAGTTAATATTCAAAAGTATCTAGGTAGTTATCAAAGGTACCAGGATTATAATTTAATACGCCAGACGCGCGTTTCGTCTACATAAGACTCATCAGTGACGCTCAAATCAAAATAGTTAAGAGCCAAACAAGTACAAAATTGAAGAGCATTGAGGACCCAAAATTCCAAATTGTTGTGCCAAATACGGCTATGGTAATCTATTTCTGGGATAAGAAAATCCTTAGTTTTTCCAAAATTCAAAGTTTTGTAACAGGAAATTTATAAAATGACCATATAATTGATATTCATGTCAACACCGAAGTGCTGACTACTGGGCTGGTGATACCCTCGGGGACGAAACGTCCACCAGCAGTGGCATCGACCCAGTGGTGCAAATAAGTGTACATGTAAATGTATTCATAAAACATCAATAAGGACCAAACAATAACAAAGTGTCAGAGTGGCTAGGTATTTAAATGGCTTCATTGTGTCAAGAAATATATCCTTTTCATGATAAAACTTTAATAAATTTTCATTTGTTAAAGCTTGTGAACAATTTCCTAAACTTAACAATGAGTACATGTAATAAAAGGAATTCCTTGTTCATTCTGTTTTATGCTCTCCAGTGGGATCATTCATATTTTGGTTATTAATGAGTTCTTGATTCTGGTCTGCCTGTTAGAAAGATAAGTAAATGGTTTAAAGTTCATTCAGTTGATTATTTTGTATAATTACTATACCCGATTTCTCAAAAGAGGTGACCCCAAGGGTGACTGGGGAAACGAAATATGGTCACCTGGTCTTCTCCCGACCGGCAGTAAAACGCTTGCCGAAGTGGGGCGTTCGTATGGCTGTGCGGGATGTATCAAGTTCGCAGTCACGTCCGGTCATATGGGGACGTTAAATCCGATGCCTCGTGTAAAGAGAGTGCCACGCTCTTTGCACGTTAAGAACCCTTGCAACAACTCTTTGAGGGGTCCGTAGGTGGCCTGTTGCAAGGCAAAATGTCTGTCCCTATCCAATATACCCTCATTTTCCAGTGGCAGTCCAAATTTCCCCGACAATCATCCCGAATGGCCTCTATTATGACAAGACCTACCTATTGTATTTATTGTTAACTTGTTCTCGTCCTGAACATGCATGAAATATTTGCCACTGGACGTTAAGCAACCAACAATCAATCAATCAATCAAAAGAGGTGGCCTTTGGACTTGTTGAAAATCTATACGGATAGCGCTTTTTTTTCTTTTCCGAGGAATCTGTGATAGAAAGTTAATTACGCAACTTTTGCAACATAGATTAACATTACATGCAGGAGAGGCTTCATAAAGTCATCTGAGAATTTGTCACTAACTTCTGCATTTTCCACTTCTGTCTTGTTTTGTATGATTTCTTACTGGAATAGTTCATTGTAAGATGCAAAGTAAAGACCATGATCGGCAGCTGAATTTATCTTAACTTTTTAACCATGCCTAGAAGTGTGCACAAAACAAGCATTAGTTCAAAGTCTTTAGATTTTTCACTCAATTGTGTCTTCTAGATTTTAAGCTCTTTAAATTGTAGGCATAAATGTTGTCTGGGCGTATTCTAGATATTCTTGAGTCGTTGTTTTCTTTCCAATGAACACTCTCTGAATGCTTGTGGCTACGTGTTTTCTCTTCTTAGAATTGCTTGAGATATACTTCCTTTTACTATTTCTGTTTCATCTTTTGTTTTGTATTGTATCCGTATATTGTAAAACTGCCTCAAGTGTAGTTTCAAGATCCTAAATTTTCATTTTTCCGACAATGTCGCGTGTGTAATATTTCTTTTTGACAATTCAAAGTATTTAACTCTGATTTTATTATGTTTGTCATAACTTATAATGTCTTGTTTATTGAATTTCTCGATAACAAAACCTTTTGTAAGCGATGATCAAAGGCATATTCTAAATCCGAAACTTCATTCATTGAAATTTGTTTGAGGCTGATATACTTATCCTGGGCCGTATCGACTTCACATAAAGGCTTTAATTGTATAATTCATAAATATCCATTACACTTACAAATTATTATATCTATTGAAATTACCATAGTTTTAATACCGCTTGCTGTTCGGTTTGAACCAAGGTTCTGTGTTGAAGACCTAAATTGATTTACTGTTGCAAACTTGGATAGAGAGTTGTCTCATTAGCTCTCGGTACAACATCTTCTTATATCTATATACCATCTTGAAACAAATTCTCTGTTGCCCTGATTTCTCTGCCATCATTATCACACATGACAACTGTTTTCATATTTCATTTGCCTCTGTGGAGGATGAAGTATACCTGGAACAGTCTCACTGTTGTTTATTAGCATTCTTTAACTATGGACCAGATGCCTGAGGTTTGTTGTTTACAGATTAAGGCCGCAAGGAAACTGACTGTAAAATGCCAGTGCCTCATCTAAAAGTATGCTGCTTTTAAAACCTATGATCTTCTCTATAAAAACAGTACTGACACAATTTCACATGATGAAACTAAGTGGTAAAATCTCGTGGTATCTGACAAATAATCGAGCACCTTTGTGTCAATTCTCCAGTGCTGAGCAGCTTTTACTTTAATGTCACGTTAACCCCAGACCATTGACACAGAGACAGATTTAAGCTTTTGTCTTAATTGCACAGACTTTAAAACTCGTTGCCCTCTGATGCATTGAAAATAAGGCACTTCTCAGACACCTGTCCCTATATTGTAGGTTGAGCCGTTCTGTGTTTTCAATTTGCAACTTATTTAGCTCTGTATAAAGTTGTTGATTCTCTAAACGCAGGCTAGCAATGGTCTTAATACAGCTATCTTGTACTGATGCTTTTTCTAAAAAGAAAATACACATTTTAATATCTCAAACAAAGGCAATGATAGTCATTAATAATATTGCATACATATAAAATAAATCTGATAGCATGGAAAACAATTGGCAAATTGGTTAACATTAACTTGATGAATTAATTGATTTCATACATTATATATAAAAAGAAGATGTGGTATGATTGCCAATGAGACAACTGTCCACAAGAGACCAAAATGACACAGAAATTAACAACTATAGGTCACCGTACGGCCTTCAACAATGAGCAAAGCCCATACCGCATAGTCAGCTATAAAAGGCCCCGAAATGACAATGTAAAACAATTCAAACGAGAAAACTAACGGCCTTATTAATGTACAAAATGAACGCAAAACAAATATGTCACACATAAACAAACGACAACCACTGAATTACAGGCTCCTGAATTGGGACAGGCACATACATACATAATGTGGCGGGGTTAAACATGTTAGCGGGATCCCAACCTCCCCTTACCTGGGACAGTGATATAACAGTATAACATAAGAACGAACTATAAAAATCAGTTGAAAAAGGCTTAACTCATCAGATGGACAAAAATACAAGTGGACGTGGCAGGGTACTTGTACATCCCTACAACAAAAAGACACTAGGAACAGATCTGAGAGTACTCGCAGTTATCTGACAGCTAGTTCAAAGCCACTAACAACTAATAAAAAAATCATGCATCTAAGACTAAATTATCAATCCGTACACATCCAACATCCAATGGATTTAGTGTGAAGACGTCATAAACAGAGAAAACATGACCTTGTGCAATGCCAAGATACAGGTATCGGCAGATTGTAGATCCATGAATGTGTATATGTATATAACATACTAGTAATATTTAGTTTGCTTTTAATTTACTGATAACAAAATCAATATTTATACCAATAAAAACAATATTCAATGATCTTATTACAGTGTTGAATTGGTAACCTTTTTGAATAAGTTTATTTAAAGGAGCGATAAGTTTACAAGGATCATTTCTAAATTTCCGGGCACGGTTAACAACATTTCCGTAAAATGAGGATGTGCTATCCCGTTTGAAATAAGTTTTCTAAGGTACAACCAAACTTCAAAACCAAATCTTTATATCTATGGAAAAATTTAGTAAAGGTTTTAAGTAATTTATGGTAACGATATCCCTGGTTTAATAATTTACCAGTAATACATAGATTACGTTCGTTAAAATCAAAACGTCACAACAGACACGGGCATAGCGAACGAGCTGTGAAATATAAACACCGTAAGATGGTGCCAAAGGAACATCACCATCTAAAATGGAAAATTAACAATAGGGAACGAAAAATCGTCCCTTTGTCGTAAATTTTAGTGTGGGTTTCCGTTTAAAACCGAAATATCTAAATCTAGGAAAGGACAGTTATTACCGTTTTAATTTGATTTATTTAAAGTAAGTTCCTTGGGGTAAATTTCAGCAGTATATTGAGAAAATTCTTGATTATTTAACGAAAAATATCAAGATAACGGTAAGTGTTGTTGAATTTATCAATTAAATGCAATTTCGACGGGTCTTTACTGAGTTTAGTTATAAACTGTGATTCGTAACAGTACAAAAACAAGTCTGCTATGAAAGGGCACAATTAGTGCCCATAGGGATACCTACAACCTGTCGATAAACTTTGTTGCCGAAACGTACATAAATATTATCAAGGAGAAAATTAACAGCTTCAGTCATCTCATCACACCTCCAGTAAGTATATCTAGCATATTTACCTTTTCATTAGAGAAGAAGGCTTTAAATGAGTTGCAGCAAATATATTTGCATTCAGCTTTACCAAACGACCATTTAATTAAATAGGTTTTTTTTAAATTTTAAACTTACCAGTGATGAAATGACGAGAACATACACAGTCGTAATCTGAGAGTTCCCATACAGTTCCATTCTCCCCTCTCGTTTAATTGCTTCTACCCACAATTTTATTTTTCCAAAGGTTTTAGGCACACGATAGAAACTAAATTGTCCAAATCTACTTGTACAATTAATAACACAACATGACAGAACCATCGTAAAGAGCAGTTGATCATTAATTAACTCTCGTAATGAGCCTCATTATGTAAACAATCTGTTGCAATCCAATTGGTCACGTGATTTTTGGTGACGTCATGGCGAACATCGCTATTGAACTGACTGTAGCTAAAATTGTTGAATTGACCTAAATTTCCAGTCCCATGAGTGTTAGCACTTTATCTGAATATTTAATTCCTGACTTGGCACTATTTCTTGTACAGGTATTGTTGTATTGACTCATTTGACCAAGGTTAGACTAAATTTGGCATCATTGCTTGTACAGGTACTGTTATATTGATTCAGTTGACCCAGGTTTAAACTAGAGTGTGCACTATTGATTGACTCCGTTCATGCTTTATACCGCTGGATTACCCCAGTTCCATCTTTGGATAGGTATCCCTAAATTTTTCATTGGTCAGGAAGTATGCATGGTCATAGATGATGCTGACCATAATGCTTATTTATGTGTTTCAGAATATCTAAATGGTCATGCCAGATTTTAAGGTGAATTTCTTTCCATGTTCATTAATCGGTTAATTTCTGAAGTGCTGTCCGTTTCAGTGGACTTGGTTGAAGATGAAATTTGTTTTAACCTACTATAGACAGCCTCCTTTAATAGTAATTTGTAGTGCTCGTCACTCTTAGATATTAAGATGCCAGCTTTTGTAAGCCTGTGAATTTCTTTCAGCATTATATCTTTAAGGGAATTTTCCGGCCATATACTTGAATTGATGTTTCTTGAATATTGTCTGAAGACTTTTAGGCCGAGTTCACTTCAGAGTTTGAAGAGTATCAAGTGAACGCACTCGAGTTGCTTTTCGGAAGAACTCTAAGTAACTCTAGAGTAATGCCCTGACTAAGCATAGAAAAGAAAAAATCTAATTGGTTTGACGTCATTCAAGGGTGTCTCGAGTTAACCCTGGCCCAGTGAGTGTTGGAAACGGGTAAGAGGGTTAACTCGAGAGGTTCAGTAAACTGGGATTGTTGAAACCAGAGTTAGTAAAGTTTACCCTAGAGATTCAAGTGAACTCGGCCAATGGTGTTCTTTCGGATTTCCTTTGGGGCAATTTTAGGCCAATGTCATAAACTTTTTAGGCCAATTTGTGCTGAATGATCGATCGAATTTGAGTTTTTAGCTGTTCTTATATGTGGAATAGCAAGTTTTCCACTGAAGATTGGCTTTTGACCGCCTAATTCTTTGAAGATGGTCCTTCCACTTATCCTTGAATGTGGGTTAAATCGGTGGACGTCAATATTGTTGTCCTTTGCGAATTGCGTAAGAATTCGCCCCATTGCCAGCAAGCTTTGCCTTTAATGTGACGTTGTATTTGATAGCCATTCTGGTCCAATTCATGATGGTTGATTTACAATTTTAACTTCCTCGACAAATTTCTGTTGATCAAAATTATAATTGGCGTATTTGCGTATGTGTGTCTTCGGCTTTTTACCTGAGGCAAGCTTGGTCTGTAGGTCATAGTTTGTCTTTCAGCTTGGTCAGTTGTTACGTAACAGGTCTGAAGTCGCTCCCTTTCATACTGTAGAAAAGACTTCCCACTGGCAAGCAAATTTTCAGTCATTGATTCCGCTATTTGTTGGGTTGTCTCTCGAATTGATGTCATAATTTTGTTGTTTTTTCAAAGGCCGATTCTCTAGGTGACATGTTCATAACTTTCGCTAACGTTTTATTAAAATTAATGTTACATTGGGTTTCAATAATTGGTTCTAAAATTTTAATAACATTTTGAACTGGTTTTTTCCTTATTGATGAAGACGGTGACACAATCTCATTGATGTTGTTTACAAGGTGTGTACATGGCTGTACTATTGATGAAGCATGAGATTGTGCAGAAATGATATGCTGCCATGGGTGGTCAAACAAGTGGAGCAATCTTGCAATTTGTGGTTTTGCTTTTTAGTTTCTGGCTGTTGAAGCCAGTTGAATAGAGAGAATTTATCAGTGAACCTCATTTTCTCACCAGCTTTGCCATTATGCAATCCGCTCTCCAATTGTATTAATATTTGACATCACTTTGATTTATAATTATGTATTAGTTATCACACGATTATACAACTTGTCTTTAGTTTTGCTTTTTTAATTGTGGAAATAACTCTGCTCCTAAATTATCTTTCCAAAACTTTGTGACATTAAAAACTTGTGATGTTACAGGACGGAAAATGATGTTACAGAAAGGATTGATTGGTGACGGAGAGAAAAAAACTTTTAACTATTGTTGTTTCTGTCATTAATATTAAAGGTAAATAACTTCTTTAGTTTCAAGATATTTCAGGAATGTGTTTGAAAAACAACACGTTTAATAATATCTGGCTTCCGAAGAGCTTTTCGGGATTTACCTTCATCAGGAACGCTCAAAGCCAAACATTTGAAATCCGAAGATGTAATAGTACAGGAACCCTTGAAGAGCTATATGTCAAAAATACCTAAATTAAAAAGCCAAATTCATGTAAACCCAATTTGCCTGAGGGAGTTGAAACCTTAGTTTTTTAATAATTTCAAAATGTATAAACGGACAATTTTGTAAAGTTTGTTAAATCATGTCAGTACCGAACTACTGAGCTGACGATACCCTCGGGGATAGAAGCTGTAACTCTACTTTTCAGTGGTTTGAGTATGTTTGTTATAGGAAAGTGATAAATTGTTATAAAAATAATATATAAGTAATAATATAAAAGAAAAAATAATATCCTAGTCGTACTGATTTTTCTAACACTTATTTTAAGTTTTCTTATAAAAGATCTGTAATTGTTTTCCAAATTCCATCATGAACTTCTAAATAAGAAAATGAACCTTGGAATTTTTGTTGGTGTTGGAATAACTACCTAGATGTCATCATAATCGTACGACCATTTATCTCTTATTTTAAGCCAATAATTGGAGCGCAATTGTTATGCTTCTTGCCTAATCTATGGATATATTCAACATACAGATCATTTTCAACACTGCTTTCTTCATATCATATGTATGCGTTACCCTCGTATTTTACAATTACGTGTTTTCTAACACAATCTACAGGATCTGGAAGATTCTGCCATTCTCTCTGATTTGCTAACCAGTTCTTTATTTCAGCAAACTGTTCATTTTCCGTGCCATCCCTGCGAAATCTTGATGAATTGCTGATGAATGTTCAGGAACATAATTCATGAATCTTTCATAATATGTTCACGAACAATTAATAAACTAGTGATTGATGAATAATTCATGACTTTGGGGTGTTCATGATCTTGTTGGTTCATGAAAATTCTTGAACAGATCAGTTCATAAACTTTATTTTTCATGAATAATTAACTATTTCATAGATCATGAACGAACAGGCTTGTCCATTTGTAGTTCATGTCGTGTTCGTTTTATGATTTTTGTGAATATTTGATGAATTTCGTTCATGAACATTACCAGTCCATGAACTGTTCATACACTCATGAATTAGTGTGTTTATGAACTGTTCTTTACCGAAAAGTTCATGAACATTGTTGCCTAATTGTAGTTCATTGACTGTTCATTGAAAATTCATTTAATTAATCAAGAATATTTCATGAATTATGCATGAATACTTCTTGAGCAAAATTAAAGTTGCAAATATTTTCAAAAGTCTGGTACACTGCTAAAATGGTCTGCATTAAAAAATGAATATAAACCTATTTAATTAACTTTTAATTTTGTTTTTTCAACTACAAACATGACAAACAAACTACAGCTAGATGAATATTTTAAGAAAGATTTCAAATGTTCATTCATTGACATCCTGATCCTTATAATGTCTACGATAAACTTTGTGTATGTTTTGTAATTTTTCCACCACAAACATTTTCCTGTAGATTTCCTAGAAATTATGGATGACATTATCCTTAATTTGTCTTGGTCCATTGAGGTCTAGGACCTTATGCACTACATTTTAAGGTTATTTTTTTACCACTTATGGAATGGTTTGTAATTTCATTAATGGTAAACAATTTCTTCAGAAGCAATCAATTGCTGTTAGCATTGATGTTGATGTAAACATCAGGAATTTAAGTTATTTTACCGAAAACCATTAAATTCCTGAACTTCAGTACTAATAGTATTTCTGTTAATTTTCTTTTCTCTACTTTCTAATGACTTTTCTTTTAGACTTTTGACTTTTGATTCCAAGATATCTAATCTACAATTGAAAATAATTTTATGAAATAATTATTTTGACATGCTGGGTAAGTTTTGAGAGTACATAAACTTGTCTGATTAACATCCAAAACCTAGATTCCGCTTTCAGTGTGAATTTTGATTTTACAGGATGAACGATTAGGATTGAAAGTTTTAAGCACCACTTCAAAATAACTTTGGTTATCTTATTGGTTTTCATATTTGTTGTCTGCTTAAATTATCACTTCAAAGGTAAAATCACCTCAGAGTGATTCTAAATAAAAAGTTCATAACAATAATTGCAAGTATCAGTCTGTATCTGCAACTTGTAAACCAAAATTTATTTTTCCAGCGTGTCATTCGCTTTTTATCCTTGCAACCTCTCCGTATAAGTTAAAACATTTTAGATTTGTATGTGCATTTTGTACGTTTTCACACTCTCCAAGTTGATCCCCACTTCTCATCAATTGACAAATCCCGTTCAAGGATTCCATTTAAATTTGGGGATACATTATGATGCTTTCTGAAAACTTCATTCCACATTTCTGTGTTTTTGTTGATTGTTACTGTAATGTTGGTGTATTTTTCAGATCTGGAGAAAAACAATTAATGAAGGACTTTCATTAACTCCTATATTACAACACTGTGTAGCAAATGTTGCATAATTTTCTTTTTTTTCTATTCTTATGTAGTATCATGTGTAAAATTAGAAATATCTCCTTTTGAGACTTTATTTTCAGAGCAGTGGTTTTATGCTGTGATGCAGATATTGTTGTAAATAAACACTTTTAAAGTATTTTATCAATGGAATAATTACCTGTTACGTAGAACGTATATATTTATTTCATAATTCAATTCGTTTATTTCATTCAAAACCCTCAAAGACATGTTGCAAGGGTTCTCTGCAGTCTGGGGATAATGACAATTATTTTTGAACGTCACACAGGTAATGGAAAATTAAGTTTGTCGTTTATACTGATGCTAAATGAAAAAGTAAAGTATTATTCTAAGTGTTTACAAGAGTTGTGTTTTTACCATTGGCTAGGATGAAGTTACATATTAATAATAGTGTATGAAGATAATTCGTCAAAGGCTGTAACTTTTTATTGTAAATGATGTTTCAACCTAAAAATACACAATATGACAATATTCAAATAACACACAAGTCACAAGTTTGATATATGTTGACATCGCGATTGATAAACGTTAATTAGATACGATCAGCAGTTCAAACATTCGCTAGACAATAATGTTGATATCACTTACGCATTGACGGCCTATATCATATCAATCATTTGCTATTAACTTGTTGGTTTTCCAGGATGAACAAAACAAGTTCAAAACCATTTCAGTGTTAATCGAGAAAGGAGAAAGAAACGAGTCTGTATACTGTACTTTTCTACTCATAATAATACCTCCACTATTTGAGTACCACTTCTTTAACGTTTACTGTACTTTATCACATCATAAATTCAGGATAAATCCGTCATAAAATCAATACTAATATCGGAAATGTTATCAGATTAAAATAATCGCCATACAATCCAAAATTATTATCAATCAAAAGTTATAATGTTTATCGATCCGATACATTCCCGCCATATATTTTCTGTGAAGTTACATCTCATTTGTTGCTAATTTGTTCTTCAACTGGAAGCAACACTACAATTCTGTGTGCAGATCTTCGGATCAATAAGTCCTGAGTTCCGGTGTATTTAGTTCCAGGTCCAATGTTCTTGTATCGAACAGTTACATCCCTTGTCACACCATCTCTGCTTGACTTTGCTTCAACTATTTGTCCTAATTTCCAATTACTACGAAATGAATTATTGTCCTGTACAAGAACAAGGTCCAAAACTTGAAGGTTCCGCTTACTGACATGCCATTTTTGCCTAATAATTAGCGATGGAAAATAATCTCTGTGCCATTTTCTCCAAAATGTATTAACTACTTGTTGCACGAACTTCCAACGTTTTTTGAAATTGTCTGATTCATCCCAATGTCCTATTGGCACATTCGAAGATGCTCTTCCAAGAATAAGATCATTCGGACATAAGTAAGTTCCCTCGTTCGGATCAGACGTTGAAGTTCCTATAGGTCGCTCATTCAAAATGTTGGCTACTTCAAATAATACGGTTTGTAGTTCAGAAAATGTCATGATTGACTGTCCAATGGCAAGACTCAAACTTTTCTTGACAGATTTAATCAATGCTTCACTGCATCCATTTTCCCAAGGAGCGTCAGCTGCTTTCGTGAATTCCATTCCATGCCATTACCGTTCCCAAACATTTTGATCGTATCCCAATGCCAATTTTGTATCACTTCCTTTAGTTCCTTACTAGCTGATACTAGTTGTGATCCAAGATCCGACCTTATTTTCTTAGGATATCCTCTTACAGATGTGAATCGTCGTAAAACCATAATAAAACTACTAGTATCGTATCCATCAGCGAGATCCACATACACAGCTCTACTGCTCATGCAATTGAACAGTACGCCATATGCTTTTCCATGAGTGCGCCCTTTAACGGTATCCTTGATTGTAAGAGGTCCAAAGAGGTCAACTGAACAGTACGAAAATGCTGGTGATGGTTGAAGTCGTTCCAAAGGTAATGGTCCCATTTGTTGTCCAATACATTTGTTATCTCGCCTTCGACATATAACGCACCTTTTCTAATCATTGAAATGGATTTGCGCACCTTTGGTATCCAGAATTTGCTTCTCACTTTAGCTAAAGTTACATCTACTCCTGCGTGATCCTGATCATGTACTGACTTTAAATATAACCACACATAATGCCCTTTATTAGGTAACAGCATTAAATCAGTTCTGTTCCAAGTAGCTTTCAGCCAATCAGCTAATCTTTACCAACAACAACTATACCCGCCTCATTCTTTTCTGGAGATAGTCTTCGAAAGGTCTTTGTCCAATCATCCGAAATGTCTTTTGTAAATATCTAATCCATTCAAGTTCTGCAGCATTTAGACTTTCGGCAGTTATACCAATTGAAGCACCTTTGAATGATTTCATAGTGACGATACGCATCAGTATGCATGTTACTCGCAAAAGTTTTGAATATGAAGAAATGATTGGCTGAATTCACGTTATTTGGAAGGTTGTTTGGATTTTTATCCAGGGTAATTTACTATCCATTGCTGTGATTCTTCATCATGTGTCATGCCTGATTTAATGATATTTAATTCCCTCTCCTCCCTTATACTGTGTTGTGATTGTCCTATAGCACATTTGCCACACTTACATGAACCACATTTTAATGTGGTTTGTTTCCCGGGCCCTTCTATGTCAAAAAGTGAATCTAATTTGTCCTTAATACTGTCTCTGTCCAATACATGAATATCATTTAACGGAATGATTTTCCCGGATGCCCAGTAAATACGGACTATGCCATGGTTTGACAATTTTGGCACTTCTAGTAGTGGATGGCTGCCACGAATGCAGTACCCAAACTGATTTCTCATTAACTGTAGATTTCCAATTTGTTCTTCCTTATTGGGCATTAAAATACAACAATCTGTGCCGATCAATATGTCTACTTGGCCAGTTGGCCTTTGAATGTCATTCTTGTTGAAACCTTTGAACAGTTGGTCTACTCTACTCATATCGACTCTTGCAACCTCGGCGGTAACTTCCTCCATGCCATATGCTTTTATTGTCCATATTTTACCTCTAAGGTCAGTCAAAGGTATTACATACTCTTTACTTTGTACGTGTTCGGTTACATTTCCAACCTTCGTCACAGATAATGTTATATCTTGTCCAGATAATCCTAATCGTTTAGCAGTTTTGTGTGTGATCAGTGACATGTTCGCTCCAGGATCCCAAAGTGTTGTCAACGACATGTCCTTACACTGAACTGAACTGATCATTAATAGTACTCCATTCTTGTTCTTGTCATCGTTTATCACCTGTGTAGAGTTATGAAAGGATATGCCATCTATGTGTGCAGTGTGCAAATTTTTGTGATGAATTTTCCCACATGTTTGATGAAGCTCATTTTGTATGTCACAAGGTTTACGGCTGTGACAATGTCTTGACAAATGTCCTATCTTTAGACAACTGAAACATCCACCATTTTTCTCACTAAATCAACCTTCGTCTGACTATCTAATCTCGCAAATATAGAACAATCACCTATTTCATGATTATCTGATTTGTGATACCAACACTTAAACTTCCTTCTGTATTTCTATTTGTACCGGTATTTTGTCTGAATTGTATCGATTTGTCGGTTTGTTTGACATTGCTTGCGCTACCTGTGCAAGACCTTCAACAACCTGTTTCATCACTTGCTGGTTCTCTTGTAATTGCACTTGTAAGGGATCTACAGCTACACCATTATTATTCTCGTCATTTTCCGATTCATTTGCATCAAAAGTATTTATCTTTCCTTTTGCTGTTCCATATTCACGCAAATCAGACTCCATGTACTCTAGAGCACTTTTTTCCTCTAATAAAAAATTTAAGAATTCTTTGAAACTCAGTGGAATACTTTTCGATTCTGTCTTCTGTTTTCGTAATGCCCATTCACGTTTTTGTATAGGCGGTAGGAGTTTTTCTATCTGACTCACCATAGTTGCTGTGTTCATCTCTGCTTCGAGGTTCATGCGTTTTAAATCAAGCCAACATTTCTCGACAGTTTCTACTAACGAAATAAACTTCATGTTGTCACCTTCTTGAACTTTCTTTAATCTTTTCAATTCATTTAATATGTGATCGATCAATTTCTCTGCTCTGCCATATTTCATATCAAGACGCCGAAACATTTCCTCGAAATCATTGTCAACACCTTTCACGACAGTTAAGGCTTCACCACTTAAACATTGCTTCAGAGCATATGGATCTTTACCGTATGACGATAGCATGTGTCTTTCATAATCAACTTTGAAACTTGGATAATCACGAATGCTGCCAGCAAAAATAGGAGCCTCTAATTTTTACCCTAAACGTTTCAGTATCTTTATTTTTCTTAGCATGCTTCATCGAGTTTTGTTCCTTTAACTTACTGTCTTGTTCATGTTTTATCTTTTGTCTTAGATTCTCACACAATGATCTTGATTTACAAAGTTCTCGGTACATACCAGTTAGATCATGATTAAGTTCATTTATCTTTGGTTTGTCTTCTTCACTTTCAGAATCAAATGTTTCTAAAAATACCTCATGTCTTGCTTCTAGTTCTGTATATGCTGTTTCCAAATCTTGAAGTATTTTTTCAACCACAATTGTCCCTAACTCATCCTGTATTCCTTCTAGTAAACGACCATATATTCTATGAAATCTCCCTTTGGCCGTACTTCTTTTCTTCTTTGTTAACCTTTTGTGATCAGCATCAACAGACATCTTGCCTTGCGTTGAAATGTATGAAGATAATTCGTCAAAGGCTGTAACTTTTTATTGTAAATGATGTTTCAACCTAAAAATACACAATATGACAATATTCAAATAACACACAAGTCACAAGTTTGATATATGTTGACATCGCGATTGATAAACGTTAATTAGATACGATCAGCAGTTCAAACATTCGCTAGACAATAATGTTGATATCACTTACGCATTGACGGCCTATATCATATCAATCATTTGCTATTAACTTGTTGGTTTTCCAGGATGAACAAAACAAGTTCAAAACCATTTCAGTGTTAATCGAGAAAGGGAAAGAAACGAGTCTGTATACTGTACTTTTCTACTCATAATAATACCTCCACTATTTGAGTACCACTTCTTTAACGTTTACTGTACTTTATCACATCATAAATTCAGGATAAATCCGTCATAAAATCAATACTAATATCGGAAATGTTATCAGATTAAAATAATCGCCATACAATCCAAAATTATTATCAATCAAAAGTTATAATGTTTATCGATCCGATACAAATAGTTATGAAACATATTAATAAACAATGTAGTACGGATCGAAAGTACGTTCGGAAATACATTACGGACTTCATATACATATATATATATATATATATATATTTGACTGGTACTTGACGATACTCCAATAGTTAATCAACGGTGACTGCAGGGCTATGTGTATCAAAATAATAGTCATCAGTGATGTTTGATGCGAAGAGCAAACAAAACCATCGATGTCAGGACATGCGAGGAACCACAACATGTAGAACCTTGTGCAATGGGGGATAACAATGGATATTAGTAGTAGATTGCATTGGACACATGCAGCCCATGGTGGCAAGAATTTTGACACATGCAGCATATGGTTGCCTGAATATGCATCTTTCACACATCAAAATATACTCCCAATATTTCTTGATGAATAACATGTGTTTACTTTAATGTACTCCAGTGTGTACTGATGTTCTATCTTCAACAAATCTTATTACGTGATCAGGGCAGTTGGAGGCCTTATTATTTACTTTTAAACCTGATTCATACCTTTTCTTTTGTCAGAAGATAAAAGTTTGCACCAATATCTGTTATTGCCATACCTTTATAGCTACCAAGTATTGCATCCATTGATTCTATTCTCCCTTCATAATTTTTCCCATTGAAAGGAATATGCTGGTTAAAATCTGTAATATTTCATTTTCACTGGCTGACCGGCTTATTGATATACTTCTTGGTCCTAGGTAAGGTTGTTTTGGGGAAAGACGAAAGACGGCTTTAAGCCGTCAATTCCTATGTGGTTGGTCAGACTGACCCAATCTAATTAAAATATAGATCTCTGATTACGTTATACTACATATAAGATCTAAACTACCCTTATCTCTTTCACTTTTGTGACCTTTTATTACGTAATATTTGACCCCAGAAAGTATTTATATTGACCAATCAAAATCGGCCTAATGAAAGCGGCCTCATAATATTTGAAAGATGGCGACGCAGGATGAAGGACGACTTGAAAATGCATTAACAAAAATATGCATCAGTAAAAGTTCAAGGCTAAATTGAGAACAAACACAAAGTTAGCAAAGTATTTTGAAGCACAAAGATTGTATGGTCATGCTTCCAACGGGCTATAATGGAAAGAGTTTACATTACCGTACCAGATACCTGTTCACGTTGTAACTTACTAATACTATGTAAGGAAGATGAATGGATAATTTCAGTAAAAATCTCCAATTGACTTTAAAGCTTACTTATATGTCTTGAATTAGATTTATACCTGATTTACCTTGGGAATAAGAAGCTTTCATATATCATTCAGTGGCGGATCCAGAACTTTTCTTAAAAGAGGGGCGCTCCAGTCATGCTTCAGTGATTCCCTATATTAGCAACCACATTTTTTCCACGAAAAGGGGGGACCTGTAACTGAAAAAGAAATGCATTATTAATCAATTTTGACAACAAAAAAAACAATGCTAAAGACAGTTATTAAAATGTTTTTGTCAGAGCTTTTCTCATCACTTGGCGTCCGGCGTCGTCCGTTGTCGTCGTCGTCAATTACTTTACAAAAATCTTCTCCTCTGAAACTACTGCGCCAAATTTAACCAAACTTCGCCACAATCATCATCGGGGTATCTTGTTTTAAAAATGTGACCGGTCACCAGGCCAACCAACCAAGATGGCCGCCAAGGCATCGTTTACCTTATGCACAACAACGTTTCTGAAAGTATTCTCTTCCGACACTCTGTGTAATAAAGAACAACATATTTCCTAACGGCTAACTTCGCCCGTGGGCACACTTCTCTTTTGGCATTTATCCCGCCCCCGTTCCAATTATACATGTTTCGTAGTTTCTCCTGTCCAAAAAGTCCAAAGTTCCCGGCGGAATGGGCTGTCTCCTTCAGAATAAAAAGTCTATCAGCTGGAATTATGATTTCTTCTGGGATACTGTTTTCGTCATCAATATCATCATCAGTAGCAACTGCCAGAAGTCCCGGTGTTGCCTGCCTCTGCGTTGTTAACATCTGTTCTAACTTATCTTGTTTGGCGTGTAGCTTGTCTTGTTTTGTTTCCATTGTTCGGAGTCTCTTTTTGAAGTTTGTCATCATGGTGAACAGTCTTGATTGGCCTGATATCATTACATCAAACAATCTGTAGATGAAAATCTTGTTGGGTAGTGCAGTTGGGGAA
Organism: Mytilus coruscus; assembly: GCA_017311375.1. Classification (NCBI taxonomy): domain Eukaryota; kingdom Metazoa; phylum Mollusca; class Bivalvia; order Mytilida; family Mytilidae; genus Mytilus; species Mytilus coruscus. The sequence continues at coordinate 46,048,917 of CM029605.1, forward strand.
GGTGTAGGTGCTAGTACAGGTGTATGTGCTGGCGCCGGTGGCTGGTGGTGGCTGTTCCTCGTCTGATGACGGAGGACTCCCATCAAAATAACATTTCCAGGTGTTGATTTCTGAAAATGAAATAAAAGTTTTACTGAAATGAGTGTTTATATATTTATTTAACAGTTGTACAATTCAAATTAATGTAATAATTCGTCAAGGGCTGGGAGAATGTGGTGCATGTACATTTTTGTTTCGTTCTTCGACACAATCCACTTTTGCCAAAGTACATGATAATATGAAAGCCTTGAAACAAAATTAAATACGGAATAGCTGACTTCTGGACTACTCGATTTTTTTTCTCTTTTGGTTAGACACTTTTAAAAGAAAAATTGCAGGGACTATGAAGGGGTGACGGACAGAAAGTCACAGCACAAAAATATAAGTGCTGCTAATAATGCTGTACTTTCTGAATACGGTTTATTTCCACGTTCATTATACTGTCGGCCCTTAAAAATACAATTAATTTCTGGCTTCATATCATTAATATGAAAAGTGAGAGTATGGTAAAGAAAGCATACAGTGAAAACTATATAGTAACATGTCTTATGGTTTTTGTAGTAAAATAAAAGTGTTTTGAAAGGTTTTAACTTGGTTTTTAGAATGTCTGGAAAAATCAAAATACTATGTCAAAGTCAAAATTACTTTACTTTTCATTTCAAAAGAATTTAAAGGAGGATTTCATAAAAACCAGGAAAAAGCTCTTTTTCATTGATTTGAAATATATACAACGCATGTGTTACATTAATTTTTTCATATTTTAAACACTAAATTTGAAGCAACTGTGATTTATTATTACAAAATGTAAAAATTTTACACTTTAGATATTATGAATTAAAAAATCATTCGGTTATTTAACTGAGAGTCTATTAATATTTTGGTACCCTTTGGCTATTTTTAAATTGGTTTCAGATACACTATAAAATATACGTTCAAACAATTCAGCATTCTAAAATAAATTAATCACATGAAGAATTAACAGTAGCAACATTTAATTAGCAACTTGTTATATAGTAATACCATGTTATCATGTCCACATCCGTTACCTATTAAATATATATATCTTGAAAATTGAAAAATATTGATAACAATATTTAACAAAAAAAAAATATTAAGTCTGTTCAAGAAAGGTTTTAAATTGACTGTTTGTAAACATGCCTTTCTTAATATAACAGAGTTTCTTTTGACAAATATGTCAAACAAACATGATAAATAAGTACTTTTTCTCCATTTGAATAAGAACTGAATATTAGTATAAGCATATATATTCAAAGAAGCTAAAATATGCTGGAGTTGATTTGATAACACACAGAGTTTGTAAATTATGTATCAACACATAACTGAGTCTCAATGTCTAATTGTTCAAGTTACAATAATGACAGGTCAAACTCTTTCTCCAGGTACTTATGAAACTACCAGTTTGCCTTGTCAATCGCTCGCGCAATATCGTTCCAACTACCTGCCTGGTCCAATATTGTTGCAGGAAAATAGTTCATACATGCAGTTTTGATGGTCGATATCTTTTTGGATATATCTTTGATTAATGATTGTAATGTTGTCTGAAATACATTGATCTGTTGTGTTGAGTGCAATTAGAATGATAACTGTATTTGAATTTAAATAGTTGGCGTAGTTGTCAAAATGATGCTTAGAGTGTGTTGGTTGAATTTGGCATCTGAAACAGGTTTGGCTGCTTTTCTTTATTTACCTCTCTTTCTGAGAGTATAAGTCTTGTGGTGTTTCTGTCTATTGGTTTGACAGACTACCTTTTAAGCAATACATTATGAATGTATCTCACTGTGTTTTCTATTGATAATAATAATCTACCCGAGTCTAACTGCTGAATAACTATAATATCCGGCTCTGGAAATGTGAGACTCTTGATGGTGCTGGTAAATTGAAGATTTCCTTGGTGAAACGGAAGTTGAATCACGATCCGACGGTTTGGCAGGTGAAGAATGATCTGGTGAAGCGTCCGAAAACAGTGAAAGACGACTCAAAATTCTATGTTGGTATAATCAATAAAGACTCTAGTGATGAATGATTTATTAACAAACCAATGAGTGAAAATACACTAATAATGACAAAAGAAGCAGGTATACAGGGCCGTTACATGAATCATAATGCTCGTACAGACATCACAACACTTATTCATGCTGGAATTAAGAACACTTTAGTGAAATAACATTCATGCCATAAAAGCCTTAGTTCTTTAAACAATTACTCTAGTACTTCCTTAATAATAAAGACTCACATGAGACTATAAAACATGACAATTCTTGAAAAGAGTTTTTGAGGGCCAAGGATGCAAAGTTTATATGGAAAAATCATATCAAAATATGTACAAAGTTTTGAAAAATACTTTGATATACACTGATTTGGTACTTTTGTAAAACCTGTTCAAAATTGGTTATGCTCCAGACTCTGCCTAAGTTTCAAAAATGAATTTGGGATCCACTGTGTCCTGGTCTGCCTTGGACGGCCATTTAAAAGAATTGTTTGAGCTAATCTGCGCCATGCAGTTGATCTGTAGCAGCAGACCTTTATTTGCTATAATCTGGCCCAAAACATTTTGTCCGAATATTACCATCATCTGAAAAGTTAAAATGTAGTTTAAACTAACATACCTACTGACATTAGAAACAATAGAATGTGTAAAATGGGCTATGATCATTGTTGAAGGCCGTACTGTGACCTATAGTTGTTATTTTCAGTGTCATTAGGTCTCTTGTGAAGGTTGTCTTAAAGGCAATCCTACCACAACTTCTTTTTCTTTTTATATAAATGTTCCGGACCATATGAGTATTTGGACCATACGCGTATGGTCATGACCATATGGGTATATACGCTTATGGTCGAGGTAATTAACACGTTTACTGTTAACACTTTACTTTTCATTAGGTATGATCCTTCTAGTTGTCACGTCATTGAGAAGACGCTATCAAAGATCATTTTATTAATTAATTAAACGATTAACTTAATAAAATAAACAGTTTCATACAATAAATTTTACTCCTGGTCAATACTATAGTAAACACATTTTATACCAGTCCTGTGGTCATTACCGATTTATTATTACAAGTGAATGGCAATATGTCGACTTGGGAAGATAACTTCCAAATATTACTGAATGAACTGTTACAAAAGAAGTCAACTGTTTTACTAACTGATGAAAAGGTTGAAAGGATAAAGAATCTCATAATTGACACTAGAGACGGACAGAAAACAGATACACCCAGATTTAGACAATATGTGAAAGACAACGGCTTCCAACTTGTAACTTGTGCCGTTTTAGGTTTAGAGAACGAGCTGTGTGTTCCAACAAAAGAGGTTAGAATTCTACATATTATGACTTTGCTTAATTTTTAATCTTTACATTATTTATCACTAGCAGTGCTTTAGCAGTGCAATATTCAGAATTTTGTTTCCTATATGTGTTTTGTTTTACTTGCTGTCATCGCATCTTATATGGTTTATAATAGTAATTGTTATTACAAAATCAGAATATGCATGTGGTATGATTGTCAGTGACAAAACTCTCCACCAGAGACCACATGACGTTGAAGTTAGCAAATATAGGCCTTCAACAATGATCGTTTCATTCATTCTGTACCTCTTGCTATCTTATTTCTTATACCTTCTTATACCTTTCTTTCGTTTTTTCCCCTTAGGAATGTGAGAGACCTGGCCTGCTTGTACACTGGCGTCGTGTAGTGACAGTCATCTTGCATTTCTTTTGCTGTAAAATAACGTCTTTTCTTTGCTAGCTTATGTTTCTTGTTTAATTAGTATCCCAAGACATTGCACCAGATGTTCGAGAAAAATGTATCATCCTTTATTACTTTTAGACTCCAAAGTCACCATCTCAACTTGGTTCAGCAGAAAAAAGAAAGAAGTGAGCCTGTTCCAACACCAGGACTTGTTAATGGATTCATATATAGACACAGGAAAAGTAAAATATCTAACTCAAACTCCAAATCAATTTCACGTGTATTTTCAATTGAACAGGGAGATAACTATTGCCAATAACCTGTGTGTTTGTAATTTGTTGGGTCCATTGATATGTAGATATTCAACGTATTGCAAGTATTTCCGTTCTATTGGTATAGTTATTATTGGAGAAAACGCTTACTTTAGAGCAGCGTTTTCGTTTTTTAATTGGTAATGTTTATATCTGCAAATTATTAAGCAACATAATCTGCACAGTTGAATGAATGTCATAACCACAAAAAATCATATCTTAAATACACAATTTCTTGGGACTAAATGGGCTTATTGGTTGCACCATCTGTAATAACAGATAAAAATTTTGCAGAAATGATTTGGTTACGAGCAACCTGAGCTATAAAATTGTTAAACATTTCAGCTGATTTGTCGTTCCTATACGTTTCCCCAATTTGAAGGCCCTTTTCGTCAAAAGCATACAACCTATTGTAGTCAGTAAATGGCCGCCTGTGTTTCACCAAAGAATGAACATTCAAAAAGGTTTGTCATTTTATTTATTGTTGCAAAATTAAGGTTCATTACCAATTTTTCAGCAGGTGAAACAGTTTTGACATTTCATGACATCTTCATGTTACAAGTCTGAAATTGTCTGGGGCACGGGGATCGCCGAAGACGGAGATTCGTTAGGGGTAGTGGAGTGTAGTCACAATTGTGCAGGGATTTTCCAGAGGTATTTTACATTAGCAACAGAAATGCATAAGAAAGGAGAATAAATAACGACGCCAAACCTACTCAGAAGACGGCTGTGATTGCTGGGGTACAAATGCCTATGCCCTGTTTGCAAAGACTATCAAAAGGTGTGTTAATAGTTTCTTTTTTTGTAAATTGTGAATTATTATACTGTTACACATAAGTTTATAAAGAATTCTAATGATTATACAGCAATTATAATATCAGATTATTACATGGCATTTTCATATTGCATGTATTATCAGCCCTAGTTTCAATATCAGCCCAAGAGCCGCATGGCTCGAGGACTGATAGATAATGCATGAAAATTGACATGTTATGATCTTTTATCATATGCTTCAACAATGGAGAAAATAACAGATTCATTAAAATGATCCTTTTACGTGGTTCCAAAATAGAAGTTCAAAGATTGAAAAGTTCATTGACGTCGGACCCCAGATTTAGTACATTTGTTGAGACATGGGAGGTGGTGTACTTCAACAGGTATTGAAAATATAACACGTTGAAAATATACATGTACACATGGTAAGAAATTATTTTCATTACCACTGTTTTTTTCTTCCAAAAAGATCAAAATATATATGATTTCATATAAATCAGGTTGGGAATCACCCACCTATCTTTAACATTAAATAAAAGACCTGCAATGGTAAATGGTCCGAGTACACAGTTATCATCCTTTGATTTTCGATGTCCACAAATATAGTCCCTAGGGTGGACAGTGTGTTACTAGCCAATTTTTATACCTCTTTCAAATTTATTTTTTCATGTTTTATACCTCAAATAGCAAGCAGAGGATGAAATTACACTGTTAAAAATTTGGGTCATGAATTTGAAAGTCAATAGTGATTTGGTCTAGTCTCGATTACCCAGACGCATTATGAATATAGCGTCTGGATTTTTGTACTTTTGGATTTCGTCCCTAGATGGCGTTTTAGGATTTTTAATGACCTTCACATAAGTTACCGGAAGTTAAATACAGCTGTTAAGAGAAACATGGATGTACCGTACGTGGCAGTGCCCATACTTACAGGTGGACCTCTAGCTTTTGTACCAGACACAAACCTTTGTCTTGCATGTTCAAAACACACATGCAATGGGGAAAAATATTATATTGTTCGTAAGGAGGGCGCTTGGTCCTAGTAACCAATGTGCAAGCGCTTTTTTGAGGGTCATTTTTGCACAGGAGAATGAGGTGCATATCTTTGTAGAGAATGTAAAGGTACAACTAAACGAGTTCCTATTGAAATTTACGACTATAAAGTGAAAGTACGCAAATTGCCTCTGGTATTTTGTTTCATGTCTGGCAAGAGTCAAGAAGATTACTATCAGGTATATTCATAGGTTGTTAGTGATAATAAATGATAAGTATAAGTTATCTTCACAAAATGTAAATGTTCTGATATACGTCAATGATTAATGTTATGATATAATTTTGGATACATTTAATGATTTTGATAGAAAAGATAAAATACACAGAAATATATATTATTAACTAAAGAGAGAAAGATTCATTCTGACAGAAAATGATAATCAAAAGATATGAAGAAATATTTAAATAACGAAAAGACAGAAAGATACATTTTAATAGAAATAGATAATCACAAACATATATTGTATTTTTATTAATTATTTCAGGTTCTCAGGGCTATTGATCGTCGTCTTCCAGAGCACCTGAAGCTACAAGGTTTGGTGGTCGACTTTGAAGCAGGTCTGTGGCAAGCTCTCCGACAAAGGTTTCCTGGCACACCAATCCAAGGCTGTGCTTTCCATTGGGCACAAGCAGTCTTCAGGAAGATCCAGGAAAATGGCTTACAGGTATTGTTTCTGTAATTTAAATTAGATAAGATATTGTGATTTATCAAAGATTTTTATACAGATTCAATATTTTATTAAAATCTTACCACTTGTATAACATTATAACATTATACATTTCAATATACATCTTTTACATGTTTAATTCAATTAAAAAAAAGAAAAATTGGGATATACCTCAATGAAACAGTATCTGAACCAGACAAATCAGCAGATTAACTCAACAGAAACCATCAAAGTAGAATATTTAAATGTTCCGAATATTTACTAATATGTAATTGTTGTGCTGATGAATATACACGTTTATATATAATATAATCGAAGTTCTGAACGTTTACTCTATACTAAAATGTGGACAAATCATGTACAAATTTATAAATACATTCAGTTAAAAATATTCTTTTACATTTTCAGTCCGCCTACAACAAGGACACAGTGTATACCTACTTGAGACAGGTAATGGCTCTACCGTTCCTTCAACCAGAGCATATCACAGACACCTTCCGTCAGTTAGACGAGAAAGCAGACCATCCAGGGTCCAGAAGGTGATGGACTACATATACAAGACGTGGATACGTAACAGTGTATTTGACATAGACTACTGGTGTTTTATGTCCTTCATCCGTACTAACAACGACGTCGAGGGATGGCACAACAGTGTCAACACCAGTCTGCACCAGGGACCAGTGCCATTCTATTCCTTAGTTACAGAACTATTTAAGGAAGCCTCCGATATTCCTCTGCAGCTAAGTTAGTGTCTGAAGGCAAGCTACAAAGGTACCAGCGTAAGCATAGTAGACAGACCCAGGGCCGTCTTTTTGCTTTGTGGGACGAGTACTGCAACAACAGCATCTCCGCGTCCAGACTACTTAAGGAATGTGCAAGTGTATACGGACCACCACCAAAGTGACTTTAATTGTTAGAACTTATAGTGCTTGCTGTCTGTATATATGTTATATGTTATGTTATAATTACAGTATTTAAACTTTGTGTTCATATTTATATGCTTTTAGCTTTAATACCTATAGTATGCTTTTAGCTTTAATATCTAGCTTATCATGCTTATTACAACCATGCTTTTAGTGCTTCATTTTGTGCTGTGTAATTTATTGCATGTGTATTATGTGTTGTATTGTTATAAATGTCTTGTATGTCGGTTAAAAGTATACTTTGCCGACTCTAAATAAAGCTTATTTATTATTATTTATTATTTATTATATTTATTACATGTATGCATAAACTGTTGAATATAATTATAATAAAAATAATAAATAAATATTATTAATATTCTAGATGTGTTTTATTGATTTGGGATACTATGGTAATAGAACTATGCATTACATTAAAACTAGTACATGAATGGTGAAATCTATAAAATCCGAATGTTCATTATATCAGGAAAAGACACCTATCAAAATGACTAAGCTGCAGTACAGTCTTCACAAATAAATAACAAATGGAATAAACCACTTAATAAGATACTTCTTCGAAGATACCATATACAATATTGATAATAATGTTGTAAATAGTGCAGGAAACAAATTAGCAATTTGTAAAACAGTCAAACATAATTGCTATATATTAACACTAAACTTGCAAATTGAGTTCAGGCCCTCATATATATCAGTGCCAGGAAATTTTAATTTTGGTTCACTATATTTAGATCAAAGATTGATTGATTGTTGGTTGCTTAACGTCCAGTGGCAAATATTTCATGCATATTCAGGACGAGAACAAATTAACAATAAATACAATAGGTAGGTTCTGTAATAGAGGCGTCTGGGATTGAGGTCGGAGAAATTTAGACTGCCACGGGAAATGAGGGTATATTGGATAGGGACAGAAATTTAGCCTTGCAACAGGTCACCTACGGACCCTCAAAGAGTTGATGCAAGGGTTCTTAACGTGCAAAGAGCGTGGCACTCTCTTTAAACGAGGCATCGGATTTAACGTCCCCATTCTGACCGGACGTGGCTGCAAATTTGTACATCCCGCACAGCCAAACGGACGCCCCACTTTGACGAGGGTTTTACCGCCGGTCGGAGGAAGACCAATGGTGACCATACTTCTATTCCCAGTCACCCTTGGGGTTTTAGATCAAAGATAAATAATTTATAAGGTGCCGATTTTCTATGTTAGGTGCCGAATTGTCTTTCGGGGTGCCGATTTGTCTATGTTAGGTGCCGATTTGTCTGGATACCTAACTGTCTAGAATTCTTTATGTTTCCTTCTACGATCTCTGTTTTCCTAATTTTTTTGCCATTTTCTTGTGATATGCATTTCAATATAACATGCAATTTTAATTTTTTTCTTGTAAAGTGCCTTAATATCACTGCGTAATACAAATAGAAAAGAAAAAAAGAAAATACAAACAAAATAAAATACATATACATAATACGTGAACAATGTTCGTATACTGATGTTTTGATTATTTATACTTATGTATAATTTCATACCTTCTCGTATGCAGAAACATGACATTTCTCTGGATTGTTAAGGTTAAACCATGCTTTAGGGCCATATGCTCTGGTGTTTTTACAGTTTTTTTGTTGTCATAAAGTATGAATATTTTACGACGTAGACCGTGAATAAATTTTAGCTTACTATTAACGACAAAATTACTTTATAATTACATGTGTGACGTTGACAAAATCCATGTTTAATCTGTAACCCGCCTACATCCCGGACGGTTCTACTGAGCCCTTCCCAGTTTTGCGCCGAGTACAAAAAGTTTATATCTTTATGGCATTGACCTAATATTATACTGCAACTTAAATTAAGACATTGATAGCTTTTTAAATCGTAACACATATGTCATATCCCTTAATGGACCCCTGATTGTGGATTTGATTTGATTGGTGTTTGCTTTACGCCGCCTTAGCGCAAAAGGCTATATCGCGGCGAGAGCTAATTCGAACATTTAACAATTTAAAGTATATCTTTAAAATCGGACAAAAGGTCCTTCAATATACTAAAACTCAAGTCTAAAGCAAAATTGTTTATTTACAAATAAAAACAACACTAAGATAAGGTGATAAAATTAAAATCATTTTCAATTCATACAGCATTTTATATTTTATGATATATTCCAACTTCTTTTAAAAATGAAACAATATTTGTAATTGGAACACTATCAAATAAATCATACATATTATTGACATTGAAATGCTTCTTACGAATATCAGCAAAGTCAATACAATTGATTAAAACATGTTTAATAGTATACTTGCAGTTGCAAGGTATACATTGTGGTTCTTCTTCATTTTCAGAAGATATTCATGTGTTATTCTAGTATGACCAATACGGCATCTAGAAATAACACACTGATCTTTCTGCACATAAAAGTATTAACAGGTTTACCTAATTTAGGTTTAATTTCATGTAATTTATTATCAACCTTTTACTCCATTCATTTTCCAATATATTAAAAACATATTCCTAATATTAGATCTAAAATCGGTATAAGGTATATCACAGTTAGATAAGGGATCATCCAGGGCATTTTTGCTTCTTCGTCTACAACCGTGTTTCCATGGATTCCAACATGACTCGGAACCCATAGAAAAATTATTTCTTTATGAAGAATTTTAAATTCCTCATTACATATAAAATCTTGAGAATTATCGGGTTTTAATTTTAGTATGTTGTATAGCTTGTAAGCATGAAAGTGAATCAGAACATATTATAAATTTAGATTTGTCTGAAGTAGCAATAAATTTTAAAGCTAAAATTATTGCCTTTGCTTCAGCAGTAAATATGGATGCGGCAGATGACAAACGGAGAGTCGCAGCTCTGCCTCCAAAGACAGCAGCAGATGCAACTCGGTTACCATCCTTCGATCCATCTGTATAAACAGTTGAAAAATCTGAATAATTTGACTTAATTTCAGCAAAATGTTGTTGAATTATAAGAGGTTTGTTTCGGTTTTTGTATTTACGGAGGTCAAATATCATTTTCGGTTTTGGAAGTTCCCATGGAGGGCATTTGCAAGTTTCAACTTGTGCAAGAGATTTTAAATCAAATGTGGTTAAGTGTGGTTTTAAACGGATGCCTAATGGAGGAATTTTATTTTCATGTTTTGCATATATATCTTCATAAATTGGATTAAAACACAGTTGTAGGCAGGATTTTCTGGATATGCTTTAAGCTTGACAGCGTATTGAAGTCCAAGCTTCAAGCGTCTGTTGAGAGTGAGTGCTCGTCAGCCTCTACATACAGACTCTCAACGGGTGAGGTTTTAAAGGCGCCAAGACATAAACGCAAACCCTGGTGATGCACAGCATCGAGAATCTGTATGTAGGACTTCCTTGCAGAGCCATACACTATTGAACCATAATCTAGTTTAGATCTAACTATAGATCTGTATAAACTAAGTAAAATGTTGCGATCAGCACCCCACTCAGTGCTGCCAACAACCTTTAAAATATCTAATGCTTTTAAGCATCTCGATTTTAACATTTTGATATGGGGTAGAAAGGTTAACTTTTATCAAAAACTAGCCCAAGAAATTTGGTTTCATCAACCATTTTAATTGGGTTTCCGTACAAAGTGAGTTCTGGATCAAGATGCAGTTTCCTTTTGTTACAAAATGCATCCCAACCGTTTTGAAGTAGAAAATTTAAAACCATTTTCCGAAGCCCATTTTCAATTCTTCCAAGACATAATTGTAATTGTCTTTCAATGTTATTCATATTTTGCCTCTGTAACAGATTAAAAATCATCAACATACAATGAACCTTCAATATTACTTTTCAAAACTTCAACAAGGCTATTAATTTTAAGACTAAATAATGTAACAGATAAAATACTCCCTGAGGGACACCCATCTCTTGATCATACAGATCAGACATGGTTGAATTTACTCTAACATTAAATTGTCTGTTAGACAGAAAATTTGAAATAAAATTTGGCATATTGCCTTTCAACCCCATATCAAAAGATCTTTTAAAATACCATACTTCCATGCGGTGTCATACGCCTTTTCAAGATCGAAAAGACTGACACCACGTGTTCATTTTCGCAAAACCATTACGGATAAATGACTCGAATCGAACTAGATGATCAAGAGTACTGCGGCCTTGTCGGAATCCACACTGGATATTGGCTAAAGCCCATTTGATTCCAGGAACCAAACAAGGCGATCATTGACCATCCGTTCTAATGTTTTACAGACACAACTGGTAAGAGCAATTGGTCGATAGTTAATAGGATCCGTGTGATCTTTACTTGGTTTTGGAATAGGCACGACGGTTGCAAGCTTCCAGATTGATGGTAAGTCACCAGATTCCCAGATGTTATTCATGAGTTGCAAAAGAGCTTCAAGCGAGGAATCTGGCAAGTGTTTCAAAAGTTGGTAGTGAATATTATCAGGTCCACAAGCTGTATCATGGGCCTTGGACAGAGATGTCTTAAGTTCTTCCAGAGAAAAGAGTTTATTATAATTTTCACCATTTTTCGATTTAAAATTCAACTTTATTTTTTCTTTTTGCTTCTTAACTTTTTAAAATCTTCCTGTAGTTGTTAGAAGAAGAAGATTTCGCAAAGTTTCACCAAGCTTATTGGCAATATCTTTTCAGATGTTAATAAATCAGTGCCATGTTTCAAATGTTTTACCGTGGCTCTAGAATTTTACCTTTAATCTTTTGTATCATGTTCCATACTTTTGTCATCGGAGTGCGAGATGTTATTCCGAGATAAATTTTTCCAAGACGTTCGTCGTGCTTGCCTGCAAGTCCGTCGTGCCTTAGCGCGAAAAATACGGAAATTACTTAAATTTTCCGACGTAGGATGTTGATAGAATCGTCTTTCAGATTGTTTACGGTCATCTATGGCTTGATCACAGGCATCATCAAACCATGGTTTGCTGGGATGTTTTGGATTTGCCGAGGTCTTAGGAATTGTTCTGTCAGCAATTGATGTTAAAACTGTATTAAAAGTTAAAATTGGATCTTCTACAGTCTCAAACATCTTTGATTGAAGTTCCGCTCGACAGAGATTCTCAAACAAGGGCCAGTCCGCCTTGTCCAGTTTCCAACGTGGAACTCTCTGTTGAGCAGAAGTGAAAAGATGTTCAAGTATTATTGGGAAGTGATCACTTCCACAAAGATCATCATGGACACGCCATGAATAATCCAGAAGAAGAGACGGGTCGCAAATAGTGATATCAATAGCAGAATAAGACCCGTTTCCAGGGTGAAGATAAGTATTAGATCCATCATTGAAAATGCATAACCCTTCTTGAGAGACAAAGTCTTCAATGATCTTACCTTTGTCATTATGAGACTTGCTTCCCACAAGGGATTGTGGGCATTAAAGTCTCCCATAAGTATAAAAGGTGGTTAACTGATCAGTAAGGTTTTGAGTTTAGCTTTATCTATATTTGAATTAGGTGGAATATATATAGAACATAATGTAATTGTTTTATCTAATGATAAACGAATTGCAACTGCCTGCAGATCTGTGGTGAGTTGGACTGTGCTATGAATGACGTTGTCCTTCACAAAATGGTTGATCCGCCTGCAGCACGTTCGTCTTCCTTAGAAAATGTGCTATAAATGTTGTATCCTTTTAAAGATACATTATCCTTTTCTTTTAAATGAGTTTCTTGAAGACAAAATGCAATAGGTATAAAAGTCTGAACTAGAAGCGTTAACTCAAGAAGATTAATTTTAAGACCTCGGCAATTCCATTGAATGATATCTGTCATGGTTTTTGAATAACAGGACGAATGCTATCGAGTTTGCCAGCATTTTACTTCGATCACCCTGAGATTGTGATCTTTCGGGTGGCACAACACTTTCGCAGTCCATTTCTGATTCGTCATCCAGTATGGTAAATCTATTTTGTGAGGAGAGTCCTTGATCTCTGTGTTTAGACGCAGCTGATGTTACTCCGCCTCGACCTCTACCCCGCGACCTCCTTTCAGAAGACTTCTGAGAGGATGCATTTGCTGGCGTTTTGGAGACGCCCTTCTGTTCTGGAGAACGAAGAGGAGAAGGAGCTTTTGTCGACTTTGTTCGAGAAGCAGAAGACGAACTAGTAGACGCTTTATTAGACGCAGATGTAGTGTGACTATTTAAGACCAATGAATTATCGGGAAGATCCCAGACCGATCCAGTGCCCCAACTGTCTGATACAACCGCATCTGACTTACTTGATTTTTTTTCCATTTTAGAAGGTGATGACATTGAGCTCTGTAAGGAAGATTGAGTTGACTGATTACTGGTTTTAGAAGGGTTTGATTTTCTTGGAATAATTAATTTATCGGAAGTTTCTAACTGAACAGGCAGCATTGTAAAAGTTTCAGCATCAATTGGCCATGTCATGCGAGTTTGTGTATTCTCATGACTGAATGAGCGGCCAACTTTGCTGGCGTACGATGGTTTGTTCGAAACTAGAGGATCATTCGAAACAGAAGCTATCTGTTTAGCCTCTGGGTAACTGATGTTTCTTTCTGTTTTAATTTTAATAATATTTTTTTCTTTAAGATAAACAGGGCAGACCCTAGATGATGAAAAATGGGATTCACCACAGTTTACACATTTAGAGGATTCAGAGCTACAGGTTGTTCCCTCGTGTCCTTCGTCAGAACACTTGAAGCATCTCTGCGTACCACGACATTGTTTGGTTCCATGACCAAACTTTTGACAGGTGAAGCATCGTATTGGGTTAGGGATGAATCTGTCAACTCTGATTCCGAAGCAACCTAAAGAAATAGATGAGGGAGGAGTTGGAGTTTTAAAGGTTAAAAGATATGTATTTAATTTGGTTATATTTCCATTCTTTTTAATTTGAAATCTAACAACATCAGATACACCTTGGTTTGATAATTCATCACTAATTTCTTCCACGGTAAGATCACCTAGATATTGACTTCTGTCTCGAATGATTCCTTTGCAACTGTTCAAACTATTGTGAGGAGAGGCAGAAACAGAAAAGTCTGTAATTTTTGTCATAGTCAGCAAATTTGTTGATTGACTTTTGTTGGAACATTCAACCAACAAATTCCCTGATCTCATTTTTGAAACTTTTTTAACTGTACCAGCAATGCTTTGAATTTGTTTATGAATTACAAAAGGAGATATTTTTGAAACTGGTTTTTCATCTGTTCCTTTTATTACAATAAATCGGGGCCAACTATCATCTTCCTGACAGGGCGCAGAGTCATCACATTTTCTTTTTTTGTAGAAGCTGATTGAGAAGTTTGGTTTTTGTTTGCCATATGAAAGGAGAAAGATTCACTATCCTTGTCATCCACCCACCCCGGAGTGCTAACAAGGGCGATGCTGTGTTTCCGTGGCGAACCGGGGTCAAGCGCTAATGCTGAAAGCGAGCTGCAAGTATAATGCAGCTCGTCCCTAAATTTAGCACCAAAGATCCACTGCGGAAAGCACCAGATGTTCAAAGAATAGTATATTCAAGCAGAGCGTATCCATCAAGCGAAATAGAATGCGTACCACTTGATTGACCTATGAGCCATCGCCTTCTTTGGTTATCCTAAATATGTATAGCTTAATTTAAATACATGTGTATATAATGAACATTGTTATAAGAAAGCTTGTTGTCGAGGATAAACTAAAGAGCTCGACATGACCAGCCGATTGATTGGACAAGGTCCATCCGACCTCCCGTTTAGGTAATATCGGAGCCAAAGCAGCCTATTGAGCTATAATCTCGTCCGTCCGGGTATTTTTTTTTTCGTAAGGAGTCTAGCTACAGCCCTCATCCGCAAAGATCTCGTCAACCACCGACACGGGTAGCAACCAACGGCATACGGGTTGGAATGCCTATTTTATTTAAAACGTAGGGCAACTCTTACAATGTTCGGATCACTTTAGTCTGGCCTCTACCCTTCGACCTGTCCAGCATGGGTGACCCTATCAGGAGACAAAGCTCCAGCTGGCAAAGTTCTTAGGTCAGCGAGACACGCAAGCCCCCGACCACGGCAAGGATAGCGATCCACCGGGGCCCTGATTGTGGAGAAAATGTTCCATGATGAAATTGACATTATACAAAATAAAGCTATGTTACTATATTTAGGAAATAAACACAACTCGTTGCAGTATACAATACAATGAGTTTGCCGGTTATGTCTCAAAACTTACTTAAACGATTAATATAAAACAAATATAGTTCAGTAGTCCAGTGTAGTTTTCTTTGACTGAAGTAAAAGTTAAATGGAGAGTTAAGCACGTTTTAAGCCTGTTGACAACATAGACGGCAGTAAGTTGTAGATTTCATAATACAGTATATAGTCCCGGAATATACCGAACGACCTGGCACGCGGAATGTGAAAAATAATTTTGTCGTTTGTATTATTTATATTACAGATGAGTTGAGAAATGGAAGCTTTTAAAACACTGTGATCGTGGAAACTGATGTGTCTCAAGGAAATAGAAATATGATCACGTTTTACTTCTTCCGATCGACAGTAACTGAAAGAGGGCTAACGTTTTGATTGATTGTTGGTTGCTTAACGTCCAGTGGCAAATATTTCATGCATATTCAGGACGAGAACAAATTAACAATAAATACAATAGGTAGGTTCTGTAATAGAGGCGTCTGGGATTGAGGTCGGAGAAATTTAGACTGCCACGGGAAATGAGGGTATATTGGATAGGGACAGAAATTTAGCCTTGCAACAAGTCACCTACGGACCCCTCAAAGAGTTGTTGCAAGGGTTCTTAGCGTACAAAGAGCGTGGCACTTTCTTTACACGAGGCATCGGATTTAATGTCCCCATTCTGACCGGACGTGGCTGCAAATTTGTACATCCTGCACAGCCAAACGGACGCCCCACTTTGACGAGGGTTTTACCGCCGGTCGGAGGAAGACCAATGGTGACCATACTTCTATTCCCCAGTCACCCTTGGGGTACTAACGTTTTGATGTGAGTGGTCAACAAGTACATGTGTTGGACAAACACACGGTGACATATTAACTTGTGTGATCTTTAATATAGTTTGTTGACTAAAATCAAACGATAATAATTTTATTGTGATAAAAGTAATCAACTATACAAAAGTGTTTAAAAGGTGACTGCGGAGTAGATTTATGGTCGATAGTATGACCTCATTGACAGTTATATTCGACAGAAGATCTCGATATTGTTTCAGAAAATGACAACTGATACAATCTGAACCTGACATACTTCATAATGGGTCTCACTAATTAGCGACAAGAAAACATATGTTTTTACTAAGATTCCTTATTCCTAATACGTATTAAAAATATGCATTTAATTATTTTTAATATATGGGCAGAAATAAATTGATATTTTTTATTATATTGATAGATGAAGAAATTACACATTTGTAAGAAAGGGATTGTGTAGTTTTATTAAATATAAAGAATATGTTTAAGATAATTTAAGTACTGTTTTCATCAAAGTCAGAGAATGAATAAACGAATGAAGGTAAATATAGAGTCGGCATATTAGAATATAATCTCTTGATTCTTTCGATTAATGATATGCTCTAACTGTACTCTTGTTATATCAATGCGATGCTTCATTTGAAGAGCGCTCAGATACGCTTTGTTAAATATCATTGTATATTGTAAGCGTGTTTACATTCATATCTGACACAATCTTTCTACGCTATGTACATGGTGGTTTGCCAATTTTCGAAGATGCTTTATTTGTAGAACTCTCAGCCACGCTTTGCCATCTTTAGTATTTTTAAAAGCGTGTTTCCAGACCCCACGACGATGACGTGGTTCTACCTTTGGGTCCATATTTTTTAGTCATTATAGTAATATATACATTCATATCTAACATTATCTTTATACATTTTGTACATGGTGGTCCAATGTTGATAAGCCGTAGATTTTTACCACTAAGGTTCACTGCATTTGGGCCCTTTTGAAGATGTAGTATTTGCACGTTTCGTACGTTTCCTTTGACAAGGCTTACGTGCACCTGCACTTGTTTTGGGATTGTCAGCCCACCATCTGTTAAAGTGGTGGACTCGGGGTTTGTGTTTAACTTTCTCCCATAAGTCAAGAATTTTTGCAATGCAAATGCTTTTCTTTCTCCGATTTAATCTGTCGGAGATGACTTGCATAAACGTCTTATCTACTAAGAGACAAATCAGTCAGTTTTATGATCTTTGTCTGACAGCATTGTGTACATATGTAATCACAGCTTTTAGTCTCACTTAAGACCAGGAACTAATCTTTGGTTAATTTCTGACATTTTGGTTAAACCATGTTTCACATTTTCACAAAACACACACATTCGTGTGCAGTTTTGAAGCAGTTACCACAGGGTGTGCCATTTTAGAGTGTAAGCTTGATATTGCAGGGTATTACGGCGACGTGACAAACTCAGTTTGGTCCTCAGTATTTACCCTTGCCCAAGGGGACATGAACGAACGTGTCCACTATATTATAATTATAATACTTCTAATATGCATTTATTGAAGCTTGAGTCGGGAAATTTAAACCCTGTTCAAGGTTTGTTTGATACCAAACTCGTACAAAATATACTGATTTATTAATCATAGGTAACATATTCACCACAATAAAGTTGTATTCGTGCTGAAAAAATTCTGTTATTATACGTTTAAGCACAACACCAATGTACTGATATTGATGATCTCCATGTCATTTGATAGCTTACTGACTGAGCTTTCAACACTTTCCACGGTATACTTCTGTTGCCTTTCTTTAACTGCGAATGAAATCAAATTATGATGTCTTTTACATTAGTCCGAGTATTTAAAGAGATAAACTCTTGTTTAGGTACCTATGGCATGACCCATTTGACAAACAAACAAATCTCGGAGATATCTATATATTTATTACATTTATACCACAAAAGCTCAACAAGAGATGCTAGTAAAGTTAGGCGTGAAAAATATATTCAAACCATGAAAACAATTATACCAATGATATTACAATATATACAACTTAATTAATAGCGGTACTTTACTTTACCACCAAATTCCAATAATACCAAGAATGTTTCAATAAATAGATCATCTAACATTATAGTACTACTTACTACACCATAAAACCCAATAATACTACACTTTAATAGACGATTATACGAAACATGTTCAGCATGTATACCATTTAAATCATAGAACACCATATTACACCATTAAAACTCATTATACCAAGGATGTTTCAATACATACACCTCTAACTTCATAGTACTATCTTACTACACCATAAAAACAATTATACAATAAGGTCTACGTGGTTCTCCTCCCTCTAGGACTTGAAAAGTGTAGTTTTTCTACCACACGATCTCCTAGCTGGCGATATTCATTAATTTCTAAAATATGATATGAGTCATCCATCTGAGCGATTCCAGTAAGAGTGTAATTTCGCAATCTTCTTCCATCATCAACAAGAGGTAAAGATTGTGTTCGCCTCAAAGTTTTACTGTCTTTTCTGAAAACAATTATACTTGGCTACATCGAATATCTCCTTTCTGTAATAATCAAATGATGTTTTAGATTCCTTAATTTTTGCCAGCTCATCTTTCTTACCATGCAATAAATGCTGCCCTTTTATGTGTCTAATAACATTGGTTAAAGGATGACCAACTTTATTAAATCCAGATTGCGTGCCGCCATCGTCCTTTGCAGCCAAAACATGGAAAGCCTTTAATAATGATGGTAAAATGTTCCAATTTAAACATGCATAATGTTGCATTTATATCTATGCCTTGCCTTTTAGACAAAATAAAGGATTTACATGCATTGTCATGTCCTTCATTACAATTTTTCTGTTAATTGGGTTTATATCCTGCCACGTATGGCATTTCCAAAGGTCCAGGAGAACATGTAGCTGCAGGTTTTAAACAGGAAAATAAATATATTTGCAAATTAGTTAAAAAGAAAAACGTTTATCATGATTATGGTATAACGAATATTTAACCAAATATTTTTACTAAAAAGAATGGAAGAGAGATGGAAGGGTACACACAGTGTCTGTAGATAATATCCAGTATTATTAATATCACAATTCATCACACTAACAACAGAAAGCAATACTATACATCATTTACTTGTGTTCTCTAACAGAGTAAGAAACCATGAAAATATAAAAGATGACTTAGGTAAAACAATATAACATAAGAAGTGTCAAGTATCATATATACCTGTGGTAGTATGACGACTGACTCCTTTCCAATGCCACCTCCTTAAATTTTTGAGTAACAACAGGGTCTTTAAGAAAAGCCTGCCATGTGAGGTGGTCCTGTAATATATTTTAAACGTAAAATAAATTGATTAACAGTATATGACTTGTATAAATATTATGTTTGAATAATAGCTATTAGTTTTGGGAAGTTTGCTACAACAATACTTTCCTTAGGCGTCGGCCTCAAACTTCCGGTGACAGACTATCGCAAATGTTCTGCTCCAAGATAATGTAGTACTAGTGTTTGAATACTGATTGTAAGAAGATTCTTTTGAAATTTTGAGTCCTTTTGAAAAGATTACAGCTTGAATAAAAAAGGAATGAATGTTCACCGACAGTTCAGATGAATTTAACTTCATTTTGAAAATAACTATCACAAACACTACTTCGCGGATCTGCCATGCGCTGAAGAGAAAATCAAAGAAATCTACGCGAGACAGCGTTTAATTCATTCATGAATGAACATTTTCCCGCGCTTTTTTTTTACTATGTACGATATTTACAAATGTTTATTATTAAATAAGTAAAAGTCCGAGTGTATCGAAAGAATCCCGTATGGCTGACATTACTGATATGTTTTGACCAAGCCTTCGGATAATTGACAAGTGATAAAAGTTTGATTGAACAATTATACACAGGTGACAGAAATACTCGATAATCATATGGCTTATGTCACACGCCATCGATGAGTAAAGGTAAATACCGGCTATGATAGAAAGGTGCATGTTTTTGTTAAAACATCGATCAGAATGTTTTGATGCCAAAAACATTTGAAAACTTTAAATTCCGCTATTTAAAACTAGCTATTTCACATTCCAATGTGGATTTAAGGACCTTCACTCGTCCAGCATGCTCAGTCACGTGGGTCAAACTGACAGCTGAAAACATTGACTGAACGACAGTTCGTACATATCGCAGCCTCCTCAGCGTTACGATTAACAATTACATTTGTACACAAATCGTTACAAGGATATAAGGCAGACAAGTCAGCTTCTACTTAGAATAACTCAGTGTATCAAGACAAGTGCTGTAGCAATTATTTACATGATTAAATAAAATCTGTCCATGTAATAGGAAAATGACTTTCTTTTCTTAGTGCTAGTCCAAATAATTATGACAAACCAAAATCTCAAATGTTATTGTCTCAATGCTAAATTTCACAGCATCAACTATAAAATGTGTTACAGCCGGGGTTATTAGCACCTCTATGAATCTAGTGTATATAAACTTTTATTCATGTCGTCATACTGCTATTGTTATGTCTCCACCGTATTAAGTTTTACCCTTTTTCTTCTGTAAGAATTTATACGTCCGTACATCCCATCTGTTCTCTAACTTTAGTTTTCCTAAACCAAATTGTATGAAACTTCTACGCAATGCTTATTTCCACAAAACACAGGTCAAGTTGAATTTTGGTGGCGTCGATTTTACAATTCTAGAGTTATGCTCCTAACAAATGAAAAAGTTGCTTGAATTTTTGTTTACGATCTCTAATTTTAGTTTGTCTCAACCAAATGTTATGAAACTTATACACAATGCTCATTATCACAAAACACTGATTAAATTTGAGTTTTAGTGGCGTCAGTTTTACTGTTCTAGAGTTATGCCCCTTTACAAATTTAAAAACTGATTGTTGTCGAGCCTTTGACTTTTGTCGAAAAAGCGAGACATAGCGATCCTACATTTCAGCGGCGGCGGCGGAGGCATCCACAAATATTCACTCTGTGGTTAAAGTTTTGAAATTTTAATAACTCTCTTAAACTATCCTGGACTTCTACCAAACTTGGACAGAAGCTTGTTTATGATCATACAATAGTACCCAGAAGTAAATTTTGTTAAAAAAAAATCCATTTTTTCAGTATATTACTTATAAATGGACTTGGTTTTTCTGCCAGGAAACATTACATTCACTCTGTGGCTAAAGTTTTTAAAATTTAATAACTTTCTTAAACTATCCTGGATTTGTATCAAACTTGGACAGAAGCTTGTTTATGATCAAAAGCTAGTATCTAGAAGGAAATTTAGTTAAAATTTTGTTCTTGTTTTTCCGTATTTTACCTAATGGACTTAGCTTTTCTTCCAGTTAACATTACATACAGTCTGCAGTTATTTTTAAAACATTTATTAGATTCATAAACTATCCTGGATTTTACCAAACTTGGACAGAAGCTTCTTACAATCAAAAGATAGTATAGAGAAGAATATTTTATTAATTTTTCCTCATTTTGTTGAGCCTGCGATTAACAGCAAAAGTAGGCGAAACACCGGGTTCCGCGGAAGACTTACGATTTTTTTCAATTCCGTGCTCTAACTTTAGTGTGCCTCAACCAGTTGTTACGAAACTTATACAAAATACTTTTAACCACAACACCAAGATCAAGTTTGAATTTCGGTGCCGTCATTTTACTGTTGTTGTTAGGGTTATGCCCAGTTACGAATGGAAAAAATACTATAAAATCACAGACCCTAGATATCGCATGGGCACATAAAGAAATTAACAGAGCTTATTGTATATTTGATTATTTTAGAACAACAGTTCAAGGTTGCAATAGAAAATATCAAAATTTTATATGAAAAACTTTATGAAAAAAAGAAAATGGTTTAGTTAAAATATCAAAGCTGTGATTGAATACATATTTAAAATAATACACATCTATAATCTATTTGAAAAATACACATCTACAGTTGCAAACTTCCCAGAGGTGCTATCCAGCACTTTGATTGGTCATTGGTGTGTCCTTGTCTTATTAAACCTTTTAGTTTTAAATAAGATATTTGGGCATTTTGCTGTGCCCTTAGGTTTGATGCCTTTGTTTTGGTTGGGGCCATCCGGGCTGGCTGACTGCCTGTTAGTTTCTGCTTTTGGATAGGGACAGAAATTTAGCCTTGCAACAGGTCACCTACGGACCCTCAAAGAGTTGTTGCAAGGGTTCTTAACGTGCAAAGAGCGTGGCACTCTGTTTACACGAGGCATCGGATTGAACGTCCCCATTCTGACCGGACGTGGCTGCAAATTTGTACATCCCGCACAGCCAAACGGACGCCCCACTTCAGCAAGGGTTTTACTGCCGGTCGGAGGAAGACCAATGGTGACCATACTTCTATTCCCCAGTCACCCTTGGGATTTAACATATACCATGGTAGACGTTAGTTAAGAAGATATGTTTGTGCCCAATTAGATAAATATGTTGACGAATATATAAAATGAAGAGTCTTTGTAATAGAATGATACTTATTTCTGAAAAAAAAACTATTTATAGCTTTCATAATAGATTCACAGTTACTAATAGTTATGAGATATGTTTCCCAGGATTGTCTGTAAAACCAGAAAAATGTCATTCATGTAATTTGCTTTAAAAATAAAAGAGTTGTATGCTCCTTTTGTCCCTATATGAAAGACCTTTTAACAATCAATTCTTATAAACTTTCCTATTCAAGAGACTTTTATGACCTGTCGATGTCATTGCTGGTGGACGTTTCGCCCCGAGGGTATCTCCAGGGCAGTAGTCAACACTTCGTATTGACATGAATATCAATTATGTGGTAATTTTATAAATTTCCTGTTTACAAAAGTATGAACTTTTCGGAATACTAAGGATTTTCTTATCTCTGGCATAGATTACCTGAGCTGTATTTGGCACAACTTATTGGGTCCTCAATGCTCTTCATCTCTGTACATGATTGGCTTAATAACTATTTTGATCTGAGTGTTACTGATGAGTCGAATGTAGACGAAACGCGCGTCTGGCGTATTAAATTATAATCCTGGTACCTTTGATAACTATTATGACGCATTTCTTCGTTTTGAGGATATTCCACTATGTTGGCAACTACAACTGTTAATTGACCACCGGCCAGGATTACAAATACATTTTACATTTTTTTTTTATATGATGTAATCCCGTCTTTGTCTTTGTCATTGTTAATTTTGTTTTCGGTGTGATAAATTTAGTTGACCAATCTTTAAACATGGAGAAAACCTGACCTCGAACTTTTTCACTGTTTCTTAATGATTTATTTCACTTTGTATCTAATTCATGTTGTCATTAGTTTATAACGATGTGCATACTGCTCTTGGTACTAAACATTGTGTGTAAGATTCAATTTTATTAGTCCCCTACCAACGAAGGTTAACTATTGTAGTTTTCTTCTTTTAAAAGCTGTAGTAATTTTCTTGCACAGGATTTACATGTGTATCTTAGACACAATATTCAACACGCTAATCAACAATTTATGCACACTTTTACGACAAGGAATAACTCCTTGGTGATTCTTTAGAAGATGGAAGAATTCTTCCTTGTTGAAGAGACATTTTCATTCAACCATTTTGTTAATATGGTTGATTCCATTACAGTTTTGTAGTTACATGGAGAAAAAGATTAAAACTTTACAGAAAATAGACACTCCTATCATTGCAAAAGTGTGTGTTTAAATACATGAGCATTTATCGGCACAAGAGCGATGAACGTTCTTTTGTATGTTTATTATTTGTTTAATCTCCACCTGGTTATTATACAACAAAATATTTCTGAAGCATCACATACAACATTTTACTTTTTAGGATAATTTTATGTATTTTGGATTATTTTGACTAACTGAAAAGAAATGATTGCCTATCCACATTTTTTAAATACGTTGGTGGACGAATGATTGATGATTGTAGGTGAATTTCTAGTTGAAAATTTGCAGGCATGTGCAGGACGAGAACAAATTAACAATAACTATTTGTGCTCCCAAGATCGGAAAAATGTGTGGCAACTCTAGTTTGTATAACTGCCAGCACCACGAGTCTTGCTAACTCAAAGGGCAATGTTCTCGTGCTTGCATTGTTTAGCCCATTTCTTATTGACGTGACCATTAGTTGACATTTTCTCAAGTTTATCGTCTGGTCTCTAAGTACCGAACATGAGCTATTCCCAAATATGACTGTTTTGTTGAGTGTGAATTCGCATTGCTATAAGACGTGTTACGGTACTTGTTATCCAACATTAATGTATTTAGTTATGAGGTTGTATATGTAATTCTGATCGGATATTGTTAAATGTCTTATCGTCTGTAGTTGTAATTCTAACCCTTTTTCCTTTCTGTAAAAGTAACTATGATAAATCACCCAGTTCATTTATGAGATTTTAGACTATGTGTACACTATTTTTTGTTTTTACAGTTTGATTTAGAAAAATACTTAGTACCGACATAGCTAGATAATACTGTTGTTTTAAAATATATCAAATGACAAGGTTACAAACCTGATCTTGAACAGTATAAAAAGGTTAGAAATTTACTTGTGACATCACTGTTGTGGCGTTGACCCAGTCGTGTGAAAGAAAAAGTAAAATCACAATACTGAACTACGAGGAAAATTCAATACGGAAAGTCCCTAATCAAATGGTAAAATCAAATGATAAAACACATCAAACGAATGGACAACAACTGTCATATTCCTGACTTGGTACAGGCATTTTCAAATGTAGAAAATGGTGGATTGAACCTGGTTTTATAGCGCTAAACCTCTCACTTGTACGACAGTCGCATCAAATTCCATTATATTGACAATGATGCGTGAACAAAATGTCACTAATAGGGTACAACACGAACCATATCAAAAACTGGGGTGATATCAGGTGGTCCGGAAGGGTAAGCAGATCCTGCTCCACATGTAGCACCTGACGTGTTGCTTATGTTATAACAAAGTCGGTAAATATTATTTATTTGTGTATTTCTCTGTCCTGAATGTTCTTTGCATTTATTTGTACCAGATCCCTGTCATGTAATTGTGTCATTTTAGTGTTATACAGGACTGATTTTTTATTTGACTCTTAGGTATTTCCAGTTGGGGAACACGGAGTCAACATTATAACATTGCCTATGCTGTAGGCTGTATACAGCGTGCGATTTTGTCCCATGTACATTTACTCCATATCCTTTCATTTTCTATTGATTCTAGAGTTTGTCTCTAGTGCTGTGTGGAGCAGTAGAACGTTTCCCCGTGCTTGAGGTGTATGCTCTTATAATATTTACAGTTATGGTGTGCTTGTTCATATGAGAATTTCTCATATTAATACACCGTCAACATTTCATGTTTGGTTAAATTTCTTCAAAATACTGGTCAAGTCATCTGTTTTGTATATTGCCCTTTAAGACTATTTTAAACTGCTAGGTTTTCTTACATATATTTCGATGTGCCCTGTGCTGTCTATCATTTGTTGTTTCGAAATTATTGGTCTTTTGTTGCGCAATGTATGACAAATATATGTTCAAAATCCTCGCCCGTAATTATAAATTATGCAATTCATTGACCGCTCCCGACATGTGTAACTTCAAGGCATATTTTATTGATTGTTGGTTGCTTAACGTCCAGTGGCAAATATTTCATGCATAATTCAGGACGAGAACAAGTTAACAATAAATACAATAGGTAGGTTCTGTTATAGGGCTTCCGGGATTAAGGTCGGAGAAATTTTGACTGCCACGGGAAATGAGGGTATATTGATTGGGACAGAAATTAAGCCTTGCAACAGGCCACCTACGGACCCTCAAAGAGTTGTTGCAGGGTTCTTAACGTGCAAAGAGCGTGGCACTCTTTACACGAGGCATCGGATTTAACGTCCCCATTCTGACCGGACGTGACTGCGAACTTGTACATCCCGCACAGCCAAACGGACGCCCCACTTAAGCGAGGGTTTTACCGTCGGTCGGAGGAAGACCAATGGTGACCATATTTCTATTCTCCAGTCACCCTTGGGGGCAAGGCATATTTTAGCGGCGATCGATGTCTTTCAAAATTACTGCACTTTTCTTGTATCCTGGCGCTTTCGACTGGAGAACCATCGTACACAAGCATCGCACAAGTTGGCACTCCGAGGCGGGTGGGAAGCAAGAAGGTGAACTGTGGTTTATTTTATCAATAGTACCGCTAGGGGCCGTCTTGACCTTGTTGTAGGGTATGAATGGTTCGTTCATTGTTGAAGACCTTACATCAACTGTCAAGATGAAGAACAGGAATAAAAGCCCTGTTCATTGATAATTTTTCTATGTATTCACTATTGTGTGCGATTTTGTCCCATGTACATTTACTCCATATCCTTTCATTTTCTATTAATGATTATGGAGGTCAAGGTTGGGTTTACACCACTTCACTTTTAGAGATTTAGATTGATCTACATCTACTACAACCCTTGACATCCTGCAACACTCGCACTTTCATCTAAAGCCTGTAGGATTTCCGGATTGTTCCTCACTGCAAATTTATGATGATTCCTGCAAAGTTATTGATTTTTTAAAAGAAAGTTTATGTTATGAGTAATTGAGATTTCTCTCAGAGTCATTTAGTTTTATACTGAAAACCAAGAAAATGCAACTGCAACATTTTCTTATTGATTGAATCATAAAGTGCAGCAAAAACTATGGAAATCTCCGGAAAGCACTGCATCCGCTGTTTGCAACATATCCGTTGATGATAACACATACGAAGTAGAAGTTCTATTCGGCGGGGACAGGAAATTTATACATTTATGTTTTGACTAAGCAGCGCCATCGCTGTATACGCCTGCCCTGTAAGGTACCAAACTGTGATCGGGTGATATGTCAAAAGAATGAAATTATTACCACCAACCGGAGCATCGCAGAACTATTGCCGAAATAAAGGAAGGAAGTATGAAACCTTAAAACCATTCAGAATAAAACACGCTCCTCTTATCGAGATAGAACTAGATGAATAACATCTTACAATGCGATTTTTGACATTTTGCTCAGAACATTACTGAACACGCGGTTGAGAAGGACGACCAATTCACAGCTTAAGAGGTGAAAACTGACTACTTGGCTACCTTTGTTACTAAAATCATCGAATGCGGTGTGAGATTTAATATTTGGAAACCAAAACTGGAAAAGAGACTGGACCTGCTTCGCGGAGACAATGGTAGAAGATCATGAGTAACCTTCCTGAAAAACTTATGTTCGCTATCCATAACAATACTCATGATCGAATAGTCCAACTTTGGAAAGAGAGATGCCTCGTGTAAAGAGAGTGCCACGCTCTTTGCACGTCAAGAACCCTTGCAACAACTCTTTGAGGGGTCCGTAGGTGACCTGTTGCAAGGCTAAATTTCTGTCCCTATCCAATATACCTCATTTCCCGTGGCAGTCTAAATTTCTCCGACCTTAATCCCGGACGCCTCTTACAGAACCTACCTATTGTATTTATTGTTAATTTGTTCTCGTCCTGAATATGCATGAAATATTTGTCACTGGACGTTAAGCAACCAACAATCAATCAATCAATCTTCATTTCACGTCAAACACGCGAAGCAATGCATGTGGTTTTAAATTTGATACTTTTGTGCTTTTTTTAAATATTTGTTTGTTTTGAGATTGTGAATAAACTCATCATAGATACCAATATTTTGACTATTTTACCTATTATGTCTTGTTTTGTTCACGCATCGTTGTAAATATAATGGAATTTGATGCGACTGTCATACAAGTGAGAGGTTTAGCGCTATTAAACCAGGTTCAGTCCGTCATTTTCTACATTTAATGCCTGTACCAAGTCAGGAATATGAAAGTTGTTTATTCGTTTGATGTATTTTATCATTTGATTTTGCCATTTGATTAGGGACTTTCCGTTTTGAATTTTCCACGGAGTTCAGTATTTTGTGATTTTACCTTTTGCTTTGATAGTACAGATTTTATTTTTTTTTTTTTATTTTTCTCGAGAATGCTTGCAAATGTTTTATTTTATCTCAAAGTCAAGGCATAGACATAAATGCAACATTAGACATGTTAAAATGGAACATTTACTACTATTATATATGGCTATCCATGTTTTCGCTGCAATGAACGATGGTGGCATGCAGTCAGGATTGAAGAAAAATTGGTCATCTTTTAACCAATGTAATTACACATAAAGGGCAGCATTTATTGCAGGGTAGGAAAAGTGAGCTACTAAAAAAGGAATTTAAAACATCATTTGATTATTACAGAAAGGAGATATTCGATCAAGCCGAGTATAATTGTTTAAAGATAGACTTTGGAGGCAGACAAAATCTTTACCTCTTGTTGATGATGCAAGAAGATTGCGAAATTACGTTCCTACTGGAATTGCTCAGAAGGGCGACCCATATCATATTTTAGAAATTAATGAATAACCTCAGCCATGAGATCGTGTTGTAGCAAGAACCACACTTTTAATGCCAAGAGGGAGGAGAACCAAGTAGACCTTGATTTACGTTGAAACCGAATGTTGACTGTTAAAACGAATTGTGTATGTTGTTAAACTAAGTTGAATGTTGGAAAACGAATGTTTAATATTAAAACGGATGTTGGATGTTGACAAACAAATCTGAAATTTTGATTTTCGAATGTTGAAAACAAATGTTGAATGTTAAATTGTTGAATTTTGAAAATCGAAAGTTGAATATTTAAAAATAATATGTTGAAAACGAATTCTAAATGTTAAAAACGAAAGTTGAAAGCGATTGTTGAAAACAAAATTGAATTAACAAATGGTGAATTCAAATGCGCGTTGTTGAAAAACTAATGTTCAATGTTGAAATCGAATGTTGAATATTGAAAACAAATGTTGAAAGTCGAATTTCGAAAACTAATGTTCAGTGTTGGAAAACGAATGTTTACTATTAAAAACGGATGTTGAATGTTGACAAACATATCTGAGATTTTGAAAATCGAATGTTGAATGTTTGGAAAAACAAATGTTTAATATTAAAAACAAACGTTGAATGTTGAAAACGAAGTTGAATTTTGAAAATTTAAGGAATAGACATGCATCCACTTAGAGCAGTATGCTAAGCCATGAAATGGCCACAGAAAAGTATCGATGCAGTGAATGGTTGTTATCTTACAATGGAGGGTGATACTATCTGTTCTGCGTTACCCGCATTAGAGCTTGTGTGGCATTGAAAGAATATAGAACAACTACCCGTCCTATGATGTCACCAGAACACGCATATGAAATAACAGAGTAAAAATTTAAACTTATATAATACAGATAAAAGATCACAAGGTATTTCGAATGTCTATTTAGAACAATTAGAATAAATGTCCATTTTCAGGAACCCATGGTGTCACTTAATTTTCAAAATACTGTATTGTATTATGCGGAGCACTAGATGAAAGAGAAAGACTTGGAGGTATATTCTTCTGATGAATTATTGGATCTACAGCTGACGACTGTCACAGAATCTGCAACAGGCTGTACTCCACAGCATAATCCGCTAAAATTTCAAAGAGCCAGTCCTCCAAATTTCCAGTTGAACACCTAACCACCTCAGCAAGTTACCTTTCTACATTGAGCACCACACCGGTTTCAAGAAGACAATACATTGTTCATCACCATCGACCCTGCAAGCCCTACACCTGACCTAACGAGTTCTGTATCTCTGTGGAATGAGTCTGGAACAGCAAAAAAAGTTTTATTACCATTGTTTTTTTTCTCACTAATTTGCCACATTTTTATCAAATTTATATCATAGGTTTATATCAGCAATGTCTCGGACAATTCGAAAATCAGTGTCGATCAAATATTTTTAAAAGAATTATTATATTGGAAATTGCATTGTATTTGCTCTCAAGCTGTCATTTCTTTAAGATATTTATAAAAAGGTTTAAAGAAAAAAACAAAAAAGTTTTTTTTGTTATTGCCCTTGGACATATACAATATGTACAACGCGGGGACATTGGAACTCTGTTCTTTTACTTAACTTTTTTTTTACAAAACAGGATTGGAACTTCATCAGGTATTGGGACTTTAGAGGCAGGACTCTTATATGGCCTCCTCAAGAGTTTTACTAAGTGGCAGGATAAAACCTGTAACAGTTGCAACACTTAGGAAACTTTTGAGATTCCAGTATGGAACAGGGAATAAAGAAAAAGACCAAAAAGCTACTGGACAAGGATTTTTAGCCTTTCTCCAGGCCACAGATATTTATAATTGTAACATTTTCAAGAATCAAATCCATAGTGCTTCTTGACCCTCCCTCCTCATTTAAGGGTGCCTCATCATTTTGACAAACCTGCGGCTTTGCCAAAGCAAGACATTGCAATCGTACATTCTGTCGGCAGTGTCAACATTTGCATTCACGTTGTGGTTAAAGCTTTTAAAACATTGATAACTTTCTTAAACTATCCAGGATTTTTACCAAACTAGGACAATAGCTTATTTATGTTAAAAAGATAGTATCCAGAGGAAGTTTTATATAATATTTTTCACATTTTACTTATAAATGAACTAAGTTTGTCTCCCACTTAGTATTACTGACAGTCTGCAGTTAAAGATTTCAAAACATTGTTAGACCATCTAGGATTTTTTTACAAAACTTCGACAGAAGCTTCTTCATGATCAATAAACAATGTGGTCGTGGAATAAAAAAAATCTATATTTCTGTATTTAACTCATAAATGGACGTATTTTTATTTTTCATACATATACCATAAATTATCAGTTAACGTCAATATCCATTTTATGTACTAACGCTAGCATTTGGAAAATTTAGCTTACTGCTATTATCTGAAGACAAGTACTATAGCTTTAAATTTAATTTTTTTGTTTTGTTTGATCTGTTTAAGGCAATTAAGTTTCCAGTGTTTTGTTTTTGTAACACGTCCTGGAAAAAA
This sequence comes from Mytilus coruscus, assembly GCA_017311375.1. Taxonomy (NCBI): domain Eukaryota; kingdom Metazoa; phylum Mollusca; class Bivalvia; order Mytilida; family Mytilidae; genus Mytilus; species Mytilus coruscus. The sequence continues at coordinate 46,080,249 of CM029605.1, forward strand.
ATCATGCAGAGAAGCGACATCATCACTTTTTGAAAACTAACCTGTTTCATTAAATTAGAAGTAGTTTTAAAAATTTGGAAAATCATATTCTATGCACCTTTCCAATACAATGTATTTTGTTGGTCTCAATTGACACACTTCATGATCAGAACATTTAGCAAAAGGAAGAAAGACTATAGAAATCATGGACGTAATGACAGTCAGTTTTGTTTATTTTAAAATCTACTCTTCTAACTATAGAATAGCATATATGACTAATATTCAAATTAACTATAATAAGTGGTCAGGTAATTAAATGACAGTAACTGGTCCTCGTAACCATAAAATTTCACGCAAAAATCTGCACACTTGCAAACAGCTTTTCATTATTTACAAGATGATTAAAATTTCGAGGATGTGCTGTTTAATATAACGTTTGGCAACCCTTTATATATTAAAGAAATTTTATAGAGTTCATGTGAAAAATATTTAAAAAAAACAAGGAATTATTGATGGTAACTGGTACCGAAACCAGTAAGCTGAGAGTTTTTTAAAAGATATATTTTATCAAACTTATTTATTATTACACGGAAAACATAGACAACAGCAAAAGTAGGCAAGATACGGAGTTCCGTGAAACCCTTATAATTTGTTTCTGGCAATGAACAATATGAGATGCACCCTTATCTCTTTTTAGTGGTTAAATTTAAACCAAACTTACCGTCATTACGTCCAGGAAATCTATAGCCTTTCTTCCTTTTGCTAAATGTTCTGATCATGAATTGTGTCAATTGAGACCTATTTGATTTTCATAAAAAAAATGCCCTGAGAACCAATCAACTTTGACTAGCCTTAGTATAAGCACCTACGCTCACTATACTATATTTTACTTATTTCTAGGTACAGCTACAGTTTTAAATGGCATAAAAGTTGATACAAAGATGTCTTAATGTGGCTAAGTGTAATACCAGCAATAGGTTTTCAATGAATTTGAGAATCCACATTTCTGAACACCTGTACTCTAACTATAACACTTAAAGTTCAACCTGTTTTATCAGATGCCGTCACATATTATACAGAATTAATCATAAACAGCCAGACATTTGGAAAAGAATAATAGGGATTGCTATTTTCCAGTTATGTCTCATGAATTTGGAAGATGCAGGTAGTGGAGTTAATACTGTTCAAATATTTTTATTACTATGTTTTGTAGCATTTGAAAATGCGATTAGAATTGATACATCTTATTTTTCAAGACTTGCAAAATTTTCTGAAAATTGTTACAAGCTGTTTTTAAACATTTTCAGCAGGTTAATTACTTTCAGTCTTGATTGAATGAGTGTTTATTTGGTCTTTTGAATCGGTTTCAACAATCAATCTTTAGTATTCAAACTGGATCAGGTAAGGATTGATTTTTTCCATGGAACAAATTTCACTTTCAAAGAGAAATCTGATTCAAATTCGCAATGGATTTGTGTATTTCCTTATCTGAGGAATATAATTTAAGTATTAAAATGAATTGAACAAATTTTAAGAAAACCGATCTTCTTAGTTTTATGAAAATTAAAAAGTAAGTTATATGCTCTAACAACACCATGATACAAAAGAGTGGTAAAAGATAATAAAAGGTCTAAAATTATTCCTTCAAAGATTGTGGTTAAATTTGTACATATTGGGCCTCACTTAATTGATTTTTATGGTAAAAAAAAGGTGCGAGAGCTAAATTTGATTTTTTCTTGAGGATCTTTGTATTTATGCTTGAATTGTAATCAGTCTGTTAAAGGTTGATTTGTGTAAGCGTACTTTCATTCCGCCGTGTATTTATTTCGGGTAACTATTTTTCACTAGAGAATATTGGATGTAAATAGTGTGAAAGCGTCGATCTTGATATCGTTGTTTTGTTTATATTAGACCGGTTTATTGTTTACATAAATAAATGGGTTAAAATTAAAATGATTTTCAAGGAACCAGTTTAATTAATCTGTCAATCTAGTAAATACTATTGATGATGAGGAGGAGGATGTTTTTATAACTCAAAATACTTAGAAGCATCCTTAAAATTTGATATTGACATAGAAGATATGATTTTATATCCAAGTTGACCGAAAAGCAAATACACAGAAAAACTTCCGCAATCCAATAAATATAAATATTACAATTAGTGAGTCTCAAGATTTTATAGATTTGCATAAAAAATATTTAAATCTTATTTGTTAATGAGCATTATTGTGTTATCGTGTGTTCAAAATTAGTACTAATAACTTCATCAGTGTATGGATCTAAAACAATAGTGTAATTAATCCCAGGATAAAATAACTAGTGCAATCATTCCGGTACAAAATCACTAGTGTAATCATTCCTTGTTTAAAAACACAAGAGTGACCATTCCTTGGATGAAAACTCGCTACTTTTTACATAAATCAACTATGCAAGTTTCAAATACACTAAAAACTATAAAGCCACATTTTATACATGTTTATCCTTCAAAAAAACCTTTTTATAACCTAATAATGACTGGTGTATGTTTTACGCTGGACCCGGATAGAAAAACCTAGTGAATTTTTGTTGGTGGATAAAAATCACTGGGGATTTTCTTCCTCTGGATAAAGTACAGTGGCGGAATCAAACCCCTGTTGCATTTGAACATACATCAAGAACACCTTTACCGCTTTCGTAGACCTAAAAATTCAAAAGTTTGATATATCAACATTTAGATAAGCATAATCACAATCTAAAATTTATTAAATTCCAACCACTTGAAACCGTTCAGAAACAACCAGCAGAATCACACAAGCAATTTGAAAATCACGTGAAATTCGCGAATTATTTTGGATAAAAGACTTCAAACTGCTTATCCTCTCGGTCTTAATGACAAAATATTAGGACAGGGAACATAACTAAAACTTCAATCGATGTCATTAATATTGTCGATAAACGACTTAGAAATAAAAGGTCTCATGGCAAACGCAAAACCATAATCAACGTATTAAACATCGTATAAATTATACACTTGCTGATCTGTTATCTATAATAAAAATAATGGCAGACATCAAGTATTATGCAAACTGGGTCAGATACCAATAAGTAAATTATATGCTATTTTTCTGGAGTGTGATACAATTTCTTTTTTAGCCCGATGTATGAATACACCCGTATTATTACAGCCTTTTGTCATCATAGGCTATTTCTAGTATCGATAAACCTGAAAATCATAAACGGCATTTTCTTAAATTAAAATATATAAATAGAGGTATTGATTTTATTAACTTATCTAGTATATTCAATGACTCTACCATCCAAAGCCAAATACCTCCATATTTTGATAATATAGAACCACCTATTATTTCGTATTCTTATAAAAACCAGCAGAAGTTTGATTTTTAATTATACGTCAGTTACATCAGACGTCAATATAGTAAATAATGTTCCTTCCACTTGAGATTGTGAAACATCTAGTTTTAGATATGTTCCCTATGGTCATGTCCTTACAGGAGACCTCAACATCGTCGAAGACCGTGAGGTCATAACTTTTCTTAAGAAAGGACCGAAATATCGTCCTCCATCTAAAATAGATTGGAAACAGTGTCGTCAGGTTATTAAAGACGCTCTGTCTGTCTACTGTAAAATTGGTGTAAACGTGAAAATCTGATAAAAATCTCTAGACAGTTATTTGAATAAAATTATGAATACTGTTAATATTCGTATATCTCATTTTGAAAACAATTCTGAAATTAGTAATAGGGTCCATGATATTCCCGTTTCCAGAATAAAAATAAACTCCAAGTACTGCAAAGCGGTTTGTGTTCGTACCGGCAGATAAAGCAGCAAATAATGTAGTGGTGGTGTGACGCATATACTACACGGAAGTTCTCCAAAACGAAATTACAAATTCATCTACATTCAGGTCCGTACGCTCCACAGAGAGTCAAATTGTAAACAAGCATATCACTGCCACTACACAGCTTAAAGCCTCTTCCGAACATTTGAAAGTCCCTACTATGTACTGGTTACCTAAATTGCACAAAAACCATTTAAATTCCGTTTCATCTCCGCATCTAGTAAGTGTTCTACTACCAATCTATCAGTTCTTCTAACTACCTCCTTACTACTATCAAAGAACTTGTTTTTAACTTTTGTAATAAAGCTTATGAAAATAATGGTATTAATTATTTTGGAGTGTTAAAAATTCTTTAGAGGTTTTAGATAAAATACATGCTTTTGATGGTCCTTTTAATTCTGTTGACAGTTATCATTTTTCTACTCTCTATACTACACTTCCACACAATCTTATCAACAAAAGTTTTCATATTTAATTAAATGGTCTTTTGAAAATCTCAATACAAATTTATTTGCTGTAACTCGTTTAAAGCCTTTTTCTGTAACGAGAAAGGAAAGTATGCTAGATACACTTACTGGAAATGTGAAGATATGATTGAAGCTTTAAATTTTCTCCTGGACTATGGGCACTAACTGCGCCCCTTTAATAGCAGATTTATTCCTGTATTGCTATGAATCTCAGTTTATGACCAAACTCAGTAAAGACACGTCATTGTTACATTTGGTTGATACATTCAACAATACCTTCCGTTATCTAGATGATATTTTTCGTTAAATAATCCAGAGTTCTCTAAATATACTACCGAAATTTACCCAATAGAACTTACTTTAACTAAATCTAACATAAACAGCAGTAGTTGTCCTTTTCTGGACTTGGACATTTCAATCTCTAAAGGAAAACTCCATACGAAAATTTACGACAAAAGAGACGATTTTTCATTCCCTATTGTTAATTTTCCTTTTTAGACGGCGATGTTCCTTTGGCTCCATCATACGGTGTGTATATATCCCAACTCGTTCGTTATGCCCGTGTGTGTAGTGATGTCATAGATTTTAACGAACGTAATCAATGCATCACTAGTAAATTATTAAGTCAGGGATTTCGTTACCATAAATTACGTAAAACTATTGCTAAGTTCTTTCATAGATACAAAGATTTGATTAGTAAATTTGGCTGTACCTGTAGAAAACTGATTAAAACGGTATTTCACATCCTAAATTTTACGGTAATATTGTACTTAAAGCGCGGAAATCACTATATGATCCGTGTAAACTCATCGAACCTTTAAATAAACTTATTAGTTCAGGTTATCTTACCAATGTTGTAATTAGATCTTTGAATATAGTTTACATTGGCACTAATATCGATTTTGTCATCACCAAATTAAAACATAACTAAATTTGTATTCTTTTCAAACGGGATGTTTAAAGACACACCCACGTTCATTTTGATCTATAAAGAGGTTAAACTCTAACTATCCTACTGTCTGTCGATACATTTATTTTTGGCATTGCACTAGTCATGTCTTCTTTGACTGTCCATGACGTTAAAATACTAAATCCCTGGGATGTGTTTTAGTTGATTTTAGTCTCTGATGCATGATTTTTATTATTAATTGTTTTGGCTTTTAACTAGCTGTCAGTAACTCTCAAATCGTACTTTCTTGTTTATTTGACCTGTTGATACTAATTGTAATGCTTTTTGTTATTTAATGTTATTCAGGGTTATATCTGGTCTATATACCAGCTTTGATAAGTGTTTGGTACTAATATAAATTTCAACTTCGTACTATGAACATCAAAATTATTTATTTTGTTAAAATATTTCCTTTCTCTATTGTAACTGTATACGTATACCTAACAACAAAATTATTTTATTTACCTGTGTTTAAAGTTATTGCAAATGGCTGATATTTTGTTCGAGCATATTGTTTTTCTTAAAATTGTTTAACATTTCATACCGATATAACATGTTACTTTTATTATTCTTCCCTTAGTCTATTTATTTTGAATTTACATTGTATCATAGGTCAAATTTATTTGTTCAGTGTATGTTCAATGGTGTTAATATGTCCTTTGATTGAGTTAAGCTATTTCAGTTGATATTTTATATTGTGTCTTTCTATGTTGTGATGTTACACTATTGTTTCAGAAAAAGGGTGAAGGTTTGGTACCATTAAAACGTTTAAACCCGCTGCATTTGTTTGCACCTGTCCTAAGTCAGGAATTTGATGTTCAGTAGTTGTCGTTTGATGATGTGGTTCATAAGTGTTTCTCGTTTTATATAGATTAGACCGTTGGTTTTCCTGTTTCAATGGTTTTACACTAGTAATTTTGGGGCCCTTTATAGCTTACTGTTCGGTGTGAGCCTAGGCTCCGTGTTGAAGACCGTACTTTGACCTATAATGGTTTACATTTATAAATTTTGACTTGGATGGAGAGTTGTCTCATTGGCACTCATACCACATCTTCTTATATCTATGTAAAAGAGGGACGAAAGATACCAGAGGGACTGTCAAACTCATAAATCGAAAATAAACTGACAACGCCATGGCTAAAAATGAAAAAGACAAACAATAGTACACATGATACATATAAAACTAAAGAATAAGCAACACGAACCCCACCAAAAACTGGGGGTGATCTCAGGTGCTCCGAAAGGGTAAACAGATCCTGCTCCACATGTGTAACAATCTTGAAAGCCAGTCATATGAAAGAGTTTATAATTGGGGTCATGAAAAGAAACCTGAATTTAGATCATAAATTAATTTTGAAAAACTAGACAAGTGTTTTACACGACCTTATAAATGTTAATTTGGACAGTGTTAAAAGATGACACGATAAACTCTTTTGTTAGATTGAGATGAGTTTGCATTAATTTTAATAGATTTTGGAATGAGAAACAGCTAGTATTTAAATAACGGCATTAAAAGTTTTCAAATGATTTTTGACATCAAAACCTTCCGATCGATGTTATGACAAAAACAATGCATATTTCTATCAAAGCCGGTATTTACATTTACTCATCCTTGGCGTGAGACATTAGCCTTATAATTATCGAGTATTGAATTTTATCCGTTCACCGATTATTGTATTTATGCAAAATAATTTTGTCGTTTGTGCTGCTCAATATAGCAAGTTCTAAAGACAATAGAAATACGAAATATTTTATTAAAGAAAGCTCAATTATGAACATACTCATTAATAGCATAGATACAACAAAGAATAACATTTAAACTATCTAACTAAAATTAATACTACACAAGTATCAAAATATTATGTGTTATGTGTTCCAGGGGAGTAACTCCAGTGTAAAAGATAAGTACATTATGAATAGCAAACTAAAATTTCACACTTTTATTCTAAGTAAAAACACATGTTTAGGTACTTAGCTATACTTTTGCATACATCAGTGTCTTCATTACTTAACAACCACATAAACTGAGAATTAATATTTGTAGTATTAGTAATGTTTTATTTAAACAGTTGTAGACTAACTCCTTCCTTAAATGAGAAAATTTTGGACAGTCTAATAAAAATGTAACTCATCTTCAACTAAATTTATATTACAGTTCTTACAGATCCTGTTATCTATAGGAGTTTTGGTATAGTGTATCTACCAATTTCAATATGAAGTTTATGACTGCTGGTTCTGAACCTTGTCATACTTACTCTATCATTATTTTTAGTTACAACGGATAAATATTTTCAAATTTAAAAATATTCTTAAATAATCTATATGTTCTCAATTTATCACTAGTTTGTAGTTGCTGAGACCACTGTTTTTCAAATTTACACTGAAGACACTTTCTCAATACTAACAAAAAATTATTTTTAATAGATTTTGGATTCTTATAAAAGTGTGACAATCCACATTCATTCAAAATACATTTAATACAACTAAGCCAACATTGTTGGTTATTATCTATCATAGTAATATTTTCAGCTAATGCTCCTGACAGTAAAGCATCTTTAGGTTTATCATTATACAATCTAATCCAGTACTTAACCATTGACATAATAATATCAATATACAATGGAAAACGGCCTAGCTCACCATACAATGCCAGTTTACATGTTTTTCTATTTATTTTCAGCAAATATCTGCACATATTGAGATTTATCTTTTCAGTTGGTACAGTATTAAAATCTGATCAAATATATTTTCACTGTTATATTTATTACATTTTCTGGTGTCAAATATGCCCAGAATTTCAGAAGCATACAGTACAACTGGTTTCACAGTATGGTCAAATATAAATTAAAATTTTGAATGTCAGAAGGAGTATTTTAAATATATTAGTCAATTTAAAAATGCCTTCTGACCTCTAGAATTTAGGTCATTGAGGGCACGTTTGAAACTCCCATTCAAACTAAATAGAACACCCAAATATTTATATTGATAAACAGACTCAATACTCTTGTCGTTTATAAGAAACTTTCTAGATATCATCTCATCACTTTAGATTTATCATAATTTATTTCAAGCCCCAATTTTCACAGTAGTTATGAACCTTGTTCATACAATTCTGTAACCCTTCAGCTGATTCTGATACAAGAAGTAAATCATCTGCATACAATAAACTATTTAGTAACTGTGATACAGGACAGCATGAAGCATCAAATAACTTAGTAATGTCATTAATAAATACATTAAAAGACTTGGACTAAGATTGTCCCCTGGAACACACCAACACTAGATGAAAAAACCTCTGAGAGTGAAGAATTATCTAATTTAACTCTAAGCTCTATATTGCTATACATGGATTTCAGTAAGGATAAAAACTTTCCACCCACCCCTGCTTTTATTAATTTGAATAAGAGTGCAGGGTGCAGGACAGAATCAAATGCCTTTCTAAGGTCAATAAAACAGGCATATACCATTTTTGATTTATTTAAATATTTATCCAGAATAGTCTTTAATTTAAAAATATGATCTGATGTTCTACAACCTGGTCTAAATCCAATTTGTTCATCTGATATGATACAATTAAGTTGTAAAAATTTTTCAAATCTGGAATTTAAAATAGAGTTAAAAAGTTTTGACAGGCAACTAGTAATGGTAATGCCTCTATAATTATTTGGTTCAGTGGGATAACCACTTTTAAAATTGGAAAATGTAACCGCTTGACCAATTTCTTGGATAAATACCTGAATCCAGGACTAAATTAAACAATTTTTCTAGTCCAGGCAATATAATAAATTGTCCATATTTCAACATCTCATTAAGTATACTGTCCATACTACTAGCTTTGTTATTCTTTAACTTTTGACAGGCTTTACTTATTTCATTAACAGTAATATTACAATCAAGATAAGAATGACCTCTGAATTTTACATAGATTTAAAGCATTCCAGTATTCATTATTCAAATTGAGCTTGTTATTGTTTACAGTATTAAGCTCTTTAAAATGAAGTAACCATGATTCTGCATCTATACCACTTTCCTTGTTCTCTTGATCAGAACTTTTCAAGGTGTTTATTATATCCCAAAATGCTTTAGGCTTAGATTGTGAGGTATTCTCCAATTTAACCATTAAATCTTTAAAATAATTACGACGTTTTTCCTTTCTAGTCTTATTATATGTTTTACTTAAATGAAAACATTTAGCTCTAAGTTCTTTATTAAATGGATTAAGGGAAAGTACTCTGCTATAGTGGTCTAGTGATTTCTTCAAATCATGTAATAATGTATTATACCAAGGTTTATCTTTTTCCTTTTTCCCTGTAACTTTAACTTTCCTTTGCTTAAGTGCAATATTAGCTGCTTCATTTATACAAGATTGAAAATCATTCACAGCTATATCTATGCCATCTTGATCTAAACTATAAACATTATTATGTACAAACTGATCTAGTTGAGATGTGACAGAAGGAAGCTGAAGAGCTTGTTGAAACTTACAAATAGAATCATCGTTCCACAAAACTTTCGTGGAGTGGGACATGTAGGAACTCTGGAAATTTTCATGTTTTCAACAAAGTCAACACTTAATAAACAGGATAGCATACAATGATCAGAGAGCGATTTAATAAAATCATGGACACGAAAACTTAATATATTATGATACATGCTCTCACTTACAATCATATAATCAATAACACTGCTACCCATGGAATTATGGGATGTAAATTTACCAAGTGTGTCACCAAATGTTCTCCCATTTATAATTCTGAGCCCACTTTGAGTACAAAGCTCTAAAAGGTTGTTCCCTCTACCACATCTCACTGTATCCTGGTTATTCCTATCCAGGCTTATACTATCAACCAAATAATGACGATCATAATTAGAATGAATAAAATCATTGTCGTTAGCAACAAAGTCAACAGCAGTATTAGTGCGGGCATTAAAGTCTCCACACAATAAAATGTCGCCTACAGCGGAGTATTTACCAACATCACTCACTAACACTTCAAACTGGTCCCCCTCTTTTCTAGAGTAACTCGATTTTTCGGGGTATGTGTAGAAAACAAATATAGAGATCTTTACAAAGGTTAAAATAGTTTTGGTTAAGTTTGAACCACATATAATTTGAGTTTTCAGTAGGTAAAGGGTAATACCACCTGCTATTGACTTTTCACTAAGACACTTATACCACCAAATTATTAAGTATGTATTTGTTAAATTGAATAGTTTTGCTATTTAATTTATTGGTTAAAGATATTTATTCATATTCTAAAGTAGAGTATTTGCATCGTCGCAAAACCTTTGATTACCTTCTGCGAGAAACTTATATATTTTAGATAAGTGATTTGAAATAATTTTGTTGAATCCTCTCAAGACTGACATTCAGTCCAACCAAGGAAAGTCAAGCTTTCCAACCACCCTTTAGGTTAGTGCATCTGCTACATGCTTTCTTAATACAGGTAAATCTTGAAGTCATTGAATGCTCCATTTCTTCTTTTGGCTTTACCTTATAAAAGTTGTATTTTGTTGATTAAATAATATATTGTTCTCACTGTTTTTGGTTTTCTTTTACTCAGATATTTTATACCGCTTTTACATTTGGCATCCATCGTCTCCGTATAAATCAGTTCACAAACCAGAACAAGCTGTGGTCCGCATCCCCGAATCTCCAGCAGAATTGTTCCTGCTACAATTGATTCATCGAAAGCATTTTTATCAGTCGACAGTCGCCGACTCCAAATATTGATCAAAATAGTCCTTTTAGGTAACACGTTTAAAAATTTGACACAACAGACAAACTTGGAATATTATTGTATTCACTTCAAAAACTAATACATGATTCAACATAAAGCACGACATGGCATGTTGTCCAGGTATTTAAGTAATACATCTTCGCTGATACACAACCAACGACAAAATTACTTTACAAATACCTGTATAACTCTCCGAACGGTATTTCCTCACAACGGACCGACTGTGCAAGGGCTGTATAGCCAGTCAATATCGTTAAAAACTTCCATTTGTTGTTTGCTCACAACGGACAAATAATCATAATCAGTTTCTAATTTTGCTCTCGAGGCTGGGAAACTGTTCTCCCATTAGTCGAAAGAGATCGACCGATTATTCGGAAGAAATTGCTTAATATGTTTATTTATAATTTGAAGTGCAGATATAAGGATTTTATATTAAAATTGAATACTACTAGTGAATGCATTACTAAACTACTCTCTTATGTAACTGGTTTAGTATTTCAAATACAAAAATGTAATACTATCTACAACTTGAGATACATACAACGTCAAAATTATTTACTAAAACGATTTAACTGGACTGCAAAAAAGCATGATCAAAGTTAATAACGGCTTCCATATTTGGAGTTGTTTTCAAAAGAGTAACTGACCAATCCGACGATTTGGTAAAACGACAGTGGACATCAAAATTTGAGAGTTGGAATTGGGTCGTCCTAAGGATATAGATGCATTCAGAAGCTATACAATTTGGCCTCTATCAAAATGTCACCATTGAAAATAGAGGAATGTATTTAAATCCAACGAATCCGTATCTAGGAGCAAGTATAGATGTGTTTGCATCCTGTGAAATTTGTAGATGTGGTATTGTTGAAATAAGGTGTTCATATGGGTCCGACAAACATGTTTTCAACATTTAATCTAGCCAAATAAAGAATTGCTTGTTCTTTATAATAAAGTGTTATAATGGATGTCTACCTAGTTTAGCTTTAACCCCCTTAAACAGCATATGTTTTTTTTTTTGTACTTAGAATATATTAACAGAAATTAACATTAACCTTTTAGAAAGGAGTCTGATTTAAATGTTGGAAACTATCTACATCTTTGTTTGGGGATTTTAATCTGTCTTTTGCTATTTAATAAGATTGATATGTATATAAGAAGAAGAGGCAATGGAACAGGTAGACGTTGCACGCAAAAGGGCATAGGCAGTTGCTGGAAAACGAACCCAGCGCTAAGCACAAAATTTCAAAGATTCTAATGCGTCGTCTAAACTGTCTGAAAACGAGCAAAAGCCGATGTGGCAAAGACTAAATTGATTTTTGCCGAACAGGAAATCATGTCGAAGAAAGAACAAGGTGCTGATGTTCTTTTTTCTTTGCCTCCACATTTCTATACATCTGCAGCCCAAAGGAAGTTGTAAGATTGTCTGTTCTACATAAATTTCCTACTTCAGAATTGTGGAATTTTGGTTTATTAATAAAGTTGAAGAGGTAAATTATGGGAATATAATACTAACTGAATCTAAGCCATCTGCTACAGCTGTTGAAGATTCTGTCTCTTATAGTGCGACTTGCGTTAAAAACAAAACTTAACATTACGAACAGAAAACACGTTGACCTGCTCAATGCTAACTCTCTTTAAAAAAGTTTACATCTGTTTGAACTCATTCTTTCTCCATTTTTTCACCTGATCTAAATAAGCTGTCCAAATACCTTCTTTCCTCAGGCTAGCCCTTTGCTTAACTTGATTAGATGGGGCAGTATATTTGGAACTTTGACTTCAGAAATTTGTTTGCGAATGATGTGATTCGACAATCTAGCTAAGAAGACCTCATAATGGACATGGTTTGTAAGGTTTTGACTTTGTTGATTTGCCTCTTTTCACTTCCAAGCAGCCATATAAAAGAATCAAGTTCATGTAAACTCATTCAATAAGAGACAGTACTCTTGACTTAAACTTGATTTGTCTATTTCTGGAATTATGAAAGGAGGATATGTGCTGAGGGCTTTTGTTGCCTACAAAATGAAATTGTTTCCTTTATTAAGCTTGCAAATAATTGTTAAGCACATGTGTCAATTATCAACTGAAATATATTGGAAATATGATGGTCATTTACAGAGATTTTTTAGTCAAAAGATGGTAATTCTCAATATCAGTAGGAAAAAAAGAATATATTAAACCTAACTTTTGAACATTGACTGTCATTTAACAAGATTTTACTCTTTTTAACAATAAGTGACTCGGAGAAGGAGTACTTTAATTGTCCTTGTAAAAAATTACTTAAATTGCACAAAATTGGAGAACTAACGATTCGAATTGGCCACAACTAATGGCATCTTAGGACAAGACTATTTTAATCTTAAGGGGTGGGCTGGCAAATTTTGTTGGGTAAGAGAATTAATTTTGGCCAAATTATATATTCTGCAGTCGGAAAATGTATTTCCATATCAATGTTTAATATAATCTGAAGGATAGAAAATTATTCTTTTCTGGGTGATGGATTTCAGATTATTTGATTTAAGTTTTATTAAGGCCAGAATATTTAGTCAAATATCCAATATCTGCCCCTGGTCGAATCTAATGGTTGCTCCCTTAAGTTCTATACCTATTGTGAATATAAGAAGCAGCAACTACCTAACCCTGTTATGTCAATGTCTTCCAGTTTCAACCCAGTATATTTCTTTGTCAGTTTCATGTCATTCAACAACATCAACTTATGAGCATGAACTCTTTCATTAAAACCAGACATCTGGCGATAGTGTCCCAAGTGTCGACAAATCCATTCCAACTGGTTTCCACCACGATTTAACATCTACAAAATATTCATAAAAATGAGTAATCAGTTGGAGTTAATATCATGTTATCTTCCATCACAACGATAGTTACTCTATTTTTTATCATACATGTTTCTTTGGAAAATCAAACACTAGCACAAGTGTAAAATAAGTAGACTCTCACAAGTCTACTTTTAAAATACATTATAGTTGTTGTTGTTTTAATGCTAATAAGAGTTACCCTTGATATCATAAATTAATTTGCGGTCGTATAAAAATGAGCCAAAGACAGAATTTCGTTAAACATCATGTAGATGCCTGACAGATAATGAAATTGAATTGAATCCCAAAATTGGACAAAATACCATCTTTGACATTTTGGTAAGTTGAAATATAAACAAAAGACCACCTTAGACATTTTGTGAACCTTGAAATGTAATCGACAGACAACCTTTGACATTTTGTGCATGTCAAAATGTATAGTACAGACAATCTTTTACATGTTATGCATGTCAAAAGGTATAGGACAGACAATGTTTGACATTTTGTGCATGTCAAAAGGTATAGGACAGACAACCTCGACATTTTGTGATTGTCAAGAGGTATAGGACAGACAACCTTGACATTTTGTGATTGTCAAGAGGTAAAGGACAGACAACCTATGACATTTTGTACATGTCAAAAGGTATAGGACATACTATCTGTGATATTTTGTACATGTCAAAAGGTATAGGACAGACTTTCTGTGACAATGTATGCATGTCAAAAGGTAAAGTAGAGACTATCTGTGACATTTTATGCACGTCAAAGGTAAAGGTAAACTTTATTTTAAAGACCGAATGTAACATGTTAAAATTTGAGCGAAAAGTCATCTGTGACCTTCTGTACATGTAAATAAAGACGACAAAAGCATAATACCCCACTTTTTGTCTACATTTATATGCGATGACATACCAACGTGGCATTTTGTGCATGTTGAAATATATAATAAGTAACATCTAAGATTCACTCTGTATTTTACAAATTTAACAAAAGACAATTACATTCAATGTTTGAGCACATGAGAACAAAAAGACCATTCAAATTCAAATATGTTTTCATAGCGATTTAATAGGTCCATCTCGTCCTGAACTGTACGTTAAAAGATGTGCATATTAAACTTTTGTATATAGTCGTGTCTATGAACCAATCTCAGCAAAGCTCGCTAATACCATTGTCTACAGGATGTTTCGCTGAAAGTGTATATATTCACTTAACAGTCTTAAACCTGTTGAGATCAGTTGACCTTTCTCCGATACTTTACACATCTTTATATATTTGAAAGGATTTTCCTAAAGAAATGATATGTAGTGATCAAATAGTTAATAAAAAACATTATATGAATTGATGATACTTGTATTACACCTGGTGTTCTTGAAATCATTTAGGTCGTATTCGATCCAATTTAAAGCCGTATATCCTGATCAGTTACACTACCCTAATTAAAATTATTTACTATAACATTCGATTAGAAAATAATTTCTTTTTGATCAGAACCAAAATGGTGTTTTTTTGAATACATACTACATATGTGTAGCACTAATTAATAACGCTGTCTCAATGCTAGCTTGTAGTTAACCTGACTACTCGTGATTCATGATATCTTGTTCACCCCCCAAGGGTGACTGGGGAATAGAAATATGGTCACCATTGGTCTTCCTCCGACCGGCAGTAAAACCCTTGCTAAAGTGGGGCGTCCGTTTGGCTGTGCGGGATGTACAAATTTGCAGCCACGTCCGGTCAGAATGGGGACGTTAAATCCGATGCCTCGTGTAAAAGAGTGCCACGCTCTTTGCACGTTAAGAACCCTTGCAACAACTCTTTGAGGGGTCCGTAGGTGACCTGTTGCAAGGCTAAATTTCTGTCCCTGTCCAATATACCCTCATTTCCCGTGGCAGTCTAAATTTCTCCGACCTCAATCCCAGACGCCTCGATTACAGAACCTACCTATGGTATTTATTTTTAATTTGTTCTCGTCCTGAATATGCATGAAATATTTGCCACTGGACTTTAAGCAACCAACAATCAATCAATCAATGATATCTTGTTCATACATTCATGAACTTGGTTATAAGAACCATGCATGAACTCAAGCTTTTTTGCTTTTGTTATACAAACAAACGTAAATAATTTGCCGTTTTCTGTTTACATTTTACTGTTTCAAAGCAATTACTGGCATGTAAGATTAGTACAACACACTCATTAAGACACATCTTAATACCCAATACAAAAAGAATATTCCTAACATCATAAATATCTACAATAATTAAATACACTCCATAAAAAGTACTTCCTTTAAAAAACACAAAAAGAGTCGTGATACATTAATGAAATTAAATAAAGGAAACTATTGTAATTGTTTCTGCTGTTAAATTTTGCTTTCGCATGAACACACCTACATTTAATTCTGTGGACTGGTATAAATAATGCAAGCCCTTCTTGAACAAATAATTCTGACGACCATATTTCAATCGGTTTATCAAAATAGTGCTGTACAGGAGCAGGTAATTCTTGTACCAATTGACTTTTGCTAAAATATGTGTCATTGCCTCTCTATTTTCAATAATACTATGCTTATACATTTGTACAATTTGTCCTGGATGAGGAGATAAATCGAAATTTTCAGAATCATATGTTCCTTCGTTATTGCACCAATAAGCTAAAATATAGGATGATCTAACACTTCTGCTCATCTTGCAACCAAGCAATGTTCCATTTGAAAAGTGATCTAAATGAAACCATTGTTGCGAAGGATGATAACAAACTAAAGCTGAAATTACTTGCACCTAAAAAATGTGTTGCACCTGTATCTACAATTGCCCAAGATAATAGTAATAAGCCTCGTGTAATAAACAAAGATACACAAGGAGAAAATACTCTGACTCAATATCAACCCATAAGTGAAACTGAGTCTTAGTTTTTCTTTCAGTTTTACATTTCTGATTCAATGGATCTGAACGTTTGTCCTGTCCTAATACTTTCAACTAAAATAAGATTGTTTTGTATGTAATTTTTAAATTCTATTTGGATACATGTTTGATTTCAGGCTGGCTACTTAAAATTGTCAACAAGGTTAATCCAATATACCTAGATCGATAACAGGGACATTTTATTCATATATATTTATCACAATAAGTTAGGTCAAAAGATTTCTTATGAATTAAAAAAATATATGTTACAAAACATTTTGATTTTGAATAGTCTAGCATATTGTTATAATATGTCTAAATAAACAATCACACAGCCTGATGATAATAATTAATTGTTATGATATCACAGCGTCCCTAGGCTTTCCTTTATAGGGATCCTGTATAATCTTTTGTGCTCCTTCCACGAAGACAATCTTGTCCCCATCCTCCAGTTTTCCCCACTCACTAGACAAATGCTTCATATAGGTAGGTCCATCCATTGTGCCTAGAATAATTAATTAACAAAAGGTTCCAGAAGATGCCTAAGACACATTAAATTATGTACAAACAAGTTATGTTTTTTTAAAACATCTGTCTGTCATTTTTATCTTCTTTGAATATGCATAGCATGTATATAAGTCTTAAAATGTAAGTGGGGAATGCTTGTCTTGCATTTAATTATTGCACTTTGCTGTTATTCAATCAGTTATTATCAAATCATAACTCTAAATATTTTTCAGATGTTATGTGTTCCTCATGCATGCATAAGCTTCTGTCTCAGTTATATAAAATTCTATGATTTTACAAAACATTGTAGTTGTGAATGTCTAAAATAATCGACTACAAACTGTATGGGAATGTTCTGTGCAAAAATAAGTCACAATAAAACCTAAACAACATGTTTATTTCAAAACTTTATATAAGGTATTCTACATCATGATCAAGCTTATGTTGCAGTTTATATGAAGTAATACTAATTATAAATGCTATATAATCAATAAAATTCTTTAAAACTTATGTATAACAGTATAAAAATTCACAATATACAAAACAGAAAACTATGAACAAACCTTGTTTGATAGTCTTCTCAAACAAGGCATAGGCATTTGTACCTCCAGCAATCACAGCCTTCTTCTGAGTAGGTTTGGCTTTTCCATTGTTTCTCCTTTCTTTGGCATTTCTGTTGCCAATCCACTCCTGATTTTTTTTTAAATTTACATTGCAAGAAAGCAGGAAGGTAGATAGAGTACCGGTATATCAAATTACCGGGATATCAAATTGTAATGAAACTACTTTTTAAAAAAATGGATCCAGTATAAATATCATTCAGAATCAAATAATGTTTAAGATAGCATGCATGTGAAGGTTTTTCATGAGAAAAACTATTCTAAATAAATTGCCAAAGGTACCTCAGATATATTATTTTAAATATTAGATATATCTCATAATATAAACAATATCTTATACAGTTTAGTTTGTATAAAATATCATATATATTCTATAAGATATCTTCTGAAGTATATAAAAAAAAGTTTATAAGATATCTTACATCTCATTTGGTAGATTGTAAGACCTTGCATATTTATTTACATTAAAGTCAACGTACCTAACATGTATCCTTCTCATCAAGGTGGGGTATTTCACAGTATGTCACGGTTCTCTCCAACTCTTTAACAAATCGATTCGTGACTTGCAATGTTCTAAACTTCTCTTTTCAGATAATCCATAGCAACGCACTTTCACAACTCGGTTTAAGCTAAAACGTTCAACCCTTGGAAATTAAATGGATCCATGGATTCTCTTTGTCTAATTTCAAGGGCAACGTTCAATATGTCTATTTGTTTTCCCTCCATGATTATCTAGTAAAATTGCATAAGATATGTTTCGTAGGCTAATATACTATCGAGCGTGAACTGAAAATTCCTGGGAAATTTCCAACCAGATACAATAGAATATACTTCAAACCCACAAAAATAGTGATGGTGCAAGTCTATTGTCATTATAGACTTACAATTATTTAGTAATGACGCAATATCTTCGGACCTTTTAATTGCAAATGTGTACTAGATAGACAGAACATATGTCAATATAAATATATTTTAAAGGTTTATTAGGTGTTTAGTTATACCGATTGCACATTTAAACTCCAAATTGTAAAAAGAACTCAGAGATTGTGCTCTTACTATACACATAATGTTTTGACTGACATAAGGAAGTTACTAAAATAAGATAAAATAAGATTCCTTACATATCGTCAGTTGTTTACAAATCATCAATTGTTCGATTGTAATTCCTAATTACTACCAAGAATCAAGCTTTTTTTTACATAGTATCATTCTAGTCTGTTTGGCTAAACTACTTTTTAGCGGGAATCATAAAATTTATCATACTTCCTTCTAGGAAGTCAAGTTTGACTATGATATATTTAATGTTAAATATATAAATGTCTGGTCATTTGAGCATTATACAATATTTCCATAGTTTAAACATGTGCTGTGCCTTTAAAGCCATTGCCTTCGATTTGGGGCAATGTTAAGTATATGCCAGTGGATAAGGACAAAACTTGCTGTAAAAATTTGGAAATTAAGGGAGAATAAAGGTATCCTGGAGTGAGGATATCAGGGAAGTCTTGTACACGAGAATAACTTAGGCAGCCGAATAGCCCACTTACGGGGGAAGTGGGGGCAATGTCTCATGCACCAGGAACCCCGTTGCAGCTCAAACACCAAGGGCATGTTAATAGAACAGTTGACGATTCGAATCTGAAAGCTAAACTAAATGGGTATCATTTCACGTCCAATTTGTTATGGTAATATTCTTTACAAAGTACAAAAATGTCGGCATTCACCTCATAGGCTATACAAAAATTTAAACAGACTTATTTAGAAGGGATATAGTTACGATACTGTTGTCAGGTCAATAAAGATTGCATATGTTGGCTTTAATATTGATTCTCTTGGGACCCCCCGGTGGATCGCTATCCTTGCCGTGGTCGGGGGGCTTGCGTGTCTCAGTGACCCCAAGAGCTATGCCAGCTGGAGCTTCGTCTCCTGGTAGGGTTACCCATGCTGGTCAGGTCGAAGGGTAGAGTCTAGACTAAAGTGATCCGAACATCGTACGAGTTGCCCGATGTTTTGAATAAAATAGGCTCTCCAACCCGTTGGCCGTGGGTTGCTACCCGTGTCGGTGGTTGACGATATCCTTGCGGATGAGGGCTGTAGCCAGACTCCTTACGGTCAGAAAATACCCGGACGGACGATAAATCATGATAATTATGTCATCAACCATTTAGATGATTTATATTTAGTGAGTCAACAATGATGATATACAGATTGAGTTTACACTTCATTCTGCTTGACTGAATTTTGTTGAAATTATGGTCCATTTACTTGACATCGGTCATTCAAGTTGTTCCAACACCTGCTAAATCATAATATGTAGATATTTCATTATAAAACTTCGTTAACAAATACTGAATATTGCATTTTGTGCTTATAAAATATATATTTATGATATCTCTTCTTTTTCTTCAGGTCTCTGTTTCTGCTAAGGTTACTGGTGTATTTGCTGAACAAATAACAGTTTATGTATATGGTACATCAAAAGAAAAGAAAGAATTCATTATTGCAGATAGCACTTCATCCATGCCATTGGTGCTATGGAACGAGCAAATTGATTCTGTTCAGAGGAATGAATGTTAAAATTTCAGAAATGTTTCAACCAGAATATTTCAAGATGATATAAAATTATCAGCCACAACAAGAACAGTCATCAAACATATTCCACCAATGGAAAATATAAAAACAAACCTGCTTCATATCAAACTCCCAGCAACAGTAATTGGGAGAATCCACCAAGTTTCTCTAAACAAAACATACAATTGTGGATCGTGCTCAAAAAATGTTATGGAAATTGACATAGGCAAAATCACAACTAAATGTACATCCTATTCCATGAAACAAAGGAATGAATGTTTAAAAGTTGTTTCAATTTGCAAAATAAATGTCGTCGATAACTTGGACAGCAGCCTATCAACAAAAATTACTCTTTTTGATTCAGAGTTGAAAGCATTTCTAACTGCAATAGATAAAGAAGACCTCATCAATCAAACTGATGATTTTGAAGACTTCGTGCTTACATTACCAAAAATGAGACTGACGCATGCAACTAATATAATTACCAGCATCTGCATCCAGGAAGACTTAACAACATATTTTACTACTGGTTTACTTTTAATTTTTTTCAAAAGAACTAAATGAGATATTAAATTTAATATCAATTGCTCTCACCCATCAGGAGGAATACGTGTATGTTTTTACATTAATCGGGTAAGAATCACGCACCCTTCATAACATTCTATTTTTATTGAGTCCAGAGTTCTCAATAAATTTACACCAACTGATGTTGCAATCGCTGTGGTCTCCAAAAGGATGCTTTGATAATGCATCCACAAGTTGTTTAAATTTCCTCTGGTATGCCTTTTCCCTTAGCTATTAAGTAGTTGAATCATTTAATGAGGTAGTTGGTAACTTTTTGCGAGAAGCCGGAATGTTTCATATAAACTGGAACTAAAAACACAAGAACAGTTAAAGTGGCACCACCCCAAAAAGACCCCGACTTGTGTTTCCTGGTAATGCGAATTCTGTAAAAGTTTCATAACAATTGTTTGAGACACACAAACGTACAAGGGTAAAATTGTCTGCACCTTTGGACTTGCGGGAAAGGCAACAACAAAATTAAATGGTAATTTATATAGATATATTACCTTTGCACAAAATATCAGAAAGATGAGCTAGATAAAAGGTCTACTTTTATAATTTAAAATTGTTCTCATTTCATTTATTTCTAAGAGTCGGAGGAAAGCTTCAGGAGCAATATTCAAAGCAATTATTTTGGCTGACAGCACTATATGTTCTACATTAGGAAGTATTGGCTTCAAAAAAGCACCACAAGACAAGAAAATACAGGTCCCAGGCCTGTACATATGAACATTTGTTGCAACAGGCGACCTACGGACCCCTCAAAGAGTTGTTGCAGGGTT
>CM029605.1:46102082-46250494 GCA_017311375.1 Mytilus coruscus
ATCGGTGTTTTTTTTTTTTCTAAATAATTTTATTAGATGTGATCACAAATCTGTCATTTTTGAATTGATAATTTTACATTAAATTAAAATGGGTTTTTATAGATAATTTATAAGATGTCGGTCACTTCTTAATCATTTATTTAATTATATTTTACAATAAATTTGATTACTTGTAAAAGATTATTTTATCGTGTAACCTTAAATCTGTCACTTTTTAAAAATAATTTGATTAGATGTAACGTGAATTTTACTATATTTTATTTCAATTCAACAACTTTTATCGATAATTGTATCAATCAGTAACTCAGGAAATATAATTGTATTTTATGTGACCTTAAATCGGTCACTTTTTAAAATAATTTGATTAGATGTAACGTGAATTTGACCACATTCTGTATTAATCATTCTACTTTATTTTATATTATATTTGAACATTTTTAGTAGATAATTATATTGCATCAGACATTTTTCTAGACAATTATTTTAGATTGACTTAAAATCGGTCACTTTTCTAGATAGTGGCAAATTTGAGGTTACATCTAATAAAACTCTTTACTGATAATTTTACAACATTTTTTACATTACATTCGAACATTTTTTATAGATAAGTTTTATCTGTATTAATAATTTTCTCATTTTAACTATAACTCGACATTTTCTCTCTCGATAATTTATATGTGATCGTAAATCGGTCACTTTTAATAGATAATTTTAATAACTGTATCCATTAATCGGCCACTTTCTAAATTGATAATTTTACATTAGTTTCAAACGATTTATATATAATTGTGTACTATCTAACCTTAAATCGTTCACGTCTTAATTGTCAATAGGTTATTGTATAAGATGTAACCTTAAATCAGTCACTTTTTCCTGAAAATTTTATGACATGTCACCTTTTGATAATTTTACTATATTTTACGATAATACAACAACATTTTCTAGATAATTGTATTAGAATTGACATTAAATTGGTCACATTTTCTTCATAACTCTATTAACTGTAACTATCAATCGGTCACTTTCTGAATTGATAAATTTATTTTTGAATTCTAGCGATTAATACATAATTGTATAATATGTAAACTTAAATCGTTCACTCCTTAATTGTTAATTGTTATATATTTTACATTAAATTCGACCACTTTTTCTAGATGATTAGATTAGATGTGACCTTCAATCGGTCACTTTTCTAGATAATTTTATAAGATGGCAGCATAAATCGTCTACTTCAAAATTAATAATTTAAGATTAAAACTAACGATTTATAGATAACTACATCATTCAGTTCATAATTGTTAATTTTAATATATTCTATAATAAATTTGACCAATTCTTCTAGATAATTTGATTAGATATCACCTTAAATCGGTTTCTTTCTTAATTGATACTTAAATGTTACCAGAATTCGACAACTTTTATTAGAAATATTTATAATAGGTGAAACCAATAATCAGTCTCTTTTCTAGACAATTGTATTATAAGTAGCCTACATTCGGTATCGATTATTTTACTTTATTTTACATTAAATTTAAACATTTTTATAGATAATTGTACTAGATGTGACCTTATACCGGTCACTTTTCTTACAAATAAATTTTCTGTATATTACAATAAATTCGATTACTTTTTATAGATAATTGTTTTACATGTAACCTGAAATCAGATTTTTCTTTATTGATAATTTGACTACTTTTAATAGATAACTGTATTAGATGTGACCTAAAATCGGTCATTTTTCTAGATAGTTATGTTTAGTGTAACCTTATATCGCGCCATCATCTGTTTTAACATCTTACTACATTTCACACGACATTTGAACATTTTATATACATAATTGTATTAGATGTAACCACCCCAAGGGTGACTAGGAATAGAAATATGGTCACAATGGGCCTTCCTCCGACCGGCGGTAAACCCTCGCTAAAGTGGGGCGTCCGTTTGGCTGTGCAGGATGTACAAGTTCGCAGTCACGTCCGGTCAGAATGGGGACGTTAAATCCGATGCCTCGTGTAAAGAGAGTGCCACGCTCTTTGCACGTTAAGAACCCTGCAACAACTCTTTGAGGGGTCCGTAGGTGGCCTGTTGCAAGGCTAAATTTCTGTCCTTATCCAATATACCCTCATTTTCCCGTGGCATTCCAAATTTCCCCGACATTCATTCCGGACGGCCTATGTTACAGGACCTACCTATTGTATTTTTGTTAACTTGTTCTCGTCCTGAACATGCATGAAATATTTGCCACTGGACGTTAAGCAACCAACAATCAATCAATCAATTAGATGTAACCTTAAATCAGGCAATTCTTAATTGATTATGTTTTATATTTTATAATGAATAAGCCTACTTTTAATAGATAATTGTATTAGATATAACCTGTTTATCTAAATAATTTGATTGGATGTGACCATAAATCGGCCGTTTGAATTGATAATTTTACATAAAATTGAAATATTTCTTTTATAGATAATTTTAAAAGATGTTACCTTAAATTTAATCGTTCACTTAATTTATTTAATTATATTTTACAATAAATTCGATCACTTGTGATAGATTACTTTATTAGATTTTACCTTAATTCGGTCACTATTTTTGTTAATTTTATTTGAAGTCACCTTAAATCGGCCACTTTTTTTTGATAATTTACTGTATTTTACTACAATTCGACAACTTTGTATTGTATTAGATGTAACCTTTAATCAGCAACTCAAAAATATATATAAATGATTTTATTTGATGTAAAGTTAAATTAGCCATTATCAGTATTGGTCATTTTACTATATTTTACATTATATTGGGACATTTTTAATAAATAATTTATTGAATCAGCCACTTTTTCTAGATAATTATATTAGATTTGTCTTTAAATTGGTTACTTTTCTAGATATTTTAATAGATGTAACCTTAAATTGATTAGGGACTTTCCTTTTGAATTTTTCTTGGAGTTCAGTATTTTGTGATTTTACTTTTTGGCCACTTTCTGTATTGATAATTTTACCATTTTGATCTGAGCGTCAATGATGAGTCTTATGTAGACGAAACGCGCGTCTGGCGTATTAAATTATAAGCCTTGTACCTTTGATAACTATTAACACCACTGGGTCGATGCCACTGCTGTTGGACGTTTCGGTGTTTATGAATATCAATCATATGGTCATTTTATAAATTTACTGTTTGCAAAAGTAAAATATTCGAAATACTAAGGATTTTCTTATACCAGGCATAGATAACCTTATCCTTATACTAGTATGGCACAACTTTTTGGAATTTTGGGTCATCAATGCTCTCCAACTTTGTACTTGTTTGGTTTTCTAACTGTTTTGATCTGAGAGTCACTGATGAGTCTAATGTAGACGAAACGCGCGTCTTGCGTATTAGATTATAATCCTGGTACCTTTGATAACTATTTACACCACTGGGTCGATGCCACTGCTGGTGGACGTTTCGTCCCCGAGGGTATCACAAGCCCAGTAGTCAACACTTCGGTGGTGAAATGAATATCATTTGTATGGTCATTTTCATAAATTTACTGTTTGCAAAAGTATGCATTATTCGAAATACTAAGGATTTTCTTATCCCAAGCATAGATAATCTAAGCCGTATTTGGCACATTTTTTGAAACTTTCGGTCATCAATGCTCCAACTTTGTACTTGTTTGACTTTCTTACTATTTTGATCTGAGCGTCACTGATAAGTCTTTTGTAGACGAAACGCGCGTCTTGCGTATTAAATTAGAAGCCTGGTACCTTTGATAACTATTTACCACATTTTCATTACATTCGAACATTTTTCATACCTTTAACCTTAAATCGTTTACATTGTTTACTTCTTAATTGTGAATTTTAATATATTTTACAATAAATATGACCAATTCGTTTAGATAATTTGATTAGATATCATCTTAAATCGGTTTCTTTCTTAATTGCAAATTTTACTAAATGTTGCCAGAATTCAACAACTGTTTATAAATAATTGTATTAAATGTAACCTTAAATCAGTCACTTTTCCCAATAATTTTATTAGATGTCACCATCAATAGGTCACTTTCTTTATTGATAAGTTTACTATATTTTACCATAATACGACACATTTTCTAGATAATTAATATAAGGATTGACATGAAATCGGTCACATTTTCTCCATAACTCTATTAACTGTATCTATTAATCGGTCACTTATTTTATTTTACTAGATAATTGTATTAGATGTGACCTTCAATCGGTCACTTTTTCTAAATGATTTTATAAGATGTGACCATAAATCGGTCACTTTCTGAATTAATAATTTTACATTGAATGCGGATAATACTCCATTGATTATATCAACAGTGACTGTTAAAGCAGGTACAGCTAACTCCATTTAGTTCTTTAAAAACATTTCACCAGTTATTATGATATCAATTACATTTATGTTATATGAAAAGACAAATTTTAAAAGCTCGTACTTAATTAAAAACAAATAATAGTGCACAGGATATAGAAATGAAAGAAATTGAAAACTATTCATACTTTTATGAATAATTAAAAAAATAATATTGATATTATTGCTATTGACCATGATTGCTATGACAACAGGCTATTCTATTTTTACCTTCAAAACTGATCCTTTAAACTATTAAATAGGTCAACTTGAAGCATTGCTATCCACTCAAAAGCAATATATTGGTTAAAATATATATTTGAAAGCAGGACCCAGACAAGGAAGAGCCTCACTTATACTCCGAAGCTTTGATCATGCCAGATTGCAAGATTTACTGGGCTAAGTTGAACAACTAGAAGTCAAATATTCATGTAACATTGCATTACACACCCAACCAGAATTGCTAGAACAGTTTAAGAACTTGTTTAGGAAAGTATGCATATGCATTAATGATCCTTTATATATGATTGTTTATAATTTTTGAACCTGCAAAGGATTTGTTTTTGCACCATAAAGCCATTTTAGTACCAAGCCACTTTGACTTACCGTCCAACGTTCAATACTAACAACGACAAAACTATTTTCAATCTACCTGTGTCACGTGGGCTATAATTATAAGTCTATTCAGGTATGACTCTATACAGGCAGCGCACGTGGTTTAATACTAGATTTTAATTAGAACCGAACCACTTTTAAATATTTGTTGTTTGGTTGTACAGGAGCTACTAAAGGTCTCTAGTCCAAAATTTAATTAGATTAATAATAGATCGAGCATGCCATTAATACAATTGAGAACTTCTCTTTATGAAACGTCTAATTCAGCAAATCCTTTGTTATCATCACACCTTTTAAAATTTGCAATTGAAGAAGTGGAATTACTACTTTACACAATTAGGTAGGGGAAAATCTGGATTCAGAATATTTTTTCATCAATTTGGGGATCAGAATATAGTTTTAGATTGATGTCGTCGAAAACAGAGAAAACAATCTGAATCCGACAAAAATAACATAACCGCCGCCCCCTTATTGAAGTGAAATGGTTGCTCCCTTGTATGGAGTGTTTCTGGAAAATGAAATTTTCAACTATCCACAACTGGTAAGACATGTACCAGCTCAAGCTTGTTTGATTAACCAAGACCGACAGGGACAGAATAATGAAGTTGAATCTGTTTTTCCACCTAATCGTCCTCAAAGACTTAAGATACGACCGTATAAGACAACAAGTTCAAGGCTAAATTTAGTAGCCATTCAATATATTTTTTTTAATTGTCAATATAAATAATATTGAAAGACAAGAAGCCACCTGTAGATGCCAGAACTCTCCTTACGTATTGAATTAATTAATGCGTCCTCTATATTATTGGCGTTTCCTTACGTCTCCTTTTATTCATAACATATATATCAGACATGATTCGAACAATGCAACGCCTTTTAAAAGGTTTAAATCTATTTAGCCATTTTTTCAATCTAGAATTTTCTGTCAACTGACTATTTTCAACGCGATTTTTGGGAACAAGTTAGTTTGATTGACAATCAAGAGGGCACATTTTATATGTAAAAAGTAAATTAAAGAAGTCAAGGATTTTGGATCATCTTGGAGTAGTACATTTAACCCAGGCGTTCCTGTAAATGAGTCACCCAACGGCACAGAATCGTCAAGTTTTCAGTCGAAGTCGTCATCTTGGCGAACATTTATGTCCTTCAAGGATTGATCAAAGTCTATCATAAGTTTATTATGCTCAGCTGTCAACACGATGACTATAACTTATATGGATTTCATTCGAAGTGATTGATTGATTGTTGGTTGCTTAACGTCCAGTGGCAAATATTTCATGCATATTCAGGACGAGAACAAATTAACAATAAATACAATAGGTAGGTTGAAAATGAGAACTTTATATTTTTGCCCGAAATATGCTTTACTTATTCGCTGTCGATATACATTTTAGAGCTGCCGTTAGAAGGAACATTTCCGCGAGTTAATACTGGCGTTTCGAATGAAATTTGCTAATCTATTTTATGTCACCAATATGACAAATTATATGGAACTGAATCTGAGAGATCTCCTTATCCGATTAGCCATGCCTCAAGATGTAAAATCATTTTTGAATCATGAATCCTTTTCAATGTCTGGCCATCCAAGTAGAGGCGAGGGGAGATTTTATTCTAGAAGCCAGGAACCGTAGAACAAAGATGTGGCTACCGTCAGGTTTGCCTTGAGAGGATTACTGGCCTAGAGTGTGTCGAAATAAAGATAGACTAGATAAGGTTTAAGTTATTTATTGCCTATGGTCTGGGCATAAATATGCCACACTAAACCTTCTCGCACACTTCCCTTTCTTACTACCTCCTTAATATAAATACCAACACACTTCTCATGCACCCAATATTTAAATCTTCTCATTTATCCTTCCCTTTTGAATTCTAAAATCACACCCTATCCACTTCGAATCACTCGCAATGTCTTCCTCACTCTCATGCACTATCCCACACTTACGACACGTGTCAGCCCCACTCTCCCTCTTCATTATCATCCACTCTCCTTGTTTGTGTTTGTTCGTTCACTAATGTTTGAACTGTTGTTATAGCCCTTCTCTTAACCGGACTGTTATACTCAATTGTTGGAGCACTAGTTTCTGCAGATGTAACAATTTCTCTTTCATTTTCATTATTTTCGATTGTTTGAAGTTCATATTTCTGTAAATATAAACAACATTAAATCTTGAATAAATAATGAATAAAATCCGTAAACAATAATAAAATTGATACATGATTGATTGACAATTAATGCTATTTTAATATACCCAAATAAAATTACAGAAATAAGCATTATATTTTATAATAAATCATAGTAAACCCCAAGGGTGACTGGGGAATAGAAGTATGGTCACCATTGGTCTTCCTCCGACCGGCGGTAAAACTCTCGCCAAAGTGGGGCGTCCGTTTGGCTGTGCGGGATGTACAAATTTGCAGCCACGTCCGGTCAGAATGGGACGTTAAATCCGATGCCTCGTGTAAAGAGAGTGCCACGCTCTTTGCACGTTAAGAACCCTTATGACAACTCTTTGAGGGGTCCGTAGGTGACCTGTTGCAAGGCTAAATTTCTGTCCCTATCCAATATACCCTCATTTCCTGTGGCAGTCTAAATTTCTCCGACCTCAATCCCAGACGCCTCTATTACAGAACCTACCTATTGTATTTATTGTTAATTTGTTCTCGTCCTGAATATGCATGAAATATTTGCCACTGGACGTTAAACAACCAACAATCAATCAATAAATCATAGTAATGAATTAAAACATAATTAAGATATACCTGGTTTCTGTGCTACTTGTCTTTGTGTCATCCTTCTATTATCTATGATTTTAACCTATCCCATTCCTTTCATCATCTGTATTTACAACTTCCTCCTAGTACTCCCCTATCTTAGCCCAAAAGTCACCAAAACTCCAACTCATCACTCCCTTCAACATTAAGTTTCTTGAAGTGCAAGAATGAATGACCTCTTAAAGAAAGAAAAAATGTCTATAAAAATAAAATGAATAAGACAGGAGATTATGTTTTTATGCATGCATATAATGTTGTTAAAGGACATAAATTCCATTTATAAAAGGCATTCAATATTGGTGAGTATGTGTATTTTAGGAACCAATAATCCACTATCTTAATAGTATCTATAGATCTTAAATTTTACAATTTCAACAACTTTTTAAGAGTGACCCTTTTAAAATATTTAATTATCATATTGAATTTTAAATGAACTTACCAAAACCAAACAATACTGAATTCTCTCTGAAGAATCACCAACGTCGATACTGGCAGAACTGGCATAACTCTCAAGATAGCTTTTACAAAAGTTTTCTTTTGGGATAGTCTCAACATCTTTGTCTTTCTTTATGTCTGACATCAACTTTAAAAATTCAAGCAATTATAAACGGTCCAAATTTGAACTCTGTCTTTGTGTTGTGTTTCTAAGCATTATGTATGAATTTCATAAATTGTGGATGAGCCAAACTAAAGTTAGTGTGAAAACAAACAAAAATGAACTTTTCAACTTATAAAGGGCATAACTCTTAAACAGTAAATTACTAATTGCCCATATTCAAACTCAATCTACGTGTTTTGGTATTTAGCATTGTGTATGAGTTTTAAAAACTTTTAAAAATTAGGAGTAAATTACCAGGAAAAACTTAAAGTTATCTAGCCAACCATCTAAAGGTAAGGTCTACTATATGAATTAAAATCAGGAAGAAACTTAAGTCAGTCAAGAATATTTATCACTCTTCTAACAATTTACCTCACACTAAATATCAGAAATTATTTTGTGATTTTTAATTAGTAAATTGAATTGACACAGGATGAGAAACCCAATCAACCCTTGCATTTTGAATTTTTATGGCCCAGCAACAAAGTTGCTGGAGCCTTTAGTTTTACCCTTGTCCGTCATTCTGTCATTCCGCAACAAACTATTATACAGATTTTTGTCCTAAACGCCTTATAATATTGGGCTGATTTTGGTAAGTGTGTTAACCACATGAGTTACAAATCAAATTTGGTTACGCTCCACTAATTTTGCCGAAATTAAGGGTTTAAGACTTTGAAAGTTGTTGAAAATCACAGTTATAAGGACTTTTTTCTATACGCCTTCAGATTTTGAGCTGATTTTTACATGTGAGACTACTATCATGTTTGTATCCACATGTGTTGTTGAAATTGCAGATTTTTCAACTTTTTGAGACAGGACAATTCATGACGTTCCAACACATCTAGTTGTTATTACTTATATGTTATTGTCATATGAATATAATGGTTAATATATTTTTTTTCATTTACATTTTGAATCAGTAGGTATCGTTAGTTATTTTATCAATAACAATTTAGTTTCAAATTTAAATGCATGTGCATTTTGCCAGTATTTAATGTTTACATGTTATGATGTATATACAAAAAATATATATATTCATAATATATATATTAACCTTCAGAATTAAGAAGCAGTATTTTAGTGTGGAGATTGTTGGTTTGATCCTTCGTAATCATACCAAAGACTTTCAGATATGGTAGGCACTGCTTCTCTACTAAGCATGTCACATTGTGAGTTTAATTCAGGATTGGTTGGCTTAGAGTAAGAGTAGTGTCTAAATAAGTTAACATGTCTTTCTGAGGGTTGTTGTCCTGTGGGATAGCACACTCAAAATCAAGTTCAGTGTGTCACTCTGGAACAAAGTCTGTATGATCTGTATAAATTTTCTCATCATGAATTGTCTGCAATTGGATCTAATACAGGGTACAATCAATCATATCATGGAGTAATTCTGACTACTGGAAGACTCTTGTATTTTTTCAATGGATGAGGGTATTTAGAACTGGATGTAGACCCAAAAGAACAGATGAACTTGCTCAAAAGCTTTTGAAGATCTTCTAAAGTTTCTTAAAATTTAAATTTTTATTTTTGTATTTACCAAAAAGTTATTAAGAGTCTCTGTTTTACCAATTGTTTTGTGTGAATTTCGTATCAGGTTTTTGTCACATTACATTGCATATGATCTTTAGGTAGACAGGTTGTTGAAGTATAATTATAAGTAAAGAAAAATACAGTGGACGAATATCAATCTAAATAATAATCTTGGATTCTGAACTCATTTAATAATGACAATTTTGAATGATAAATGAAAATAATTCGGCAACAAAATTATCGTGAATGCTACGGTTGACGAGGGCAAGGTCACATTCGCCGCAACTGTAATTGGACAGTAACTGGACCTGTCAACACGCCAGCCACATGTCATTTATGTTCTCAGCAAGGACACACTGCAGTTTTGCAATACCGGTATTGTTTGACATTTTGAATGAGCGCGGTAACTTGATACATGTTGCAAAGAATCATCGAAATTTAACAGATATGTTCGTTGTGGTTTATTTTGTTTTTGATAACACAGTCGAGTCGAAGTTCTATCAAGTCTAAAAGTGAAGCAACAAGAAAACAATTTAAAGGTAGGCATAAATTAACATATAATAGTCATTTGCCAAGCTTAATATTTTGTTTTGATATAAAACATACCCCATAGTTAAAACTGATATAAGTTGCAAACATATCCGGAATGGATCTTGCAAGATAGAAGTGAATGAAAACCACATAAATTCATGTATGAAAACCCTGCCTTTGTGTCCGTGCTCCTGGCAATGTGCCAAATCGTTTAAACTTTCATTTGTATTGATCATTACATAGTAAAATGGATGGGTTCCAGCTGACATTACTCTAAAAACTCAACTACCTCATTTAATATGCTTCTGGGTAACTCTTAAAAGGCATAAAAAAGTTGGATTTTTCCTTGGTTTCATTATGAATTTACAGAATTATGCAAATGAGGCTGTTACTAAAAATAGATACGATTCTGAGAAAAATTAAGTGGCCAAATTCTTTTATTTTGTGTCAAGGATTAAGATGATGTATAAAAATTTGTCAAGTTGTGATTGTCGATTTGGACGATTTTCTGAATATTGCATGTTTTTCTGGCGGATTGGCTCTTAACTGAAGAATGGTACAAGTGATGCTACCCAAATTTGAACTTGATTTTAGTTTTATGGTTATAAGTATTGTGTATAGATTTCATAAAACATCAGTTAGAGAACGGAAACAAAAAATCAGCTGTTTTTTTTTTCATTTGTAAAGGGCATAACTCTAGAACGGTTAAAATGACACCAGCAAAATTCAAACTTGATCTGTTTTTGTGATAATAAGCATTGTGTATAAGTGTCATAACATTGGATGAGGCAAACTATAGTTAAAGAACAGAAACCAACTTAGGGACATATGGACAAACGGACAAGGAAAAACTTAATGCCCCTCCTCTACAGCGGGGCATAAAATCATTGTTAAGCTTCATTTGTTATGATATAGAGGAACAATTACTCCTTATTCTCTACCAGTCATATCTTTAGGACATTTGTCATTTATAGATATAAAGTTTTAAGTCTTAAAACCTTTGCCAAAGACATATGTGCAACAGTAATGTCTCAGATGTTAAATTCTTCAAAAGAGTATACTTGTATATAATTATATATGTGAATTTTGTATTCACAAGTAAATATTAAGAATACACTGCAGATATTAAGGTCCACTCAATGTGATATTCTGACTTTCTATCTGAAAGTTTTTATGTGTCAATATTTGTGTTTCAATATAAAAAGATGTGGTATGATTGCTAATGAGACATCTCTCCGCAATAGACCAAATGACACAGAAGTTAACAACTACAGGTGAAAAGCCGTTATCACATAGTCAGCTGTAAAAGGCCCTGCAATGACTAATGTAAAACAATTCAAATGAGAAAACTGACGGCATAATGTATGTACAAAATGATGGACAAAAACAAAATATGTAACACAGCAACAAAAGACAACCACTGAATTACAGGTTCATGACTTGGGGCAGGAACATACAGAATGTGGTGGGGTTAATGTTTGAAGGCGCCAACCCTTCCCCTTATCCTGGGACAGTGGTGTAATGGTACAACATTTGGGAAGGCTTTTATCAATTTGTATGATTCGTTCGTGAACTCTGAATCTAGAGAAAAGTAGATTATCACAGAAAAATGTGCAAAATGAGTTATATGAATAGTCCGGATCCTCGTCTTACAGCCTTTATGGAGCAAGAAAAAAGTGACAAGCTTTGTATGTCTATAAAAGTATGTAATAAAGATTTCACTAAGTTTGTATTTTACACTATCTTTTGTAACTGCTGTATTTCACATATTATCTTTCTTTTCTACTGTAGGATAGTAAGTGGTTCAAATGCCTGGTTTTTTTTTATAAACTACAGCTTCAGTATGCATTTTTAAATGTAAATACAATGTATGTGCTAGGGCCTAAATTATTTCAGTATTATTTGGCCTAAGACCATAATATGCTATTTTAATTTCCTTGCTATTTAAAGTACATTTTGTACATATGGGAGGATTATTTATTCAACAAAAATACTTCACGGATATTAAATTGCTTGAAAATGTTACATCTTCTTACAAGCCCCAGAGTTGAAAATAAAAGTAGTCATTTTGTCTAAAATATATATCTTATAGTATTGCCATGAAAATTGGTCCACAGGCTTTTAATTTAGTAAGCTTTGGTCACACAAAGTTGGTTGAGATTGGTTAAGTCCATCTATCCTATAGTATTAGATAGGAACATAGTTATCATCATTTAATTTTTCGTTGTTCTTGCAATTATTTTCATACACCTTTAAAAAATTGTATGCCTTAAAAAGGAAGTATTTATAAGGGTTGATATTACACTGTAAAACAACTTTGGGTCATGAATGGACCAGCTGAAAAAGGTTAAAAATTAGTATGTCTGAAGCTGTCAAAAGAAATTAAGACCCACTTGGCGCAGGTGCATTTTAATTTTTTTTTTCATTTATTGTCTTTAACATGTTTAGGAAATGCACTACGAAATAACTGTGATTATTGCTGACCAGTCAACAGCAATATTATGAACAGAGGCCTAATAAGCTTTAAAAGGTTCTGCAGGATCAAATACATAATTTGTAGGAGGG
Organism: Mytilus coruscus; assembly: GCA_017311375.1. Lineage (NCBI taxonomy): Eukaryota > Metazoa > Mollusca > Bivalvia > Mytilida > Mytilidae > Mytilus > Mytilus coruscus. The sequence goes on from CM029605.1 coordinate 46,115,053, forward strand.
TCAGGAAAAGTTTTAAAGAATAGAGAATGCGTGTAATGTGCACAATACATTTGTAAATAAAGAAAATAGTTTCGTTTTGAGAATAACAAATGGCAAACCAGTTTAGGTTCGAAACCAGTTTCAAACTGGTTCTCATTAACAAATGGAAAGTTTATCAAAACTAAAACTAGTTTTGCACTTACATATACGCCTATATCTATACACCCTATAACAGTTAAGTACAATCATTTGGCAAATCGCGGCATTGTTCTTGTAGCAGCACTTTCGGGTATATTTTGTTGACCTTGCTTCCTAGCTAGACGGTTCACATTGGGAATTTCTGTTCAGTTCTTGTTTACTTGCAACTTTTTCAACAATTCACATTTTCCTCGGGTGTTTTTGTGCCCCAAATGTATGTAGAAGTGTTGTATTTTTGAATTCGCAATTTCCTTTATCACATATCGATCGCCTTATATCAATAATTCATCGTGAATGTTGGTCAGCAGTTCTGGCAATGTCTTTTGCAATTTGCATCTGTGATTCATACTTTCACAATTGTTGTTTTTTTTCACAATCGTTCTGGATTTAATGACTGTTAACGGTCTATTGACGTGGTTAAATAGCATTCCTTTGCTTTCTCTATTTTTTATTTAAGTTTACTCAACAGCTATTTTTAAAACACAGCATGGACATTTACCTCCACAACCTGTACTATTTATTGTACACATGTTTTCTTCTGTTTGTGACTGGAGTGACGAAAATGGGTTTATATATAGTTAGTGTATTGTTTGTCCTATCGTATTCTTGTTTAACTATATATATATAAAAAAAGAAGATGTGGTATGATTGCCAATGAGACAACTCTCCACAAGATACCAAAATGACACAGAAATTAACAACTTTAGGTCACAGTACGGCCTCAACATTGAGCAAAGCCCATACCGCATAGTCAGCTATCGAAATGACAATGTAAAACAATTCAAACGAGAAAACTAACGGCCTTATTTATATATGTTTGTATATGACAATGGGTAATGATATTCAAGCTTATCGCTCGTCGATAGGTCAATTCTACTGTAAACTTAGTTCAATATTCTGTAGAAAAAATGTTGTATTTAAGAAAAAGACACACCTATTTTTTTGAACTGTTCTTCCTTATTATGAAATGCGTCGGTACGATATTCTGTATATCTTGAACCTTTTTTTTTTTTTTTTGTAAATGTTAACATTTGTGATATTATTAATGATGATAAGAAATGATGTAGAGAAAAATCCTGGTCCTTGGTGTGGTATTTTCTCATATTTTCACCTAAACATTAGAAGTAGACTTAGTTGAAAGTATATGTAACGAAGCCGATGTGATTTGTTTAACTGAAACGCATCTTGACGAAAATATAACAAATGAAGATATTATCATTGAGTGTTATAATAGAGATCCTTGTAGTAAATTTATTCAAGTCTAACCAAGACCTTATTTGGATTTGGATAAAAAGACATCAACTTACCTTCACATAAACTACTCCTACTATGGGATGCATATGTAAATGACTGCTTGCTTTCCTGTAAAACAAAAGTGTTGAGGAAACAGTCATAGGAAGCAAGAAAAGAAAATCGAATACAGAAAACGGGAAAAATACCCCAGCTCCATGGAGACTTGATAGATCCAGTGTTAAAATTGCTGATCAAAGAGCGATGTCATTGGTGTATCCAACACGATATGACTACCGCCTAGACAAACACTTTTCAAAGCCATGGACAATGAGGACTATGCAAGGAAAACATCAGGCACAAAATTTGGTGAGGTATATCAAAGAACACCCGCAAGCATTTTGACCGAGATGTCCGATATGCTCCGTAAAGATAGACCGCGGAATGGCAACAAGAAGCTGACGAACAAATTTCAGGTGACAAGTGGACCGAGCAAAAGCAAGTATGTACTAGACTAGCTACAATGATAAAATAAACCCAGCGAATTCAAGAAGTAAGCCATTTTGTAAGCCGTGGAAAATCACAGACCATATAAACGAAATTGACAGAATGCTAGCTGTTTATACAGACACTATTGTCCGATCCATCATACGAGAGAAAGGGAAAGCACCGTGCCTGATCTGATTCTGAGCTAGAAGACATAAATAAATGATGGTGTTTTCTGGACTATCAACACTACCTTTAATATGTGTGATATGTTTGTGACAGTGAATTATGACAAGCATATGTCGTTTTATGGAGAAGACAAAAGAACCGCTGAATTTTATGGGTCCGATTCATATTCATGACAACAGCGAATTCGACATCTGCAATTTTATCGACATTTAAAGGTAAATATTAAACAGAAAGTGATAGACGATAGAATTAACAAAAATATAGCGAGTCCATTCTAGACAGAATCTATGGTGATCAAGGACTAGCACATTCCGATGACGACATTCGTTTTGATGTGAAGTTTGAACAGCTCGTGTAGCATCTATATTTCTTGATTTATGGGCGGGACCGACACCACCAGGTTACTTTGACATCCATCCGTCCCATGAATATTGTTTGTCGCATTTTTCTGAGGAAATTTATCATAAGGATTATATTATGGTGTCCTATTAGGTGTAACGAAAACATGAAGAAACAAATGGTTGTCTGCGACAGAAAGTAATAAAGATAACTTTGTAGGGGATAAAATAAAGGAAATATATTAATGCTTGAACTGAATTCAGTCATGGGAGAGCATGGAAAGGTTGCCTGAGATTTGGAAAACAATATTCAAATTTCAAGGCAACTGAACTTTAAGCGTGGCTTCTGTATTATGTAGTTCCCTGCCTTGAAGGCATTTTAAAGCAAACATATTTGACAGAAAAAATATGGTTAACAACAGCTAAAATCAGTCAATTAAAATGGAACTATGTCAGAGTAAAATTTTGAACAGAGATTTCAATTATGGTTTCTGACCCTGTTACTGTAAATCTTTTTTTTTTATAATTATTATCATCTTACAGATTATGGAAGAGTACAAAGGATATATTCACCTTTGGGTAAGCTCTGCAACTATGGGGGTAATAGGTCCAACCATTGATGGAAAATGTCATTAGAATGGAGATCATAGAAACAATTAGACAACCATCCAAAGTTGAAAGTAAGTTTTAATCTGGAATACATTTACAAGTATAAAACAATAAACAATGAAATACCTATGAAAACCTTATAATCACCACATCATCAAGCTCCTTTTTTCTTCCATGATAGTGTAAGTTAATGAAAGATTGAAAAAATCTATGACCGTGTGTATCATAAATGTTAGATTTGTTACAGAGAATAGGTATTCATTCAGATAATATATATATATACAGTTAATCTATATGTAGGACTTGGATCCATTGTGGGTTCCAGATCTATTCCCGATTTTCGATGTACGCAGTTATCGAACCAGAATTAAGTTATCGTCCTTCTAAGTCGCTATGACCACTTCCGCCTAATTATAAACATTTAAACCGAAGTGACCACAGTGACAATAGTGCATATAAAATTATTTCTTTTACTGATTTTAAAGGCCCTTCATGTTTAGATATTAGATGGAAAGATTCAAGATGGTGCAGAGAGCGCTTAAGGATGATATATAATAAGATCGTGGTTACGTCCGGATTGATGTTTAGATGAACAGTACATGCAGAGATTGGATGAGATCTATACGTGCCTGCTTCCACCCATCACCCGATATCCATCCATGTATATCTACCAGCAAAGGCAACTTAGACAAAATGATATGGCAGGAAGACAAATTATGTTCTTTTAGATGTACTATGGTATGACTTCCGGTCCAAGTATTGATTGATTGATTGTTGGTTGCTTAACGTCCAGTGGCAAATATTTCATGCATATTTAGGACGAGAACAAATTAACAATAAATACAATAGGTAGGTTCTGTAATAGAGGCGTCTGGGGTTGAGGTCGGAGAAATTTAGACTGCCACGGGAAATGAGGGTATATTGGATAGGGACAGAAATTTAGCCTTGCAACAGGTCACCTACGGACCCCTCAAAGAGTTGTTGCAAGGGTTCTTAACGTGCAAAGAGCGTGGCACTCTCTTTACACGAGGCATCGGATTTAACGTCCCCATTCTGACCGGACGTGGCTGCAAATTTGTACATCCCGCACAGCCAAACGGACGCCCCACTTTAGCACGGGTTTTACTGCCGGTCGGAGGAAGACCAATGGTGACCATACTTCTATTCCCCAGTCACCCTTGGGGGTCCGGTCCAAGTAAACGAGATCAAGTTTATTTTCTCGACGCTTGATAGACAGAGATACTTTACAGCGGGATGAAAATCATAACTCAAGAGAATAAATGGCTAAAGATATGGTAATGATGAACAGTGATAGCGAGCACGTGGAAGAACCTCGTGATGATAGTAGTGGCGAGTGGACCGCTATTGTCGTTTAAAGCATTATTCTTTCAAGAAAAGAAGAAAAAGCAGATACGAAATTTTGGAAGAAAAGAACAGTAAGTGGGACAATGTAAATGAAGTATTTGATAAAATGTTCAGCATGTTTCAAGCTGGGAATTGTGCCTTAAATGGCACCAAATATTCCGAGGCTAAGGGTCAGTCAGGAAGACGGCCTGAAGTTCATACCAAACACTAAATTTTCGAGAAGATTGATTGATTGATTGTTGGTTGCTTAACGTCCAGTTGCAAATATTTCATGCATGTTCAGGACGAAAACAAGTTAACAATAAATACAATAGGTAGGTCTTGTCATAATAGAGGCCATCCGGGATGATGGTCGGGGAAATTTGGACTGCCACTGGAAAATGAGGGTATTTTGGATAGGGAGAGAAATTTTGCTTTGCAACAGGCCACCTACGGACCCCTCAAAGAGTTGTTGCAAGGGTTCTTAACGTGCAAAGAGCGTGACACTCTTAACACGAGGCATTGGATATAACGTCCCCATTCTGACCGGACGTGGCTGCAAACTTGATACATCCCGCACAGCCTAAGGAACGCCCCACTTTGGCAAGCGTTTTACTGCCGGGAGAAGACCAAGTGACCATATTTCGTTTCCCCTGTCACCCTTGCGGGGGTTTTCGAGAAGAAATATCAGATAACGAATACAAAAATTCGTATGACAACATTTCTATAAGACCTAGAGACGATGCTCATTTAGGTTATAGTGACAATTAGTCGGGCACAGAGTAGGCTGATGAAGAAGACTCGTCAGAAGAGGCAAAACAAGTGTTTATATTATCTTTTGGTGATGGCCCTCTTCACATTTAGCAACTAATTCATGATTCAAAAGAAGTCGTCAGCAAATGTCAAAAGTAACATTGGAATACATGCTTACCTATACTTGTGGTATGTATTTTTATATAAATAAAGCCTTTTTATAATACTTAGGTACATTGTCTTAACATATTGTTAACCTCAACTGTTTGTTTATTAGAAAATTTGAAATTCTGTTAACTGACAAACAATACCATGTACATTGCCACATATTTTTGTGTTTCATGCCAGTTTTTTAACTATTGATTGATACATTGTTTGTATATAAACTTATTTTGCCGAGTTACCAAATGATGACATGTTTTACTAGACATTGTTGACGTGTTAAATGATGGTCTTACTTTAGAAGACAGTACTGTGTTTATTTAGCGTGGTATACTAGTCCCCGATGAATACACACCTTACCTATTCCGCAAAGGTACACCAGAATCCTCTATTGATATATCAAAAAGCCTAGTATATATATATATTTCAATTTAGACTTGTTTATATATATATATAGACATGCTGTCACAAGTTTAAAATCAAAGTGCATAGATTTCTCACAATACCTTAATGCCAGAAATTGTTAAGGTTCATCTATACACTTTAACAAAAATGGCTGTGTCTACACCATGAAATTTTCTCTGAGTACAGACAAAGCTATGTAATTTTAAAAGTTTTAAAGCTTGGCAGCACCTAGATAAATTAATGTTACATCCAATTTATGTTCTAAAAAGTTAAAACACTTTATGGATTTTGATGAATATTTTCTTTCCTTGCCACAGAAGATGGTTAAATAAACAAACACCTGAGTTTCCCTTGATACAGTCCACTCATTTACACTATTTAAATCACCTTTGCTGTGAGTAGATTTCTATTGTCCATATCAATCAATATGATACAATACAATCATTTCCTGAGGGGGACCATCTCAAAGTTTCTCATGACTTTGTTTATTTTTACACTACCTGTGGCAAGGAAAGAAAATGTTTTGCAAAATCCACACATGTTTTTTTTCTTTTAAAACACAACATGAATACAACTTGTATATATCTAGGTGCTGCCAGGATTTAAAACTTTTAGAATTGCACAGTTTTGTCTGCATTCAGAGTAAAATTCATGGTGTATACACAGCCATTTTTGTTGAAGTGTATAGATGAACCTTATAAGACAACATTATCATGAAAGAGGTTACCATAGCCATATACTAAAGCGTGTAATAACATCATCAAGGGAATGTGGATATCAAAAACTGGATCCAGAGCCATTCGACAAAAGTTATATCAAAATTCAAGTCTACATGATATATTTAGGTAATTAATTAAATAATGTTATTGAAGGTTCATTGTGTAAATACACTTGACGGAAGAAACTTAAGTCGTTGTACAATAAGTGTCAATTATTTTTGTACGTCACACAGGTATTGGAAAATATATTTGTCGTTTATAGTGTGAAGAGATGCAGTTATAACAGTTCTATATGCAAGGATTGGCGGTTGTGTCTTTTCAAGCGGCTAGGATGTCGTATGCATATTCTTTACCAATGTCATACTGATCTTAATGTACTTTTATTGCGGATAGGATATTAATTTCATTTTATATATGATTTAAAGGGAAGGTTATTAGGAGACTCGTTATACTTGTATGCCCCAAGGGTGACTGGGGAATAGAAGTATGGTCACCATTGGTCTTCCTCCGACCGGCAGTAAAACCCTTGCTAAAGTGGGGCGTCCGTTTGGCTGTGCGGGATGTACAAATTTGCAGCCACGTCCGGTCAGAATGGGGACGTTAAATCCGATGCCTCGTGTAAAGAGAGTGCCACGCTCTTTGCACGTTAAGAACCCTGCAACAACTCTCTGAGGGGTCCGTAGGTGACCTGTTGCAAGGCCAAATTACTGTCCCTATCCAATATACCTCATTTCCCGTGGCAGTCTAAATTTCTCCGACCTTAATCCCGCACGCCCCTATTACAGAACCTACCTATTGTATTTATTGTTAATTTGTTCTCGTCCTGAATATGCATGAAATATTTGCCACTGGACGTTAAGCAACCAACAATCAATCAATAAATATATTTGTATGCCTAAAAATGGTTTTAGCACTGTTGATTATGATTTAGTGAGTGAGTCTCCTGTGTACTTACATATAGGACTTTACATATCTCTCAGATCATGCTAAAACTGATTTATTTTAAAATGTTCAATTAATGAGCATACTGAGTTTAAACTAGATAACAATAAATGGAAGAGTATTAATACTTATTAATGAACAATCAAAAGATCTTGGTGATTAATGAACAATCAAAAGATCTTGGTGATTAATGCTCTATCTACTTGATATTAATAAAACTCAAGATGGTGTTGAAAAGCTAACATATATTTTCTGAGATAGCATGTAAGAATTTTTGGAAGCAACAACATAAAAAGAAAAAGAAAAAAAAGACAACCTTGGTCAGATAATGTAATTTATGAAACAAAAAGAGATAAATTCAATTGGTAATAAAATAAAAATAACCCTAATGATAATCATTTATAACAAAAATATTTTTCTTATGTAAAAATCTTAAAAAGATGGTAAAGTTAAGGAAAATAGAATATAACGAAAAATATTTGCTTCACTGTCGGATAATCAGGGTTGGCAAAACCCGGGTTTTATCAGTATTGTCCAGCCCAGTGGGAAATACTGGGAAAACCGGGTTTTACTAGGTAATACTGGGCAATACTGGGTAATTTGAAATACTGGCCTGCATTTTAAAGATACACATGTATTTATAAATATAAGACATAGGAATTTGATTTATAAATAAGTTTACTTGTTTGAGACTCTAATAATACAAGTGTATAAATCTGAGAAAGTATTGTTCTAGCAAGTCGAAGACAAGTGTACATGAAGACACATAAGACAAATGGGAACAGTATTTCTCAGTAATCCACCTATAAATCTATTATACCACCATTCTTTCTAAATTGGCCAAACTGTTAAAATAAAGCCTCAGAATTTCAAATCTATATATATATAACTAATACTAATAATTACCAACTATATGTAACAGAAGGAAAATTACTTTTAAACTATGTCTGTTTATTGATTAAAATGTAACTAAGTTTCAGCATATTTATATATACATCAGATGATCCCTCATTAATCATGTTAACAAGTAATTATTCAGATTAGAACACAAATTTGTTTATATAACAATAATCAGTCTTTTCATTACTTCAGTATTGAAAACAACACGTTTAATAATTTATTGCGTCCGAAGCGCTTTTCTGGATTTACCTTCATCAGGAACGCTCAATGCCAAACATTTGAAATCCGAGGGATGTGTAAGTACCGAAACAGTTGAAGAGCTATGTGACAAAAATACCTAAAAGAAATAGCCAAATTCATCATAAGTGTTCATGACATGTCCCCCCTAGGGTGTTTAATTAGGAATATGATGGTATAACAATTAAAAATTTACAATTCACTGAAACACTGCAATAAAGGTTGCATTATTGATACAAAGTTTGGAATTTAATAAGGTATCCTAAAATGTTCAAATCTTGTATTCTGTCTACATTGAATTAATGGAAAAAAAAGGAAGAAATTGAATTTTCAATCCTCTGGAAATGACTCTCACTGGTTATCTGTAGGAAATGTGTATATTTAGCTATAATGCTATTAAACTACAACAAGTCTTTACTATTTTGTGTAAAAATAAGCTTAGTATTGCCCAGCCCGGGAATTCCCGGTTTTTCCCGCCCGGGTAATACTTTGCCAACCCTGCGGATAATAGTGGTAAAAGTCCAAAGAATATTGGAACATACTAAAATCATTTATAAAACAGAGATTAGATGAAAGGAAGATATCCCTGAAATGTTAAAAGAAGAAAACAAACTGATCAAACACTTTATAAATCAAGGAAATCCAACTGAAATTAATACTACCTTTCACTGGGAAATAGAAAATAAACGTAAAATAAAGAAAATAATATTATAACAAATTAAGAAACAGATAAACCATTCAGTTTCTCAGAAATAAAAAAGTTATAAATGGACTAAAATTAGAAAATTGCTGGCCCCGATAGAATTATAAAGGAAGTTATAAAATATTCTAACCCATTTATGACGAGCAAAAATTTAAGCACCTAAAGATACGGATCAAGTAGCTAATCTTCTTTGTCTATCAAAGCCTCGAAGTATAAGCACCTCCAAGAACTGACAAGTGTTGTTCCTAGAGATTTTCATGCATTCTATGAAGAACTTGACCGTGTTACCATGCAGGAAGACATTCTAAATGTATTTTCGAACTGAAAGTGGCAAAAGTCATAGAATTGACGGGATTCTGAACGGAGTTTTAATCGAAAATGGTGATTTGCTTAGAGGAAATTAGATTTACAATTTGCTACAGCTAGAACATGAATGATCGGCAAGCTCTTCTGGTTCCTTCGATAGCTTTACAAGTAAAGCTCCATCGTCGCTAATATTACTTGGCATTATTTTCGTCTTGACACGAATTTGTCTCTACTCATGCGTCATTGATTTCCAAACACTTGAATCTCATATTTTGTTTTAAACATTTAGAGATTCTGTACTCTCCGTATACATATATATATAAACAAGTCTAAATTGAAAACAACGTTCAAACCTATGATTGCGTTGGATAAAAACCGCAATTTTTATACGTGTGCATGCAAAACAAATTTCTTGATAGAGGGGTCTAAATACAGCACAAACAACATTTTCCGGAAGACCAAAAAAGTGAAAAAGTATATTTTAACAAAACGCATTTGACTAACAGGTCGAACAACAGATGTTCTTAAACCCTGCTGACTGCCATTGGCGATTGCCAAATAAACGGATCACAAGTTGTTACAAAATGGATCTTTTAAAATTATTAATTTAATACCAAACAGAAAACAATAAACTTGCGGAAAAGATGGTATACCGGAAACAAAAGGTGCAAAAATTAGTACACCATATCCGGATTTCGACAATTAATGTCTCTTCAGTGATGTTAGGGATCGAAACGGTATTTGGAAGGCCATATAATTTACCTCAATTTAGGATAGACTCTTGAATTTTGAAGAGTCGAAATATTAGAAATAGGATGAACGGATCATATAAACCCGAAGGAAAATATAATACAAGCCCAAACGAAAAAATATAAACAAGTCTAAATTGAAAACAACGTTCAAACCTATGATTGCGTTGGATAAAAACCGCAATTTTTATACGTGTGCATGCAAAACAAATGTCTTGATAGAGGGGTCTAAATACAGCACAAACAACATTTTCCAGAAGACCAAAAAAAGTGAAAAAGTATATTTTAACAAAACGCATTTGACTAACAGGTCGAACAACAGATGTTCTTAAACCCTGCTGACTGCCATTGGCGATTGCCAAATAAACGGATCACAAGTTGTTACAAAATGGATCTTTTAAAATTATTAATTTAATACCAAACAGAAAACAATAAACTTGCGGAAAAGATGGTATACCGCAAACAAAAGGTGCAAAAATTAGTACACCATATCCGGATTTCGACAATTAATGTCACTTCAGTGATGTTAGGGATCGAAACGGTATTTGGAAGGCCATATAATTTACCTCAATTAAGGATAGACTCTTGAATTTTGAAGAGTCGAAATATTAGAAATAGGATGAACGGATCATATAAACCCGAAGGAAAATATAATACAAGCCCAAACGAAAAAATATAAACAAGTCTAAATTGAAAACAACGTTCAAACCTATGATTGCGTAGGATAAAAACCGCAATTTTTATACGTGTGCATGCAAAACAAATTTCTTGATAGAGGGGTCTAAATACAGCACAAACAACATTTTCCAGAAGACCAAAAAAGTGAAAAAGTATATTTTAACAAAACGCATTTGACTAACAGGTCGAACAACAGATATTCTTAAACCCTGCTGACTGCCATTAGCGATTGCCAAATAAACGGATCACAAGTTGTTACAAAATGGATCTTTTAAAATTATTAATTTAATACCAAACAGAAAACAATAAACTTGCGGAAAAGATAGTATACCGCAAACAAAAGGTGCAAAAATTAGTACACCATATCCGGATTTCGACAATTAATGGCTGTTAAGTGATGTTAGGGATCGAAACGGTATTTGGAAGGCCATATAATTTACCTCAATTTAGGATAGACATATATATATATATATATATATATATATAGAAGTCTATAAAAAGGACCAACCAGCAAATTTACTATGTACCGGATCGTCTAGAATAGACGATACTGTGCAGATAAGGAAAAAATTATATAAGTCTAAAAATTTGCACAACGATACTAACTAATATAAGATGGTATTATACGAAGATGTTGTTATTAAATCGTGTTGACAAATATTTCGGCTTAACAAATAGCCTTCTTCGGTGTCAATGAGTTTAACAATACTGATTGTAGGTTAAAAATAGATCAATAATACAGGTAAGTTTTAATCTATTGATTTTAATCCATAATCTCGAACATCATAATATAGATACTCCAGTGAATGTTCTGTTCAATCAATATGTTGGTGAGTCAAAGCAGCCTTTCCACAAACGCCTCAATGGCCATAGGAGTGATATCTCTAAGAAGCCACTTCTCCCAGTTTCTCAGCATTTCAGACAATCAGGTCACAAACTTGATGACTTTAATCGCATGAAAATCCTAGTGATTGAACAGAACATTCACTGGAGTGATGCCCAGCGACAGGTTCGGGAAAGCTTATGGATAAAGGAACTAAATGTACATCATCCAAACGGCATCAATAAGAAATACTAAGTTTTGTTTTTCACTCATTTTGGAATGTAAATATACACAGTCACGTATATTAGAGTATCGAGTTTTGTTTATATTATGATGTTCGAGATTATGGATTAAAATCAATAGATTAAAACTTACCTGTATTATTGATATTGTTAAACTCATTGACACCGAAGAAGGCTATTTGTTAAGCCGAAATATTTGTCAACACGATTTAATAACAACATCTTCGTATAATACCATCTTATATTAGTTAGTATCGTTGTGCAAATTTTTAGACTTATATATATATATATATATATATACACTTTGATTAGTTCTCTCTCTTGTGGCAAACATTTTTTCTATTGAAAAGATCATGAACGGAAGTCTGGTCTGTGAATTTTTCTCCAATGTACTCTTATAAAACTGAGGTCAAAGACTACTTTTTGGTTCTCCTATGTGCTGATTGCCTGAACCAGCATTTACTCTTACTTCTCCAAATGTTTTCTTTAAAAGGCGAAAGTGACATTACGTCATTTTGCTTATCATAGTTGACAAATTATATTGAATTTTAAATTTCCATAATCTAAAATGGTTTCGACCTGAACATGCATGACATATTTGCCACTAGACGTAATACAACCATCCATAAATCACAGTTTGAATAGTTAAATAAACTAATTCACATAACTTGGAATTATGACGTTAAGCAACCAACAATCAATCAATCTTCTATGATCTTGCATATCTCATATTCACAAGTATGATGGCAGTTTCCTCCTCTGTTAGATTAGAACTAGAATCAATAATTGCAGTAAAGGTTTCTTTCAGAATTTTCGTTTCTTCTGTTTTGAATTTGAGGATTTTAACTGAAATATCTGAATTTTCTGTTCGGTGTGAAATTATTTGTTGGCATGAATTGACTGTGACTTCTTGTTTTATGTCTATAAATTTGGCTTGGCATGAACTGAGTTTTGCTTCTTTGTCTATTTCTATAACGTTGTGCTTGGCATGAATGGACTGTAGCTTCTTGTTCTATAATGTTGCCTATTCTTTTCTCCCTAAAATTTCCATGCATGAATTTTCCTCTGCATTCTCCACATTTTTACTGGGATAGTTTTTGCAAATCTGACCTAGGCTGTTAAATTTAGGTTAAATCCTGCCTTTTGTGCAATAAAGATGCTTTAATTGTCTTAAATAAAAGATAACAAATTGGATCTAAGTTTTTAATTATGTATATATAATTCATATGTGTTTATTAAGAGTAGACATTATGTGTATTAGTGTTGTAGCTAAATGAATTTATTTACCTTGTCAGTCAACCAATTATGTTCTTTTAGGGAACCAATGTCCTCATATGTTACAGCATTGCCATAGACCTTGACCAGAAAATACCCGTTATTAGAACTTTCTGACCATTTTTTTTCCCACCTTATTTTGAGAAGAAAATATAACGGCATTCTAGATTAACTATGATGTTAATATTTTTTTCTTTTAAAGTTGTTATTTCATTTGCAAATTGATCTATCATTATCCTTGTACGCAATCATACAGCAATACTACTTTTTCTAGCATATATCGGAAGGTTTTCACCTTTGTATATCCTTAGATCTCTCAACAGGATAGCAATATAGTTCTTTTTTTCCAAAACTTTCTTTGTTTTCCCAGAGGATGGAGACATCCAGTTGTTGCTGCTCATCTGTTTTGTGAAGTATCTTACATTTGATGAGACATAATCAGTAGTAATGTACAACACCTTCAGTCCGGCATCAAACTCAACAGATTCCCATAATAATCCAAACTATTGGTCTGATGTGATTCCATATGTTGCAAAATGAGCATGTGGAAACTTGAGGTCAACAGAAATGCCCTGTACCATTACAACTAAGGTGTTTGTAGCTAGCTTCTTTTCTTCTTTTATACATTCCTCCATATGGATTATCAAGATCTATGAAGCCGATCAATTTTCCAGAATTTTAATCATAGAAGAACTCATCTTCACTTTAATTTCGTCTTGTAGCAGTCCTATATATTATTGCCATTCTTCTGTTGCACCTTTAGCGTCTATTTCGATGAGTTCCGTCGTAAATCCGACACCTTGCTCAATCACATGAGTGTAGTCGTACAGCAATCTTTCAGTAGTTTATAAAACCGGATTGTCTTAAAACTGTCACATTTGGATGTAGATTTACTTTTTAAATAAATGCACCATTTAATCAACATAGTATGCCATTTCATACCTCTTTTGTCAGCCAAATTGTCGAAAATGACTGCCTGGACCGAAATAGGCGCTGGAAGCAGTTTGCATTTGGAAATTGTTAATAAAAATATGTTCACAAGATGAAGTCAATCATATAGTCCATTTCTGTTTTCATCATCATATAATACATTTCCAAAAAAAATTCCAGAAATCACAATTGTGACCTTTTCATTTTTAAACCATGAGTTCCAAATGGTGAAGTTGAAATCATCACTTCGTAAATTTTACGGACGCCATCACGAGTTGGTTGACCGTAATGGAATATCCGTTATAACGATGTTCCTTTAATATGTCGTAACTAAAATATCGTTCCCTTTTCACAAATGTGACCTACCGAATGAGACTATTCAACGGATTTGTAATAACATAAGCAACACGACGGGAGTCACATGTGGAGCAGGTTCTACTTACCCTTCCGGAGCACCTGAGATCACCCCAGTTGTTGGTGGGGTTCGTGTTGCTTAGTCTTTAGTTTTCTTCGTTGTGTCTTCTGTACTATTATTTGTCTGTTTGTCTTTTTCTTTTGTAGCCATGGCGTTGTCAGTTGATTTTCGATCTATGAGTTTGACTGTCCCTCTGGTATCTTTCGTACCTCTTTTACTAGGCATGTTAGTTTGTTGATTGTTATTTTCAGGTTCACTTTCACAGTTACCTAACAAATGAGCAGACATATTAGAAGCTGGTTCTTTATTTTATGTTTTGTCAGCTTCTGTTGGTGACTGATTTAGTCCTGATATTGTCATTCCTCATATAAAGCCCTTGAAAGGTCGGCTATAGATATACAGCAGCGAGACAGCAACTTAAGTACAAACATAATTAAGACACCAAGAATGCATATTACAGTCTGAAAACTAAACTTAACAATGCTTAATAAAGTGAGTAATGTCCCTTGATATGTCAAGACGTATCGCACAATACTCCGTCTAAAAAGTGATAAAATTCGTTATTTGAACTGAGAATGAACGCAGAAGTGGAAGCATTGTGTAAGAAAATGACCCATGATCGCCTTCTGAGGCTTTTAGAAGGTCTTCAAGGTACAGAACCATTTATAGTTAACGAAGAAGAGACGGTTCGTCAAGATGTAAACAATGAAAAAATGGCGACCTACGCCGAAGTAACTTCAGATACTCATTTAAGTCAGAGTAACACACAATCTGAACAATCGAACATTGAAAAAAACACTCATTATAGTAAACAAAAGGAATCAAGTGACCCTAGTGATCTTGTAAAGCCAATTTTTTTAAAAGATTAAGATGTTCATGGCTCGGTAAAACCTCCTCGGACGCAATGGCTAACAAATGTTGAAATTTTCAAATCAATTGGTGCCAAAGTCCCTAAACAGTGTATAAAGGGAATACAGAGAATCAGCGAGATGTGGCGAATCTATATGGACAATGAGGGTGACAGACTGTCTTTGTTGGTACAGGGGTTAAACTTACGTGGCAGGCAAGTACCCCTTCACTCACAAAACCCTCACAACCCATCTACGCTGGAAAAAGACACAATACGCATAAAGGTGAAAAACATCCCCCTTTCTGCGGATGATGGGCAAATACACCGAGCCCTAACCCTTCAAGGCTGTGAAATTCAAGGTTTATTTCGAGAGTACCTAAGAATAGATGGTAAGCTGACAGCTTGTGAAACAGGAGATAGGCTTGTTATATGCAAGACTCTAGACAAACCGATCCCCAGAAATCTTCCGATTGGAAAATATTTTGGGAGAATTTTTCATGCTGGTCAACCAGAATTCCAAAACAATAACACTGGGGTAATGGAAGAGAGAACATGTCACAAATGCCTTAAACCTGGCCATATGTTATTCCAATGTCCCAATGACTGGGTATGTAAAATATGTAAGGAAAGCGGGCACAAAATGATAGACTGCCAAAAACATTTTCAGGATGTTGATGAAGCTAGGCAGCAAGCCGAGAATGACTGCAATGCATCTTTTGACAACATAGATCAGGATGAAAATGTAGAGCATGCTGAATTAGAAGCTCCTACAAAACCACCTACAAAAAAAAATCTGAAAAAAGAAACAATAATAGCAAAACATCTACTAACAAGGCAGTAGCACAAAAAAGTGGTAAAGATGGAAACAGTGACAATGTTGATAAAGCACAACCACCAATAGACAGGTTTGTTAGAACACCACATAGGAGAACAGTGAATGCAAGTGACAGATCACCTCCAACACCAACAGAAGCTCTGCATGACAAAACTAGTGGAAATATTGGAACTAAAAAAACTAAAGCATAATTCAAATGTCTAGAAATCACAAAACAATGACAATGATTGTACAATAGTTTTATCATACAAAATTTACACAAAAAAAAAAATGACAAATAAATTACAGCTCATATCAAGAGTTTACCAATCAAATAGACAAAACATATATTGTAACCGTTGCTTAATCTGTTTCAGTATTGTTTTTGTTTTGCTGAAATTTTATCTTATTTTGATTTCATATAAAAAAAATAATCAAAATATATAACAGTTTAAAGCTCTGTAAAAGAGTTAAAAGTAGCTATGAAGAAGTATTTTTCAAATGTGAAGTTGTACTAAAATGTGAAATATGTAACCAAACTGTGAAAATGTCAAATGTAGTGTGTATATGTTGTATAACTGTGATACATGTGATAATACATCAGCTGTTCAATGTTTACATTATAAACATAGGAAATCGGTTTTTACCTATGCTATATATAGTAACACGATTTACACTATCAATTAACGTTAAACAGAACAAGAAACTTTTCTGTCTAAACATTGCATCACTGATGAGATACCTGAAATTCAATAAAACATATAACAGTAATACAATAGAACAAAATACCTACTTACCTTTAAAGTACGCATATAGTCCGACAGTATGTATTTGTCCACAACAGTGTACTTTTCAATCAGAAAAAAATACACAAAGTATAAACCAAGTAACGATACATACAATATAACACCACACTATTTCCATTGTATTGAATTGAAAAACCATGTAAGTAGTGTAGATCAGAAGAAATTCTCCACGGTTCAGAATATATCGAAGCACATTGTTATATGCTCTATGTCTGGTTCATGCAGAGTTCTATATATTAAAAAAAAGCTGTACACTCAAACAAGTAACGAACAATCTACGCTTAACCGTAAAAACATGAACGGCATTAAATTTTCCACCTTTCAATCGTTTCGAGTTCATGCTGTCAATTTAACAGATATTTACATGATAGTATTTTCTATTCAAACACGGATATCTAATTCTGAATTATTCAACTACCATGCGTTAATTCCTACACCATCAAACTATCCAAATATATTTACACTGTGTTTTAAAATACACAAAACTGACATGAGGTTCAATAGCGGAACAATTGGTTTAAGGTCACACCAGGTGAAAGGTAATTATTATATAGGTTGTATTAATATGTGTAACAACTATGCATTAAATAAAACAATGAATATGTATTTCAACTGTGTAGCAATTGACATAATTGTATTAAATGTCTCTGAGTGTTATAAAATTATAACTCTGTGTTGTGTGTTAAAACTTAAGTATAATTATAATTTGTATATTATGAACTATGACATTTACAAATACAATTAATCTATGTAGTCTCAATGTTAACGGAATTAGTTCAAGGGAAAAAAGAAATAGAGTTATAGAATGGGTTACGGCTCAAAAAAGTGTTATAAGTTTTTTACAAGAAACACATTTTGATGAAATTATTGAAAGGGAAATAAATAGTAAAACAGAATATGATACTTTTTGTAGTCATGGTACTACGGCTAGTAGGAGTGTAGCTATTTTAATTAAAAAATCAATAAGCTACGAACTAATCAATAAATTTATTGATAGCGACGGAAGATTAGTACTTATCAACGTGCAGATAAATAACTCAATTTTTACATTTATTAATGTATATGCACCTAACTGTAAAGCATCTAGAAATTCTTTTTTTAAAAAGGTCAGCGATAATTTGAAGGAACACGGTCTAGGAATACTAATACTTGGGGGCGATTTTAATGAGACAATAAAACCAATTGATAGAAAATCTATACGTCCATGTAAATTTACTCAACCCGTAAACGGTTTAAAAAACTTGATTAAATCTAACAAACTGTCAGATGTTTGGAGAAACTTAAATGAAAGTAAACAGCAATTCACATGGAGAAGAAGAGATAGGTCACAAGCTAGTAGGATTGACATGATTTTTATGGGGTCACTTGTAGAATTTTGTAAAATCAAACCGGCTGTTATTCGGTCTACTGACCGCCAAAGTGTATTTCTAAAATTTAAACCAGGGGTAGCAGAAAGGGGCAATGGGTATTGGAAAATAAATAATTCAGTTTTGCAAGATAAAGATTACCAAGAACTGATTAATGTTTTGATAGATACATATATTTTCGAAAAGGAAACACTAGATTGTAGATTATTATGGGATGGTTTTAAAATCGCGGTAAGGGAGGTTACCACAAATTATTGTAAAAATAAAGCAAAGTTAATCAAAGGGCGAAGATTTACTTTGGAAAAAGACTTGGAAGAAAAAATAAAATTAAGAGACGAGACGACTATAGATGATAATGAAATAGAAAAAGAAATAAATGATATTGAAGAAGAGCTAAATAAGATATATGAAGAAAAAGCGAAAGGAGCTCAAGTGAGATCTAGAGAAAAATGGGTAGAGTTTGGTGAAAAAAAAAATTCTTATTTCCTTGGATTAGAAAAAAGAAGACAAGTAAAAAAATCGATAAGTAAACTAATGGGAGATAATGGGGAAATAATTTCGGATCAAGAGAAACTTTTACACAAAATAAAAGATTATTATGACAACTTGTATACTGTGAAAGTACTTTTGTTCGTGGGGTACCAATTTTCGTGGTTTTCGTGGGTGTCTTTATCCACGAATTTAAGTGTCCAACGAAGTATAAAGACTTGAGCAAAGTCAAAACACGGAAATGTAACCTGTGTAGGACCGAACTTGGATACGAGTAAACCAACAATAAAATAATTTGAGTGCCATTACTTGTATTTTTCCTATATGAATGCAGAGAAACCTAAACAATTGAAAGCTGTAAACCCTCCATTCAGCAATTGTTTTACTTTTATTTCTAATACAAAAGTGTGTTTAGTGTATTGAAGTCGTATTTCCGGTGACGACGTGATCTTTTTCGATATTGAAGTGTTCATCTTATATGGGTAATGGTAATGAGTCAAATAAAATAAAGAAAAGTGAGCATGATTTTTATTTCATAAGATTATTTATGTCTTATACATTTAAGCACTAATTCAGACAAAAATACTTATAATAAATAACAGTTATATGTAGTAAGATATATAAGCATATCAAAGATAGTAAAGCACTAATTAATTACAGTTCAAATAAAATAAAGAATATCAGTACAACAAAATAACAGATCAATGTCACTAGAGCACTATAAAGTCAAATGAAATGTTCACAATAAACCGGCCTTGCGGAAACCTAACTGGATTAAATCCTTACGGGTTGACATCTTGCTGTGTGATGACACTATCCATTTTGCATGAATTGGCTTAAGAATAGACGTTCTCATGTTGACTACAACGTTGTCAGGTGCAATTTCCCAGTACTGTCTTCTTGCTCATTGATCTGGTGGATAACCTCTGCTGAGTACCAGTCGTGAAAATGGGATTTCAGCTCTTCTTTATATTCTCTGTTGACTGAGAGATCTAGTGGTTGCAGTCTATCAGTGCACGCTGCTGGTACAAACAGAGGAACGATGTCGTTGGCTTTGAGTAGATCTAACAGTCTCTCACCACGGTGTGCCTTAAAAACGTCGAAGATGGCGATAGCTTTCTGTGTTGTTGAGTTGTTGAGTGGCATAGAGTCTCTGATTTCATCTACATAGGGCACTATGACGTTGTTGACGAACTGTATCATAGTGTCCTCGTTGCTCCAGTGTGTCTCTGTGCATGTGACATCCCAGGTTGACGGAAAGTCGACTCCTTTGGTAAACAACAGTCAGTTAGATGAGTTGTGGTGAGAGAAGATCGCCACTCATGCTGACTGCAAGTAGAAGGGTAATCTGGCGCTTGTCGTCTAAGCCTGAAATGCTGATCTGTTGAGTACCCTCTTTCTCCATGGTCCAGTCGCCGCCTGGTACAAGCTGACAACCTGTCTGGTCCCAATTGATGATCAGCGTGTCTGGGATGTGGTGTTTTTCTCTTACATTGTTGATTTTAGAGATGTACTCCTGGCGAATTTCGTCGAAATCATTGGGTAGGTGTTTTACTGCTTTGGTTCCTTTGCGTTTGACAAATCCCATGCGACGGAGTAGTGACTTGGCGAAGCTGCTTGTAATTGTGATGTGACCACCGTAACGTTCTAGACGATGACGAGCAAATTTGGTGACAATTGCTTCAGCAGCGGCCATGACGATCCTTGCGTTGATGACACCACCGTTGATGCGAACTTTACGGATCCAGTCCTGTACTTTTGTGTCTAGGTCACCAAGGAGTAAGGGATTCCCGCGAGGGAATGTGGTATTGTGACAACTTCTGTACCAACTGAAATACGAAATTAAATAAATTAAATTATGTAAAAATTGAAAATTATTTTTTAAATTTGAAAATAAAATTGATTTCCTTATGAATTTTACTTGAAGAAAGTTTACCGTTATCATTGATTTTAACTGACATGATTATGACTCAATTAACACCTTTATGCCTTTAATCTGTTGATCATTTAAACCCCCTGGCTATACAAGTGACAATAGGTGTCAAAAATCAATACTAGTGTGTTTATCTAACAATTTCCTTCTTATAGCCAATTAACATTGTAAGCAACAAGTTTGAACGTTTTTCTTGTACTGTAACTTGGTCTATTGAACATGAACTTTGCACTTTCACCCTCTTAGACAATACGCACTTTTGATAATAAAATTAAAAGTTTAAATTTACCATGGTCCATTGAACGTGCTGCCCTTTTTATTCAAATTGACTACGTAGATTTATAAAAATATCTTTTATTTCCAATTGCCTGGATAA
Organism: Mytilus coruscus; assembly: GCA_017311375.1. Classification (NCBI taxonomy): domain Eukaryota; kingdom Metazoa; phylum Mollusca; class Bivalvia; order Mytilida; family Mytilidae; genus Mytilus; species Mytilus coruscus. The sequence goes on from CM029605.1 coordinate 46,136,300, forward strand.
TAAAGTGTTTGCTTTCAATGCAATACCAATTTAATTTTTTCTAAAAACTTTATTACTGGAATTTATGTAAATGTTCATTTGCGAATTCAACCTTTTTTCAGACAATGAAGCAGTTTGGTTTATTATTTAAAGTTGTATTAATAAATCAAACATGACAACAATTTCAAATATCACACCTTTCTTCTTTAATTTGACGTAGGTGTCTCTCATACTACGGATTGTAGTTTCACTGACTTTTCTACCAAGGTCTGAGGTAAACTTTCTCGAAGCACGTGCTACCCCGTTGTCTACTGCATACCGGGCAATCTTTGCACGAGTCTCGTCGTCGTAATTGTTGTAGTCGCCTCTCTTTCTTTTGCGTGACGGTGCAGATACAACTGTATCAACTGCATCATTTGCTGTCTGAACAATCAAAGCATCTTGTGTAGAATTGCAGTCAGCTGGGTCAGGTAAACCTGGCGTAACTGGTGTCCGGGTCTTAACAGAGCCTGTTTTCAACCACTGAGTAAGCGACATTTTGTAAACTGACTGGTCAATTAATTCCAGTGCTATTTATTGCAGATTGAGTAGCTTGAGTAGCTTGGGAGAAACTCAAATTCTTGATATGAGCAGTTTTAAGCTTGGGACAATTCTTGATGAGGCTCATTGTCGGCATTTTAATATATGGTTAATGACCCAATATCATCAGATTAATTTTTTTAATCATTTTAATTAAAAGGTACTCGAAAATAATCAAACTAATTAATTCGTAAGCAGGTATTTATCATTTAAGTAATAACTAATAGTGACAGAGAAAATATATACTAGTATACACTTTAACAATTCTGACGACTATTACAGAATAAGTTGCAAACATGTACTCCCCGTAGTTAAAAATGAACACTTTATTCTGCTACAATGTAAAGGTCATAAATTATCACGCAGTCATATGAAACACAATCTCGTCATGCTGGATGCTACGTTTACGATAGCTGTCATAATTTCTTATCACTTTTACTATTATTTTTTTTTCTCAAAAATCTGAAATCCACGAATTTAAGAATCCACGAACATGTAACTTTTCTTCAAACCACGAAAATTGATACCCACGAATTAAAGTACTTTCACAGTAATAAAAAAAATTAAAAAAATTAAACAAAGATTTAACAGAAAATATATCAGCGATACAAAATTAGAATATAAAGTTAATGAAAATGATAAACTAATATGCGATGGGAAAATTACAGTGGAGGAATGCACACATGGTATCTTTAAAATGAAATTAAATAAATCTCCAGGTCTTGATGGACTTACGGTAGAATTTTATAGATTTTTTTTGGAATAAACTTAAATCACTACTGGTAAATGTCTTAAATACAGGCTACGATAGAAACGGTCTTTCATATTCACAACGTACTAGTATATTAACTTTGATATTCAAAAAAGGGGATCCTTTACTTTTGGAAAACTATCGCCCAATATCCCTTCTTAATATAGATTTTAAAATTTTGTCATATGTTCTTGCTCAACGCTTAAAAAAGTACTTCCAAAAATTATAAATGAGGATCAAACCGGTTATGTTAAAAATAGATTTATTGGGTTTAATCTGAGACAAATCCAAGATGTTATAGACTACTCAGAAACATACAAAATTGAGGGAGCAATTTTTTTGTGGATTTTACGAAAGATTTGATTCGTTAGAATGGGATTTTATGCTTGGAACTTTGAAACATTTTGGGTTTAATGAATCATTTATTAAGTGGGTTAAAACTATGTATACTGACGTTCAAACATGTGTCATGAACAATTTCAAAAATTCACGGGGAATCCGACAAGGCTGTCCTTTATCAGCGTTATTGTTTGTTTTGGCTGTTGAAATTATGGCTCTAAAGTTGAGAAATAGCAACGAAGTAAAAGGAATCACTATTAAGTTAGATGGGAAAAGTCACAGCATTAAGATTTCACAATTAGCAGATGACACAACATTGTTTTGTAAAGATAAAAACGATGTAGTATCTGCAATGAATATAATAGAAATTTTTGGCTCGTTTTCAGGGTTATTGGTAAATAAAACAGAAGGATTATGGATTGGGAAATTGAAATCATGTAAAGATAAAATTGCGAGGATTAATTGGGGAGATAAACCTATTAAAGCATTAGGGGTGTTTTATGGACATGATAAAGAGGAATGCAAAAAATTAAATTGGGATTGTAAAATAGAAAAAATGATAAAAATGTTCAAGACATGGGAAAAAAGGAATCTTTCAATTTTAGGGAAAATACTGATTATTAAAGCATTAATCTTGCCTTTATTTAAAAAGTTATTTTATGTCTCTAAAGGCATCATGGGTATATAGACTTATTAATGGTAAATTTGCCAACTGGAAGCTTATACCTTTTAAATATCTAAAGGTGTCTAATAATATTTTATCTATATTTAATATGAATTTAGATGATTTAAACATTTAGAATATTTCAAATGTGTGCCAAAATTTTATAGAGAAGTAATAAAGTCCTGGATTTTGACTGGGGACGGGCAAACTAAACAACCAGTTACATATGCTGATATAAGAAAGCAAACAATATGGGGGAATAAATTTATTACATTTCATAATAAACCAATTATCTTTGAAAACTGGATTAAGAGTGATATAATATATTTAAATGACATTCTAGATGTCACTATGTCATTATCAGAAAAAAATATTTTAAACAAATTAAAATGTAAGGTAAACTGGATTGCTGAATTTCATAAATTGAAACAATCTATACCACAAAATTGAATTGACATAGTTAAATAAGAAAATTCTGTTCAAAGTACAGTAAATGTCCAGAGAAATAAAATCACATGGAAAGGTCGTTATTTTGAGACTACATGTTTTTCAAATAAAATGTTATATGATTCGCTAGTGAATAATAAAAAAGAACCGTCAGTAGGGATAAACAGGTGGCTTAAAATTCTACCAATGCAAGAAGCTCCAAATATGAATTCATTATATAACTTTATTTTCAAATATATAACTGAAAATAAATTAAAAATATACAGAAGGAAATTACTACAGTTTATTGTACCAACAAAAAAGCTTTTATTACAATGGAAAATAACTAATGATAATATGTGTAATTTTTGTAACATAGAAGAAGACTATTCTCATTATTTTTTCAATTGTTCTTATTTGACAAGATTTTGGCAACAAATATACGACCTCTTAAAAAGGAGTAATTTAGATTTTTTAATAAAACTACAACACCTGATATTTGGATACAAAATCACAGACAACAAGTATTACTCAATAAATTTTTTGATTACAATAATTAGTTTTTCAATATACAAGTCATACTATGTATCTGAGCAGAAAACAAAAAACATAGACGTCTACAGAATTTTTGTCAATGAATACACCAAGAGAGTAGATACCAATATTAATGGACATAAGACAATAAGTCCAATGTTACTAACAATTAAAAGGAACATAATCAATGAATACTTTTCTAATATTGTTATTATAGTGTTTTGTAAACAAAATGTATGTCAATTAATCTAACCAGCTGATTATTCCCTGGGTAGTCAGTGGAATGTAACAGGGTACGTCAAGAATTCGTAACAATTACGTGGAAATTGTAATGGGTGGCATGTTTGCTGGACTATTAACTTTTTAAAAGTTTGAATATCAATGAATTTTAAAACTTTGGAAGGCCATGTGAAATAAAAACTATGGTCAATATCACAAATATAATAAAAACATAATTAAAATCATACTAAAAGACATTCAAAATGAGGACATTTACAAACAAATTAAACATTTTTAAAAACAATTTACGAAATTTTATTTTAATTCACATTGTTTCTCATTTTCAGTCTCTGAAATTAAAAAAAAAAAAAACATGTATGAAAATAATATTTATAATACAAAATGAAGCAAAATGTGTGCACCAGACCAAGGATTTGTATAGTGACACTAAATTCGTTATTGATTTTCAGTGTGGTATATCAATTGTGTAACTTTTAAACAATTGGTTAATGCAATTTTAAGTATAAAAAAGAAACTATATTATGTGGATTTTTTTATATTTGTAATATGCATAACGCAAGGAATATGTTTTTGTTGTTATAATATGCATTCTGTGTTATATTTGGTTGCATGTAAAGTGAATACTAGAAATCCAGATTATGGTGGTTAGATTGTAGAGGTCAGAGCACAATTCTTTTCATGATTTTGTGACAAACAGGAATAACTATTCAAGATGACGTCCTGTTTACCTACGTGATATGCTCAATCTCCCCGCAGAAGTTGAGGCACGCTTTAATGTCGAGGTTCTTCGATATACGTCAGAAAACTGGTTTATCAAAATGAGTGTGCCGGTCCTTAGCAGCTGGCGAAAAAAAGGCCTTGATCTGCTTCATCGGTGAACTTATTTTGAAATTTTATCATACAATTTTCCAATGCCTCTCCGACAAACATTATATCTAGCAGAGACTTCAAAATCTGGAAATTGTAAAAATATTAAGGATTGATAGTAAAACATCCTCATGATTATCTCGAATGGAAGATTTATTATATGGGAGAAAACTCAAAACAGGAACAAAATATATATACATTGAAATTTAGCTACCTAATTATTACAGAAATAGCGGATGTGTCAAAGTTATATTACTTTTAATACGTACATTCATATATTAATATCAAATTTTGAATTCCATATATAGATAATAAATATACCATAATGTAATAGTTTATATATTTGCCTCGCATCACGGTGCGGAGCTATTAGTCTCAGTCGAAATACACGACATCTTGAATAAATTACTTATCACGTATAGATTCTGATTGGTTGCATTATAATGAGGCTGAGATACAGCAACAGCTATTGGCTTAAATGAGACAAAGAATTACAGACTTTTCTCGTCCAGGATAAGACATCAAATGCCGGAAAATTAACTATGTGCATTTCAGTTCCGGTCAACTGTCATTAATTCATGTTCGTTTATTATGCATAGATTTCACAGATAAATTCAATATTGAAATATCAATTATAAATACGTGTTTAATTGCTTTGTTACTCTGCAATTTGCACGATTTGCTTTGCTAAACAATGTTCCTATACAGTCTACCACACAGCCCTCGTTCTATCGCTATTTTGGAGCGCTCCTTGATCTTGAATTAAATGTCAGTTAAGCCAGTATTATCTAAATACTTGTCACTTTCAATTAAATATATATACCCCCAAGGGTGACTGGGGAATAGAAGTATTGTCACTATTGGTCTTCCTCCGACCGGCAGTAAAACCCTTGCTAAAGTGGGGCGTCCGTTTGGCTGTGCGGGATGTACAAATTTGTAGCCACGTTCGGTGAGAATGGGGACGTTAAATCCGATGCCTCGTGTAAAGAGAGTGCCACGCTCTATGCACGTTAAGAACCCTTGCAACAACTCTTTGAGGGGTCCGTAGGTGACCTGTTGCAAGGCAAAATTTCTGTCCCTATCCAATATACCCTCATTTCCCGTGGCAGTCTAAATTTCTCCGACCTTAATCCTGGAAGCCCCTATTACAGAACCTACCTATTGTATTTATTGTTAACTTGTTCTCGTCCTGAATATGCATGAAATATTTGCCACTGGACGTTAAGCAACCAACAATCAATTAATCAATTAAATATATTATTGTTTTCAATTATCATCTGTAAAAAGTTAAACTATGTACCAAATGGTATGGTGTGTGTAATATGACTCCCAACAATGTAAACACTATTGGTCTTGTGAAAGATGGAGATTTCAATTTGTGAAAAATTTAGAGATGGTAGAAAAGTAAGTAGTTTCAAGATCTTTTATTTTATGCAAATGTCAAATAAATTGAAATTTATATAATTAATTATAAAGATTATGAAAAAGGCCTGAATGTATTTACCAATAACATGTTATTGCAGATCAAACTTTATTTCGTTTATGAAGTGAGAGAATAATATGATAATAATTATAGATAATTTCTATTATAAATTTTAAACTTTAAATTTAATAGACTGTGTGTTTGAACTGCTTAACATAAATTCTGGTTTTCAATATTTCTGATTAGAAATTGACAATATTTCTTTTGTTTTAGAACTGATAGTCTTGGGTTAATCATGTTTGAAAATGTCCCATTACTCCGGGAATTATCAACGAAGCCTTTTTCCGAGAACGATTTTACTTGGATATGTCTTAAAGACATTCTCCAATTCCTTAGACAACATCATAATATTACAGATCATATTAAAGAAATCAAGCGATTCAATATTTTGAAAGAATTTAAGGGACACAAAGTAGGCGTTTTGGAAAAAGAAAATGAACCATATATCAATGTTAATCTTTCCTTCGATACTTCTTTAACCACTGTGACCAGCTTCAGATATGTAGTGAGATTGTGCTTCAAATACAGAGTAAGCTTACTCAAAAACGTGATGAATTCTGTTTACAAAATACACAAGACTTGTACAAAGTCATTGCTTCAAAAAACTTTACTTATTCAAAATTACAGGATGTTGTTTAAAATGAAATATCAATAGATGAAGATAAAATATCTTCACTTCATAAACAATATAAATCCGAGTTTACTAAAGATGAGTGGGTTAAAATTTGTCTCTTTGAAATCCATTTTTTACTCGAGTTTGAAGCAGCTGAAGATGCAGAGTTTGAGGAACAACTCGCCGCAAAATACATCTTTCTTCAGAACATAGATGCTGTCACAAAGAGATTTCAAAATCTATAAATCGGACATCAAAAAGAACTATAAAATCAAGACAAAAGAAACAGAACACTGCCTCTGAAAATGACGAGATTCACTTATATTCTGAAAAAGTTTACATTGTCAAGAAGGTAGAGTTTGAGCTTACAAATTTATTTGAAAATGAGATTGAGAAAGTTGTTGTGTCAAACTGTATCAACAAATGTAAACACGAGTTCTCCTGTCATGTCTTTGCTGAGTTGAAAAATGAGCACTGTTTGAATAATGAAGAACTGATTCAGACTATTCAGCTGCACTTAAACCGAAAGCATGACCTTAAATGTGGTTTAATTATTCTATTACAACCTGACACATTTGCCTCTTTCCTATCAGATAATGGCAAAATAGCTCGCTTTAAATTCTTAGAGGAGTTCCAACAAACAGGTACTCCAGAGAGCATCATATTTGCTTACACGCTACCAGATCTGACAACAAAACCAGATGTTGATATTCCTGAAACTATTCCACAATGTGAAGAATGTCAGATAAGTGACAATAAAACCTTCAGCTCCATTGCATTGGAAAAATTTCAACTTGTTACAAGAATGGTCACTTGATGTACCATTGTCGGTACAAATATTACTTGAATCTTTTGTCAACCAGAAAAGCTTAGATAGGTCATCTGAATTAGACAATTTTGTAAAGACCAAACTTTTGAAACTGTATAGTATATATGATACACTCTTGAATCTTACTAATAGAAACTACTGTGGAGTTTTACAAGATCTAAATACACAGGAACTTGCCATGAATTACCAAGTTGGTACAGTGTTTAGCATTTCATCAAGTAGTGGTGCTACTCTTAGTCTCAATTCTGCAGAAAGAAATTAAAACAGAAAGCTGCGGATGACATATGCAACTACAATACCTATCCTATATCCGGAGGTACCCCATGAAATACCAAACATTGGCAGGAATGAGAAACAATCTGGTATCTTTACAGGAGTGTTTGATAGTTGTAATGATGGACAACTTAGTACGGCTGAAGTATCATTCAGACCCCAATCCTGGTGAAAATAGATCAATGCAGTTATGCACACTGCCTATAACTATAAAAGGTGTACCTATTAATTCACTTGAGATAGAAGAAAAGACTAATCTAACTGTTGTCCATGCAAACTTGACCAAATACTCACAAAAGAAGATTTTAACCAAAGAATTCTATCACTGCTACCAGAGGAAGAAAGCTGTTTTACACGATTCAGAAATATGATGACCTGGACATTATTTGCTATTTGAAAACAGATTGCTGAAGGTTAGTATACATTTCAAAATAAATTGTAGATTTGCTATTTCAATCCCATTTTAAGGAATGGTGGAAGTGTTCTTGAAAAGAATCAACTAATGCTGGATTCTTTCAAAGCCCATGTATCATAAAATATTATGATGTAAAATTTTAACAATTTTTAAAAAAATACAGCACTTTCCATTTGGAAAAAAAACTTAAATGACAAAACATAAAAAGTTTCTATCTAGTAATTCAGAGAAAGCTATTAGATTTCATCTCAAAAGCAGTACTAACTAGCTTCACATCACTGGCGTGAACATGGTACCATAACACATGGATAACTTGGTATATATTCTTTAATAAATGCCAACATGGCCACTGGTATAAATGAATGAAACAGTAAAATCTCTGTAAGTATTTTAATGGCTCCACTGTAGCAGACGTGGCATTAATGTTTACCCTGTCCGTCCATTCATAATTGGTTGCCGTTGTTTAACTTCGGTTTGCCTCAACCAAATGATTTGAAACTTATACATAATGTTTATTACCACACAACTCAGATCAAGTTGAATTTGGGTGGCGTCACTTTAACCTTTCTGGAGTTATGCCCTTTATTACATTAAATGCAAGCATGTGCATCATCTGTGTCCCATGGACACATGCTCCATTTATTTATTTCTAATGTCCTCTTTTAAATTCCAGATTCCAAATGTCCCTTTTGTCTTTATCATTCTGACTGTTTAAGCTAAACAAATACAGTAAACCATTTAAAAAATCAAATTTAACAGTTTCCATTTTAACTCTCAATTTAAGATGACGATGAATTTTCTGAAGCTTGGTGGTTTGGAAAGAAACGTTTGTGAAAGTGATACATTAGAGATCTTTTGCAGCATTTGATACTCAACCGGAGGATATGAGGGATGTTGAGGTAATTTCATGCAACATAAGAACATTTTGTGCTATTTTTTAAAGAAATTTATTTAGGCAACAATATGTTATAGTTTTTAAATGCATACACAACAATTATTTTTACCAGATTAAAGTGAGAAAAATCCATAGGTTCAATGTAACACAATTGTTTTGTTTTAAAATTATAAAAAGATTTATTGATTTCTTTTTCTTAGGAAGATAAAAAAAGATGCTTTGAAAGGGTGAAATGGTAGCTTATTACAAACAATCATAAGACAACCGTTGTTAAAAGAAAGATACATATTAAACAGTCAACATTTTGTTTCAGATTCATAAAGAATTAGTGCAAGAAACAGATTCTGAAGGTAGTGACTGTTCATCATCTGAAAATGACGAAGACAAAACAATTGATTATGAAGTATGTGTAAGTGAAGATGAGAATAGGAAGAAGCATCAACAGCAGAAGAGATAGATATTGAGGAAATCTACTTGCAGAACATTTTGAAGATGTTGAGATAAAATCTGACACAGAATTAGACAATTTGGACTCTTTATTTTAAACCTTTGGATCAATCCACTGATGCAAATACACAAGAGTCTGTTGAGTCAGAAAATGAAGATGAAAATGTACAAAGTACAGATGAAGTGGTAACAAGCCGAAGTTCAACTATTAACCATGACCTGGTTGCAAGGAGATTTGGATTTAGGCAACATCAATCACCTATGTTGACAAGACACCCACCCCTGCAACAGGCAGAGATGACGACATACAGAAACTCAGGGAGGTACTTGATAACAATGACGAAGGTTAACTCCAATGATGCTGCACAAGGTGGTTTGAAAATACTATTTGCTCCTGACAACAAAATAGGCAGTAATTTGCTAAAACTCTTGTCTTCATCCAAAAATATCAAAATTTTCTTCCCTATTTCCAATACTACTTTTGCGTAAATCAAAGATAAAACTTTTGTACTGCTTACAGGAATGCAGGTATTATAGAAATACTAAAATATATGAGAGATGAGGAATTCAATGACTGGAAAAACTCATATCAGCCGAGCACATCAACATGTCATCCAAATACATAAGGCGTTTATCCATTGCTCTGAAGGTTGCTTTTGTTACTTAATTTTTGCAAACCTTACAAGTTGAAAACAAAATGCCATAAAAGAGGATTTGAAGAACGAAAATGCAAACTGTATGAAATGGAATGATCAATTTGAGAATTTTTAGAAAACGGAAAGTCGCAAATGCTACATTTATGCTACATACTGAAATGTTGAATCATAGTGAAGAGATAAGTGCATTGTCATTTGCTGAACAACTTGGTGGTACAGAAGGATATTCACTCATGTTAGCAGCAGTTAAGATGTCTTTACCTTTTGCATTTCTAAACGGTTCTACGTCATATGCAGCCTATGCTGTTAATCTATTACACGAACATTACAAATCTGGTAAATTTTATCAAAATGTGAAGACTGCTTTGTTCACAACAACACATCAAAAGAGTCCGTACAATTTTGGTTTGGACACCCAGAGAACTAGACCACAAAGATGTTCTAAAGAGTTTTAGATCTGGAGCAACAATGTCATCTGTTGTGCCACGAATGGCTTTAATAGACTCTTTGAATGAAGCGCATCATGCAAGCAGTAGTACAAAAGTTTTAATGAGACTAAGGATGAAATAAGTAGTGATCATAAGCGGAACAATTTACTTGGTCTTTCATTAAACCAAACGGACATTAACTATATCATTAGGATTGCACGTTTGATCCTACGACAGAATGCCTTATCAACAGACGAGGACATTAAATTTGTAAATGTTAATTCCATCCCAACAAATGTTTTGCACGAGACAATGCTTGATTCAGCAACATATGAAGCAGGAAAGTACTTGATAACAAAATATATTGCATCCTTTGAATTGTTTGGATATAAGAAGTGTGACATCCCAGATGTTATGACAATTGAAGGTCCTAAAGAACTATTGAAAAACTGAAGGTTACGAAAGGTGTTACTATCAGAAGGACTGGTACAAAGCAAGAATGACTGATCAAAAGTGAAAGAGATGTCAAAGAAAGTAAACGCAAAAAGACAGTTACCCGACAACATAAAATAGTAGATAGTTTAAGTTCAGAAATGAATGCGTGCCAGGCATTTATGAATTCTGATTGCTCAAAACCGAAAGTTCAGAAGTCGACTGGAATTCAAAAGCCTTACTTGATGAAATAAAAAACAGCTTATCTATAATTAACAAGACCTCCAGTGAACATAATGCTGACCTGAAAGATTTTCTACTACTTGGACAAACTGCTGTATCAAGTTCATTGTTTTCAGCAGCAACTCATGCAACCGTTGAGTTTGCTGGTGTAAAGTTTAAGACACGCTCTGTAGATGGGAAACTGTACTTAGAATATGTTGAAAATCCATTATCAACAAGATTTTAAATATAGCTCCTTCACTCCAACGTTTAGTAGTTCGTGAGGAAAAATATACCTTTACACAAGATGACTTTAAAGCTGCAACAAGATCCCAAAGGCAGAAGACACAAACCTATCCAATTTCACATTTGAAAACGAAAGAAAAATTCTGAGCGCAACAAAATTTGACAAGACAACAATTATAACAACAGCTGAGGGTAAACGTTTGATAGGCTCATATTTGGCAAGTAATGCAGCAGACCTGAAGTTCCAGAGAAATATAGTCGTTGATTTTGATAGTGAGCTCCATTTGTCACAGTGTAACTGTATTTCGGAAGAATGCCAATGCGAAATATATACGAGCTCCATTCAGTATAACTTTAGTCTTTTGGGAGAATCATCAGTTCATACATTAGAAGATATAAAACAGTGCAAAGGGGAAGCAGAGATGGCGCAAGTAGATTGGCTCCTCCAATACCTTCTAGATTTAAAACCTGGCAAGTCTTGTGTAAGTTTTCTATCATCAGGCGACATTGATGCAATCACAATTCATATGTTTACACTTTCATATATGTGGCCCCGATCAGTTGATGGAAAATATCTTCATCCTGTGCATATTGTTTTACAAAAACCTGGATCTTTAATGGATGTATACAATATAACAGAAATCCTCCAGATTCTTGAACAGGCCTGGAATGACCCTAACATTGGAATAAAAAAATTTTTGTCACTTGGTGGAAATGACTTTCTCCCAAAATTTTATGGGATATCACATTCAACTGTCTTACAGACTATTATGAAAACCAAAATTTGCGAGAAAACTTAGTCAAAGTACAGCACAACAACAATAAAAATTGAAGTAGAATTTGACTCTAATTAGTATGTAGAATTAATGAAGATTTTGTACTGTCCCAAGGCTTATAACTACTCTGAACTATCGTTTGAGGAAGTAAGGCAACTTACTATTAAAGACAACAACCAAAATAGGAATCCAAAATTGTGGCTACCAGCATCTTCTGTGTTAACAAGGTTGTCTTTAAATGTGATCTCCTATATTAAATATTTAATGACCGCAAGAACTGCTGATACCAGACTTCCTGATTTTTATCGGACGGTTGTCTTACAAAATCAGTTTCTGGTGAAATTGAATTCGATTTAGGAGAAGAAGCTCATGTTGAAGGTATAAATAGTATGATATTAGTTCCATCAAATGTTTTGTTGGAAAAAATATGTGTGATGAGTACTAAATAACTGAAAAGATGAACTTTGAACTGCAAATGTTATACAGATGTGAAAATATGCATGTTCAATTATAAAATTATATTTTGATTTCAAACTTTGCATATTTATTATACACACAACTAGGTTTAACAGTTATTTTTGTTGTTTGCGTCTATCTTCAGGATAATGGGACATGAAATGATTTAATTTTATGAACTATATTATGTGTATTATGATACATCTGAAATTCTATTTAATGTTTTAAAACAATATCATCCGGTCGTGTGTACACACTATATAATCACAAAGGATGCAGAAATTATCGCTGGCATCTGTGTAATGTTAATTTTACTGATAACATTACAAATTTGATAAATGTCATTATTAAATGAATGCTGACAGCCACTTCAGTTTGATGTTGTTTTTATCTCAACAGTAGTTGTATAAAAAAATTGAGGGCTGTGTGTAGCACTGTATACAATGTTTACAAAAATGCATTATCTGTATTTTATAACTTCTTACAAGATAGGCACACCTCAAGAGTCGTGTCTAAATTTATAATTGTTTTAATTTTCAACAAGCAATTTAAATTTTTAAAAGCATGGGTGTATAACGCACACTCTTTAAAAACATCCATTTTATATCAATCAATATCTAAAATACCACATTTCCAATACTAATTTAACAACCACATGCACACATATAACCTTAAATTAGTGTAGAGCGAAGCAGTCCATAGCTTTTAGAAAGCTAAAACTTTTAGATTAACATGAATGGAAAACAGAAATAAAAGATGATTGAAAAACTCAAGACAAGAAATTGTCAGAAAAATGTATAGAGACAAAATGATCTACCAAATTGAAAAATATATGGGTATCCTATTAAATAACAAAGTAAAGGAACTTTATAATATTAAATCAAAGATTAAGAAAGGAAACACATTGATAATTTTTAACTAAACAAAGAAAATTAATGGTTTCCAAGTTTTAGAAGGGCTCTCACAAAGACCAGTAGTGTTAGCAAAATTAGTAGAAGACAGTTGAACTACATCTGAAACAGATGACGAGGTTCGTACATTCTTTGAGTTGGATGATAACAGTTTATTAAGAATCTACGAGGAGAGATGCATGCTAGAACTAGAAGATGACGGTTTATTAAATGCTCTTAGGGGATGTATGCGGAGTTTAGATGATATGTAGTAACGAAAGAATTAAAACGAGCTGCTTTTTCATATACGAAATAAAAAGAGGAAGCGAGGAAACTGATATCCTACATAACCAGGAGTCACTACGAATCTTTCGAGATGGGTGGTTTTATAATGAAATATTTCTCAGCAGTTTGAATGGGTAAAAGGAAAGAGTTAGAACGTAAACTCCATCCAAGAGGGAGTGTATTCGTCAGTCTTGGATCGAGATACCCAACAGTAATTATACGACACTTCTGGACACATGACTGCTGTGAACTTCCTGTTGCAACAAGGAAAGGGCGTTAAACCGTTTTAAATGTATCAGGTTGATGAATTTCATTGTAGTGATTAGGGAATGTGTTCGAGAATTAGATCAATGTCAATTGTGTCACGACAATCAGTTAGAAATGATTGATAGCAGAGGTGTACCCTTTCCGTAATATATTCCAAACAGATGAAAATACGATAGAAAATATAATTCATATAAATGATGACAAAGTGGGTGGAGGATAAGAAGTAGAACGCATATTGTATCAACATGCCTATTATGTAGATTAGAATAGAAATATATATATAAACACAAACAATTTTGATTATTTGAAATTAGATAAAACTAAATAGAATAGGTAGGTATAAAACAAGGTACCGTATTACACTTACGATTTAAAAACAATAAAAAGCAAAACCACAAACACATCAACTGTGACAATATTTTGGTCAAGAAGTGATCCTCTAACTGATCTTAATTCGGAAGAAGTTGTGTTATCTCTGTATTGTGCACAAATTCCTCCATAGCAGTTTGAAAACAGACCAGGCGATGTAGCTTGTCATCAGCTTCAATGTTAAATCTCATTTTTAGTATTGAAATTTTTGCTTTCATTTTTCAATGATTGCTTTAAATGGTTACTGCATGAGTATCATGTATCATGTCGGCATGTTTGTCACAGCAATTACATTTGGACTTCTCAGCGCAAAGCAAAAGAACAATTGAGCCTCCAATAGTGATTGCGCTAGCGGTTAAAAGAATATCGGAAACGTCTTCAGTGCTGTCATCTATAAGCAGATAGATCTTCATCTAATGAATATTTTACGTCATATCAATGGTATTAAGGCATCGTCTATTTATGCAATTATGTCGGACGGAAGCACAGACGGCGTTGGATGTGTCCCGATTTGTGAGGAATCGTGAACCTATCACAACTTTTCTATGTAATCGTCATCAAAATTGCTATCACAATAGTAAATTTTGTGGTTGATGTGTTTTCAAATTTAGGAATGGTGCTTGAAAATGATGTTTCTTTAGCCACTGACGGCGCAGCAGTTATGATGTTGCATAATAGTGGGGGAGGTATGCAGATTCAGAGTTAACAAGCATCAAATTGTCTTTAAACACATTGTGTCTCACATCGACTCAATCTGGCTGATGTTAAAAAGACCATTTGGTCAAATTTAGACAAATGCACACACTTATTCGATTTTAATACTGCAACAGATAACCGTGTTTTCGCCTTGAAAAATATCCAGTCATTATTAAATATAAAACTTTCAGATTAAGATACCCATTCAGTAAGGTGACAAGACATAAACATATGCAGTTGAACCGTTTTTACCCTTACTTCTCAATTGAAGCCGTATTATCCAATTTTGCAGCTACAAAACACCTGTTGCAAAACGAGAAAGAGACCGATAGCTAGCGACGCGACCAATGATCACCAATAGTTCAAGCATACGTGTGGAAGAATATCAGACAGGGGTGGGATTGAATTATTCGAGTTAAATTTGTTGTAACACATACTACCTCTATCAACTCAATGCAGTGATTTAGGTCCAGACTATTCAGGAATATTCTGACAAATTTTATCTAAATTGTCTTATGGAAAGCCACATGGTAAAAGGTTTAAAGAGATAAAGAAATTTATAATAAAAAAAAGTATTCAGTCATATAATTTCAGTCATTTCAACCAAATTAAGCCTATCCAGGAGTTTATAATATCATATGTGTTATGTAGAATTTTATTAAAAATTACTCCTCTTTTCCAATGCAATTATGTAAAGGAATTATATATCCAGTTTTACTCTTGAAATGAGTTTTAAGATAAGTAGACTCTTCCCCAGATCTAACTGTCTAAAAATTTTCCCGCCGAAATCGATCATGTGACATGGTTGTCAACAAAAGGACCATGTGGTCAGGGAATTCATTTGTTTTCTGGATTACTGCTTTTATTAATCTAGTTAGGATATAAACATACCATTTAAGGTATAGTCAAACATATGCATTTATAAAACAACTGTGGTTTGCAAACAAGTTTTACTTTTCAAATTGAAGAAACTGGGTCATGATCGTTCATTGGTTGTTTCTTGTTCAACCACGGAGACCATGTAAATAATATAATCAGCTGTCAGTGTACATCCCTTGAGGCAATTAACAGTAATTAGACTTCTTTATTGCCACTGACATGATAATTGGATTGGGGATATCTGAAATCTAACTTCAATCTATTAAATTTTCAAGTGTGGCGGACAATAAAATAAGCGTGGCACTGGGAATTTTAACGTGGTGCTAGAAATTTTAGCGTGGCGCACCGCCATGCTTAAATATGTTGTGTGATTGATTGATTGTTGTTTGCTTTACGCCGCATTAGCAAATATGTTGTGTGATGATCCCTGGTTGTAACATGGGTTAGTAACTGGTTCCAATTTATCCTGAATTGCTTATGTCTCTACTTGTGGGTCTCTGGTTCTGCTGTCGTAATTAGGTGATTTTTTTGTAGCAAAAGAGGGGCTTAGTCCAATATTTATAACGTCCTGGAAGGCTTTTTATTCTTTTTTCATGTTTGCCTTCCTGCAACGTCTCTGAGGATCAAGAAAAGTAAAAATGATATAGCACAAAAGAACGTCATAATTACATGTATCTGGACTTAGAAGGGGAGGGGCTAGCTAAGTATTCTTTTTATTTCAATGTGTAGACTGTAGGGAGTTTCTTCAGAAAGGGTTTTCATTGAGGTGTTTTGCCATGCACGCAGGCATCTGTTTCTATCCATGAACAAGTTGTGTGTCAAATTAATTATTATTACTTGTCACTCGCATTTTTGCTCGATCTTGCCATTATTGGCATTAACAGCCAGTGCACGAACTCGCACGAACGCCAAATTTAGTTAAAGGGCGATATATTCTCGCGTTGTTTTAATTCTTGGTCACTCAAGCCAGTTTAGAAAGAAAGGGAGAAATCCAAACAATTACCGACCAATCACAAACGTTGTTGCAAATTTGACCTTATGACGTCAAAGAATTTTCAATAATGCAATTATTGCATATAAATAAAAAACTACTATTCCAACTGAATAAAAATATTGCATTCAAATGACATGAATTAACCAATTGACAGAAATTGAGGAACATGCTCTTAACAATGTTTTTGGAACAGAAGAAACAAACTATGTTTGCAAAATCTTATAGATGAAGGCTGTTTCCGTATGGATGCACTGGATACAATTTCCAATAACATGCAAGATTTAATGTTTTATTAGTATAAACAGTTTTAACATATAAGTGGTTATTTTGGAGACAAATTATAAATAAATTTGATATTTTACACACTTTCCTGGCGCCAGTTCCTTAACCCATATATTGAAGATCACAATTTTTGGCTGATGTAAAATTTTGGGATTAATATTATATTTAGTATCTTCAATTGTGTTCAAATATTGCAGAGTTGAAATATTAGCTCCCACAAAAATAACCACTTAAATGGTACATGTGTATGAATTTATTTATACTATGCAATTTTTTATGTTTTCCATGTGATTTGGAAAAAATCGTGGTAAGAAGGCAAAATGCACAACCCAAAGGGAGTGCATTATGCTTCGAACCAAGAACTATTTTGCATATCACATGGAACACAATATTACTGTTATTATTACTCTGAATGTTCATGCACAGAGATGATCTTGAATTAATATGTCAAATATCCGCCCACACATACATGTACTCATTGTGATTTTATAATTTAACAGCCCATGTTATATTAAAATTGATATAACACCCTGAATGTTGACATAACCCATTTGAAATTATGATGGATATTATTTGAATCCTATTTTTATGTATTTTTTCCTGTCTTTTGACTTTGTTTTTTTTTTATTAATTTTCTAGTCAGAATGTTTTATTGTCATATAGTTTTCCTTATTTTTAAAGGTGTATATTTTTTTAATCCTACCTTCATTTAATGATTTGCATTTGGTTAATTTGTACCATACTGATGGCAGTATATCATATCATTTATTAAAAGCTCCATCAATGTTCTCTTTTACATTTGTTAATTGTTTATTATTTTGTTTTATTAACTTTATGGTTTTAGCTCACCGTTCCGAAAGAACTATGAGCTTTAGCCATCACTTGGCGTCCGTCGTCGTCCGTCTGGTGTAAACTATTGCAAACATCTTCTTCTCTGAAACTACTGAACCAATTCCAACCAAACTTAAGCTGAATGATCCTTAGGGTATCTAGAATAAAGTGTGTGTTTTTTTTCTGTTTCGTCAAAAACATGGCCGCCATGGCTAAAAATAGAACATAGGGATAAAATGCAGTTTTGGCTTAAAATAGAACATAGGGATAAAATGCAGTTTTGGCTTATATCTCAAAAACCAAAGCAGTTAGAGCAAATCTGACTTAGGTTAAAGTGTTCATAAGATAACGTTCTATCAGCCCTGAAATTTTCAGATGAATCTAATAACCCATTGTTGGGTTGCTGCCACTAAATTGGTAATTTTAAGGAAATTTTGCAGTTTTTGGTTATTATCTTGAATAGTATTAATGATAAAGATAAACTGTAAACAGCAAATATGTTCTGCAAAGTAAGATCTACAAATAAGTTTTAAACTGTTTATATCACCAAAATTGTCAATTGACCCTTAAAGAGTTATTGCCCTTTAAGGACAATTTTACACAATTTGTTTATCATGTTTTCTAACTTTAAAAAATCTTCTTTTCTGAAACCACTGAACCAATTCCAACTAAACTTAAGCTGAATGATCCTTAGGGTGTCTAGAATAAAGTTTGTGTTTTATTTTCTGTTTCGTCAAAAAACATGGCCGCCATGGCTAAAAATAGAACACAGGGTAAAATGCAGTTTTGGCTGATATTGCAAAAACAAAAGCAGTTAGAGCAAATCTGACATGGGGTAAAAGTGTTCATAAGGTAAAGTTCTATCAGCCCTGAAATTTTCAGATGAATCTAACAACCCATTGTTGGGTTGCTGCCACTAAATTGGTAATTTAAAGGAAATGTTGCGGTTTTGGTTATTATCTTGAATAGTATTAATGATAAAGATAAGGTGTAAACAGCAAATATGTTCAGCAAAGTAAGATCTACAAATAAGTTCATATGACCAAAATTGTCAATTGACCCCTTACAGAGTTATTGCCCTTTAAGGACAATTTTACACAATTTGTTTATCATGTTTTCTAACTTTAAAAATTCTTCTCCTCTAAAACTACTGAACCAATTCCAACCAAATTTAAGCTGAATTATCCTATTAAACATACATTAAACCAAAAAAAACAAAAAACAAAATACGATGAAATTGGACACTTAAACTCATCTTAAACGAAAGATAAATGCCAAAAATCAAGGTGAGCGATTCAGGCTCTTGATAGCCTCTTGTTATTATTATTATTTATTTTTATACATGTATAATTTTTTTCAACCTTTTAAAATCATTACATGATTACATGATTGTTCTGTAAACATAATATTAATGTCTAGATTCGAAATTGTATTTCTATTGTTGTTACTTATTTGTTCCTCAATTAATCTTGTTTATTTTGTTGTTATTAAATTTGTATAGCCTTTTTCTACATTCATACATATGCCATAGAAATATTGCTGTCCTATCAGTGCTGAAAACTAAAAAGTAGAAGTCCTATCAAAATTAAGTAAAAACAATGTGTGTCCTACCGCGTTTTGCACCGGTCCCAACCCCAATAAATATTGACCGGTCCCTTAGTTCAAATATTCTTGTTTAAATTTAGTAGTATACATTTTACTAAAAATAAAAGTCTACCACAGATTCCATCTTTTATCTTAATTTTACTTTTGTAGAAATCCTCTAGTTTCTGTTTACTATTACAATCCTTGTTTAAGGGTATTCCAATATATTTTAATGATTCAGATAATGTATTAGAACATGACTTTTCTCTACTTGTGAGAGTTTTGTCCACTTAAGGAGCAGCCTTAAGAATTTCATGTGGACCACCAGACCGTTCACCAATATCACTGAGAAGCACATAGTATTTATACAGAAGTTGATAACTTTAAATGCTAAAGGTACTGCGCCCAATTCGCACCTCACTGCTATATTGGAAGACTTTCCATGAACCCCAAGTATGTTTTTAAATATGGTGTTTTGTGTTTTGATCTAATTATTTTTGTAATATTTTTCTTTCTTTTTGTTTTCCATTATTTTTTTAATAAAAGCCAACTGTAGCTATACGATCATCATGACGTGGCATGTACGTCTTTAGGTCATCATGGTTCATTACTTTTAGGACGTCAATATCTACCCTTCCTTTTCAAATTTTCCATTATATCTTCGAGATTTCTTTTCTTAAAACATTGTATCAGCAAGTCTTGTGACATCCAGATGTTTGTACTTCAGCCTGTTGCCGCGTGCGTTTAAAATGCGAGGATGATATATATTGAATATTTGAAAACATACAATTTTAGCTCACCTGGCCCGAAGGGCCAAGTGAGCTTTCTCATCACTTGGCGTCCGTCGTCGTTAACTTTACCAAAATCTTCTCCTCTTAAACTACTGGGCCAAATTTAACCAAACTTGGCCACAATCATTATTGGGGTATCTAGTTTAAGAATTGTGTCCGGTGACCTGCCAAACCAACCAAGATGGCCGCCATGGCTAACAATAGAACATATTTTGGCTTATAACTCTGAAACCAAAGCATTTAGAGCAAATCTGACATGGGATAAAATTGTTGATCAAGTCAAGATCTATCTGCCCTGAAATTTTCAGATGAATCGGACAATGGGTTGTTGGGTTGCTGCCCTGAATTAGTAATTTTAAGGATTTTTTCCGTTTTCGGTTATTATCTTGAAAATTATTATAGATAGATATAAACTGTAACAGCAATAATATTCAGCAAAGTAAGATCTACAAATAAGTCAACATATTCAAAATGGTCAGTTGACCCTTAAGGAGTTATTGCCCTTTAAATAATTTTTACCAATTTTTGTAAATTTTGTAATCTTTACAAAATCTCTGAAACTACTGGACCAAATTCAACCAAACTTAGCCACAATCATTATTAGGGTATTTAGTTTAAAAAATGTGTGCAGTGACCCAGCCAACCAACCAAGATGGCTGCCATGGCTAAAAATAGAACATAGGGGTAAAATGTAGATTTTGGCTTGTAACTCTGAAACCAAAGCATTTAAAGCAAATCTTACAGGGATTAACTTGTTTATCAAGTAAATATCTATCGGCCCTCAAATTTTCAGATGAATTGGACAACTGGTTGTTGGGTTGCTGCCCCTGAATTGGTAATTTTTAAGGAAATTTTGCCGTTTTTGGTTATTATCTTGAAAATTATTACAGATAGAGATAAACTGTAAACAGCAATAATGTTCAGCAAAGTAAGATCTTCAAATAAGTCAACATGATCAAAATGGTCAGTTGACCCTTAAGGAGTTATTGCCCTTTAAAGTAATTGTTTACCAATTTTTGTAAATTTTGTAATCTTTACAAAATCTTCTCCTCTGAAACTACTGGACCAAATTTAACCAAACTTAGCCACAATCATTATTAGGGTATTTAGTTTAAAAATATGTGCGGTGACCCAGCCAACCAACCAAGATGGCTACCATGGCTAAAAATAGAACATAGGGGTAAAATGTAGATTTTGGCTTGTAACTCTGAAACCAAAGCATTTAAAGCAAATCTTACAGGGATTAACTTGTTTATCAAGTAAATATCTATCTGCCCTCAAATTTTCAGATGAATTGGACAACTGGTTGTTGGGTTGCTGCCCTGAATTGGTAATTTTAAGGAAATTTTGCCGTTTTGGTTATTATCTTGAAAATTATTACAGATAGAGATAAACTGTAAACAGCAATAATGTTCAGCAAAGTAAGATCTTCAAATAAGTCAACATGATCAAAATGGTCAGTTGACCCCTTAAGGAGTTATTGCCCTTTAACAGTTGCATTTATCATGCATCAATTGTAAATAAAAATATCAGGTGAGCGACACAGGGTCCTTGGAGCCTCTAGTTAAATTCGCAAAAGAATACATTTATAGGCAAGTCATTTCATTTAATCATCCTCTGCAGAAATTAATTCAGACAATTTGAATCTTGACAGCTATCCATGGACTTATACAATTTCCGCGTCAATAGCAACAAAGGCTATAATGTAAATGAAGTACTTCAATAACACAAAGGTCTGTTTTGCCAGAAGTTGTAATCAACAGCAAAACAGAAAGCTTGGACACTGTTTTTTATCTCAATTTATTTACAGTAACTAATTTTAACCAATAAAATAATGGTACAGTTACATGTATGGATGGGTCTTACCAAAATAAATGTGTTCTAATGAGACACTTTCCAGCTAAAACAACCATCACAACTGCATACGAAGTAATAGTGAAACTGTATTTAATCCAAATTGGATTTTCATTATTTTAAAAAGAAAAGGAAAATTTACATACACAATATTTATATAGCCCATCTATATTTTGTATTCATTATAACATATTCAATAATAAATAACTGGCATTTTACAGAAAAAAACCAATGTTATTTTAATTGAGAAGACTTTTAGGTTAAATTTAATAAACTAAATCAATTACAAAGACAAATCTTTTATATTGGACAATCAACAAAAGATTAAAAGAATTTTAGAGAACGATTCAGAAAATACAGAATTTTCCTCATCGATTGCATGCAGAAATGCATTGTTTCCAGCTGTGTTCAAAGATGTAAGAGAAGCCAGCTCAAACAGATTTCCGTCTTGGGTTGCTGAGAGGTTTTTAAGTATTAATATTTTTAATTGGAATCTTTTTATTTTGCAAATCCAGGAAATACTTACACATTATATCAAACAGAGCTTTTGATAAACCAGAACTTTGTTGTTAAGACCATGATTATTTAAGTTTTGCGTACAAATGATGCTCGGAAGACATCTAGTTTGATTATTTCTTATGGAATTTTACGATAAGTTTCAACCTCTACAATATCTAGATGGTTCGAGACAGTTCTAAGTTTAGCAGGCATTGATATCAACATTTTAAGGCTCACTCATATAGAGGTGCCGTAACTACAGCTGCTTTAGTTTTAGGGTGTTAAAAAGATTCAGTAACAGATAAAAAGTATTGCAGGGTCTATGGCCATCGCCACTATTTAATTTCAGAAGAAAAGATGAGAATACCCTAGACATGTTTTAAGGCACAGTCACCATTTGTTAGTGGCAAAGCTCACAACACCTTAGATTAGGAATCAGGCTGTGTCTGTCTGGGAATTTTTCCCCGACAATGCAAAACATTTCCCATAGGGAAACTATGCCCTTGATAACAAAAATCCAAAAGGAAACAAATGCACGAAAAGAGGTCAACACATCCCATATCCAGGAGTATTTGGTCTCGTGTATCCATGGAAAATACATTTTCATTTGTAAAGGTTAATTCTAGGAGTAATAAACATGATTAAGTTAAGGCCAAGAAAATCTAAAGATGAAGATCGGAGTTTGCTGCCAAAACACCTGCATTAACCTTTGCTGAAATATAAAAGGGAGATTATTTAACTGCAGTTAATTTTGCCCCACTCACTGAATGGTATTTGGTTGGTCATGTTGGAAACACTTGTTCTGTTGTCCGTTCTTATTTTGTTGCACTTATCTCAACTCCAGATTGAGTTAAAATTGGTATGCAGTTGTAAACATGTATAGTTGTGGCGTTTATAAGTTGTAAGCGATTTTGGTTGCTCTCCTCTTCTACATCAGGAATAGATTACCTTAGCTGTATTTGTCATAACTTTTAGGAATTGTTGGTCCTCAATGCTCTTCAACTTCGTGCTCTATTTGGCCTTTTTAACGTTTTTGATACGAGCGTCACTTATGAGTCTTTAGAGACGAAACGCGTGTCTGGCGTAAATATAAAATTTTAATCCTGGTATCTATGATGAGTTTATTTGCAACCACTGGGTCGAAAGGTTATATGAGAGGTCCTGAAAATTTGCAAGAATAAAACTTATATGGGTATTTGGCAAGTATTTGCCCTAGCTAGTGTGCTATGTCGTCCCATATATTCGGTATATCCAAACCTAGATAACCCTAACGTCAGAAAAGACCTTCACCGCATGATAAATCCCAGAGAAATAAAATGCAAAGAAACGAGTTTTATAATGTGGACGACAACGAGGCAAGACATGAGAAGGCAGAATTGGGTACCCAATCACTTCATTGTTTTACTACCAATGGAACAAACTGGACAGAACGATTACAATGAACATAGTACAGGCGTCAGTGATGAGTCGGTTGCAGGTGACGGCATTTCTCCCGACAGAAGAGGTGAACTCAACGAAGATGTTGGTACAAAAGAACACACTGACAATGGCGATAATCCAGGCGGAAATAGACAAAACTATCTCAATGTCTCAGATCTAAATCCTCAAGATTTACTTGGACAGTATGTACTAGTGGATTATGACAAAAACCGTACCCTGGAATCGTTACAGATTGCGATGAAACGGAGGTGTTTGTAAGTTGTATGCACAGAATAGAAAACCTAGAAAATCCATCCTTTTATTGGCCTCTTGCAGTAAGAGATGAATGTTGGTACGATATGGAGAACGTTTTGGGAACAATACCAGAACCCAAATTTGTTGGACAAAAGTACATCGTTGATGCCAGTCTTTGGAAACAAGCCCTTGGGATGATCAAAATGTGACTTAACTGATAGACCTCAAATATCTTTTTAAAAAGTCACATTAGTTACAATGTGTCACTAGTGTTACTGTTTTTATTTTCATATTTCGAACGTAAAAGCAAAATGACTCTGTTTCAATTGCAAGTAATCAATACAATATCTTAGGATGAAAATGATAGGATAGGATAGTAATTGTTTGAAAGAAGAAATTGGAAAATATCCTTGATGCCTTTTGTGTTAGAAAAAAATCACTTTTGTTACTTTTATTATTCAAACCAATGAGGAGCATTTCTTGGTGTCTAGATCAATATAGGTTTAAGATATGAATAAACAACAAACAATGTCATATTAAATGTTTCAAAGACATTGATAGTTTTTTTTACTGTATCAAATATATTGTTATTTTGTATGTTTGTCACTAGTGTTACTTTTTTCAGTTTTGTGTTACCAAATTGTCACTTGCGTTACTGATAGAAAAACAAAACATGCTAAAGATGAACCCTGAATTTAATTGATAATTGGTTCGCTTTTGGACAATGCATTGACTGTTCATTTCATTCGAGAGCGAACGAATATTTTATTCAACTTGTTTGCACATAAACTACCAAAGTTTATTACTAAAATTTGGTTTTTCTGTGACTGAATTTTAATTTAGAAAAAATATTCAAAATCTTTAAAATTAGATAAAATATATTACATTCGAGTAATTTTCAACTAATAATCCTTTTAGAACGTTTACAAAGATGGTTTTGGATAATAAAGTATTTTTTCAAATAATTGTGTTATGGTAACACAAGTGACACTTGCAGACAGCAAGAGGTACATTTTTAATCTTTGACATTTTGTGCATTCAAAAGTAATGCTCTGTTATTTTTTACACAGTTGAATAGTTCTGTGTGCAAACAAAATAAAATTTAAAAGATATGAGTAATTTTATTTTGAAAACACCATAACGAAATATCTACATTTTTTGAAAATGACCCGTATAGCGATAGTTAAAGCTGTATATAATATATTTAAGTTTGATTGGAAGTTATTCAAATTACTATTGTACAATATACAAACAAAGCAACTAAGCTAACCAAAGTCTTGCTCTACATACATTAGGAAAATTAGCTGTAATAGATGGGGCACATTTTCTTATAAGGACATATATTCAGCGGGTGGACAGGAAGTACCTTTCTCCCTTTCCAATCCCTTCTCTCCTTTCCCCGTACCCTTTCTTCTTTCTCCCGCCCCACTTCTCCTTTCTCTTGTCTTCCGCCCTCAAACATGAAAAACATATAAAGGAAGCTCATTTTAAAAGAAATAGATCAAACGTCTTGTTTTTTATTGCTCGTCCCCGTCTTGTCCTTTCACAAGATAGAATTTTGTTTCTTCTGCTTCATGAACCTCAATAACAAGAACAACATTTTAATATTTTAATTTAGATTCATGTTGATTTACACTTGTGTGTATGTAGGAATGAGTGTGTTTTGTTGTTTGAGTTGGACTTGATGTACACTTGAGATTTCCAATCACATTCCACTATGAACTGCTCATTCATAAATATATTTTGTCACCAAATGCCTTGTTAAATAGAACATAATCATAGACGCTTAATATATATTTCCGTCCCTCTACAAAATGCCATCAGCATACTGTTTTACCCGTGTCCATTTGAGCGCACGTCTCTCACTTCGTATATATGAAAGGTCTAATACAAGTTATTGCTTGGAGCTATATTTCTTTTAGCTTCATCTTTACATAATGATATTAGTATATATATATATATATATATATATATATATATATATACAAAAGTGCACATGTTGTTAGTTCTTTTTAAACGACAAGTTCCTAAATTTGGCATTTGAAAATATATAAAGGCAAGTAGAGCACATAGTCTAACTTACTCCTGCTACACTGTAAAATTTAAAGATGGAACCTTTACAATGCGCCGAGTGGTTTACTTATGGAGAATGCATATATATATTCTTATGTTTTTATTGTATAAATTTTCAAGAATGACAGAATTACTGTATAGTCTAGCCCCAAAAATCTCACTAGTTACTAGGGAGTATCAGATTTCTAAAATTTGTTATGGTTATTAGCAGATAGTTTCTGCAAATTGTTATCTGTAGCACCCCACTGAGCTTGTAGTATGTATAAGAGTGTCAGTGTCAAATATAATATAACGGTTGTTTTGACCTGATATTATTATAAAGAGAAAGAGAAAGGCAGATACAAGGAGAAATTAATGATACAGGTTTAAAGACAGTTATTAATTGGTATGTATTGATTTAAATTTCATATACATGAATTATGAATAAATATATTCTGATGAAAAATAAATAAAATTATATTTTATGGTACATCTACTTTTACTTTTAGAGGAATATATATATGTTAAAATATAGTTTCTGTTAATTTTTACTGACATATTTTTGCGGTAATTTGGAGTTTTTGTTTTATACGCCCGTTTACAGGACGTATTATGATATACCATTGTCCGTCTGTCCGTCCGTCCGTCGTCAACATGTCGGACATTAACTCAAAAACGCTTTAACCAATTTGCATAAAACTTTGGTGAATTGTTTATATCTATTGACGTGAGCTCCCTTTTGTTTTTTTTTATAAATTTTAGATTTAACGTTTCCGAGTTATGGCGTTTTATTCATTAAAAAAAGGGGGATTTTCCAGTTTTCGGACAATAACTCAAGAATGCTTTCACCAAATTCCAAGAAATTGTGGTGAAATGTTTATATTTATTGACATGAGCTCCCTTTCGATTTTTATATATTTTAGATTTTACGTTTCCGAGTTACAGGGTTTTATTAATAAAAAAGGGGAATTTTCCAGTTTTTGGACAAAAAATCAAAAATGCTTTCAGCAGTTCTCATGAAACTTTGGTGAATTGTTTATATCTATTGATGTAAGCTCCGTTTGGAATTTTATAAGTTTTTCATTTATCATTTCTGAGCTATGGGGTTTTATTCATTAAAAAGGGGGGATTTTTCCAGTTTTCGGACAATAACTTCAGCAGTTCTTATGAAAGTTTGGTGAATTGTTTATATCTATTGATGTAAGCTCTGTTTAGAATTTTATAAATTTTTCATTTATCATTTCTGAGTTATGGTTTTTTATTCATTAAAAAAGGGGGGATTTTCCAGTTTTCGGACAATAACTCAAAAATGCTGTCAGTAATTCTCATGAAACTTTGATGAATTGTTTATATCTATTTCATAAATTTCTAATATGACATTGAGAATTTATTGAACTTTATTTGTTTATAGTCTGACAACAGATTTACTAAGTATTGCGCAACAGCACAGTGTATTGCACAACAGCAAGAAATCTTAATTGAATATAAATTCAATTCATATAACCAATTTATAGTTCTTTGTCTACATTTATTCAGAAATCTATTATATGTCAAATATTTAATTACAATCAAAATTCAGACCTGTATCAAGCTTGAATATTGTGTCCATTTTGTATAGACTTTCAAACACTTTTTCTGTAAAGTATTAAATCCAGTTTTAAATTATTCAATAAGGAACAAAATTCCTATTCCTTTTATGTCACTCAGATTCTATACAAGATATGAATAAATACAACCTAAACAATAACCCTTAAACGTACA
Source organism: Mytilus coruscus (assembly GCA_017311375.1). Classification (NCBI taxonomy): domain Eukaryota; kingdom Metazoa; phylum Mollusca; class Bivalvia; order Mytilida; family Mytilidae; genus Mytilus; species Mytilus coruscus. Next base: position 46,164,557 of record CM029605.1, read on the forward strand.
AACTGAATTGATTGAACTAAAAAAGGGGTTGCACTAGTTTATCTTTGTCAAATGTTACTGAAACTCTTAGGTCTGTGCTTATTGTAACACTTTGAGGGGACATTGAAATACAGGGCATCCATCCGTTCCCCGTATGTCCGTCCAGTCTTGTTAGCGCTATCACGGGAACAATTCTTGTCAGATTTTCATAAAACTTATACAAAGGTTAATATCAGCAATATCTCTATATTTATATCATGAATGTATTTTTTATTGTGTTTAAACTCAATCTATTCCCGACTAGGAAAGATATATATAAAAACTACACAATAAATATCAAACAAGAAAAAAGGTCACAATTCAAGTTTGAATGTATGTCATAATACGGCAGAAATAAAGACGTATATTGTAAACAAAACAACGAATTAATAGTTATTTTTGGGGGCAACTAAAACAAGCTCAACTTTATAAATTGTTACTTGGATGGAGAGTTGTCTCATTGGCACTCATACCACATCTTCCTATATCTATCAACGTGCATAATTTGTTTTATATCAGGACTCTAGAGTAAATACATGTAGCACAGTTATATAAGGAAAGCTGGGTTTAGTGAAATTTTAATGATACAAATGCTGAAGTTTCCCATACACTTGAATAGTTTTTAAACTTGAATTCAATGAGTGTTTAATCAAATTATTATCAGACACAAAAAAAAAAAAAATTAACAATGAGTTTTTTTAATTACATTACAGAATGTCGTCTGTGATTGTTCCAACATTAAAAGGTCTTGCATTTACTGAGGAGGAAGGTAAAATTCTGTTGTTGCTCTCTGATTTCATTGGGTTTCTTCGTAGTAAAAGAAAGGAATGGGATAAAAGCGTACGCCCAGATAATTCAAAAGTGGAACTATCAAAGAGGAATCTTTTGATCAAGTTTATGTAACATTTCAAGGTATTCTTTTATATACTGCAAATCATATCAACGACTTTGCCGTTTGTAATGTTATTGGAGAAATTTCAAACATTCTCTGCACCAAAAGTAAAAAAGAAGACAATATAGGACACCACAGGAAGAATACAATATGACTTTGGTGATGAAATACAAATTAAGAATATCGAGACTACCTTCACCATTCAAGATGACGAACTAAAAGACTGATTGATGCTGCTTCTATTTCTAGAAAAGGAAAAGAAAACAAAAGAGTCAGGTCCATTGAATCAACACCAGTGAAGCCAGAGCAAATAAAGAAAAAGCCGATTATGTCAACTCCCATGTAAGTATTAAAGAATATCTTATTCTTTTTACTTAATATGTTTATATATTAGAGTTTTATTAATAAAACATGGACAAAAGATGGGATAACAAACAGTGATAGCAGGTGTACACGTAAAAAGTCTGTAGAATATCGTTTTAATAAATACTAATCCATACGGACTGAAAAAAAATTCTCAGACATGCATACTATACAATTATAGACAGACACTAATCTCTACATATGCCCCCTTTTTATAAGAAAAAATATTCTTTTTGCGGTATGCAGTCATAAATTATAATTGACAGTAATTTTGTACCATTTTGTACAAATACCCCCCTTTTTCCCCCATAGTATCCTAAATATGCCCCTGGAATACTTATATAGATATAAGAAGATGTGGTATGAGTGCCAATGAGACAACTCTCCATCCAAGTCAAAATTTATAAAAGTAAACCATTATAGGTCAAAGTACGGTCTTCAACATGGAGCCTTGGCTCACACCGAACAGTAAGCTATAAAGGGCCCCAAAAATTACTAGTGTAAAACCATTCAAACGGGAAAACCAACGGTCTAATCTATATAAAAACTAGAAACGAGAAACACTTATGAAACACATCAACAAACGACAACTACTGAACATCAGATTCCTGACTTAGGACAGGTGCAAACAAATGCAGCGGGTTTAAACGTTTTAATGGTATCAAACCTTCACCCTTTTTCTGAAACAATAGTGTAACATCACAACATAGAAAGACACACTATAAAATATCAACTGAAATAGCTTAACTCAATCAAAGGACATATTAACACCATTGAACATACACTGAACAAATAAATTTGACCTATGATACAATGCAAATACAAAATAAATAAACTAATTGAAGAATAATAAAAGTAACATGTTATATCGATATGAAATGTTAAACAATTTAAGAAAAACAATATGCTCGAACAAAAATATCAGCCATTTACAATAACTTTAAACACAGGTAAATGAAAATAATTTTGTTATTAGGTATACGTGTACAGTTACAATAGAGAAAGGAAATATTTTACAAAATAAATAATTTTGATGTTCATAGTACGGAGTGGAAATTTATATTAGTACCAAACACTTATCAAAGCTGGTATATAGACCAGATATAACCCTGAATAACATTAAATAACAAAAAAAAGCATTACAATTATACCTGTTTTACTTTTTAACATTTATATGATTTATTCCTAATGCGATACAAAATGTGTATATATAGATATTTTGGTTTTATTTTCAGAAAATGAAACTACAAAGGAAAGATGTGTGATTTTCAAAGGAAGATACAATTCATTAAGAACTTTGAATCAGAGACAACATCAGTTAAGATATCAAATCATTAGCATTTTATTAATGATTGCAGTATTTGATTTATTTATATTTATAACAAAATTTTTGCAAAATTATTTGTAATATTCAGGATGATTTTCTTCCGCTTTTAGCGGATTTCCGATATTTTGGGTCAAAAGATCGATTTTGTGAATCGTGTAAATCCGTTGAGAAAAGTTTGAGAGGGGGTTAAGAGGTCGAAATCTGATTGGAAATCGCCGTATTCCTTGGATCAAAACAAGGATATAATCCGTTGTTGTTTCCGAATTTGTTGTTTACCAGAGAAACGGACGTTTTGATTGGTCGAAGTTGATTCCAGTATCCAATCATAAACGTTCTTTTAAATTACACTTTGGGTTTTGTTAATGTCATGAGGAATGGCGAGACGAATCGTGGAAAGAGGATCAAACCTAAACCCTCAAGAAATTGACAGTGGAGTCAAAAATAGTTGGAAATGGGAATGGTTGGAAAAGGAGGTGGCTGGCGAGCTTGTTGGACTGCACATACGTAAGATTGCAGAGAAAGGAAAGGCTTACTGTCAACTGTGCAAGAAAGATCTAATGTACAGTCACCGTGGTTGGAAAGCTTTAGAACAGCACATGCAACTGAAAGTTCACCAGGACAATCTAAAACTACGGAAAACAAACTACAGCTTATCAGGTATTATTTTAAGTCACTTTTACTAGTATTAGGCAAGGAAAGTTGATGGTTCATGTCATATAAATGGACCTGTCCAGCACTTTTCCTTTACTTCTTTCTTTGCCCAAACTATCAGGCCTGGGATTGGGTATGGGGGTTGAAAAGTGTCTTTTTACAGGGGAACCCCTGCCCAATTTTTTTTAGGATTGGACTTAGAAATTATTTCAGGATTTTTTTCAATAAGGGTGTGCATTATCTTTACCTTAATATTTCTGTATTTTTTTTTCAATAATAAGGGTTTGTAATCTATAGGTAATAATCTTCACAACTCTTACTGAAGATTTTCTGTGAACAATGCTAATAATGATATAATTTTATTTTACAGGATGTTTTGGAACAAAAGAGAGCAATGTGCCATATGGAATTCACCCAATGTTCAAGAGTTTATCAGTACAACAAAATGATGCTAAGCCTGTTACACCACTTAATGACAGAGTTATCAATACTGAAGCCATGGTACTTGGATTTGCTGCAGACCATTCATTACCCTTTTCATTAGTTCCTAAGCTAATTGGGTTATCAAAAACTTTGGCAAAAGATAAAAACTGCAGGGGACACAGTACAGCACAAAATATTTGCTAAAATGCCATCTTTAATAACAAACATATTAGCAGGTGATGAAGAAAAGGAACATTACGAACTTCAAGTAAGAAGATATCAGACTGATGATAGCATACTTTTGCTGCCAGATGATTGTAGAATAGACCATTGGTGGGCAACGAGAAGCATGCAAAGGTTTATCCTTTGCTGGTGAAGATGGTACAGGCTATTTTAACTTGTTTTCATGGTCCACAGGTTGAATCAAGTTTTAGTGTTATGAATGACATAATTGATGGTAAATCAAATCGGATGAACATTGAAACTTATAACTGTATGCAAAGTGTGAAATATAGTCTAAAGTCATCAGGAAATCGGCAATTCAATACTTTACAAAGGATGATTTCTTACATGAACGAGTTGATCATAAACTTGTGCAAAACATGCAATCCTCATCACGACAGTATCAAGAGGAGGTGAAATGCAAGAAACTTGAAAAAGAAGAAAAACTTTCACAACTCCAAGTTAAAGCAAAAAAAACTTTCTAAAAGGAAAGCTAAAGAAATTGTGGAGAATGCTGCAAAAAAGGCACGCCATGCATTCACAGCAGAGAAGAAAAAGGGTCACAAACCAAACAAAAATGATAACTTTATTGCTATTAACTTGTAGTCACTGTTATGATATTTTTCAAAGTTTATTAAATATTTTAAATTGCTTGTTCTAATTTTATGTTGCATATGTAATCTTTTCAGGAACAAATTTCAACAATTTTCTTGAGGGACAAAAAATCTGTGTACAAAAAGAGGATATTAAGATCTATAAATTTGCTGCCAGGAGAATTCTAGAATGCAGGATTTTGCACCGTTATCGCACCAATATCCAAAATTTGGACCCCTTCGGGAGTCTCTGCATTTATTTCAGCTATTTTATTTATCCTTCAAAATCATCCCTGAATATTTCAAGCTTTCAAACAGTTTTTTAACTAGTGTTGATAGATCATTTCTAATATTCTTCATGTATATTTGTGTAAGCATAAAATTAGGAAAATAATAGAGAAAACAATTTTTATCTTTGTTTATATAATTATTAAAGAAATGTAACTAAACATGTTTTTGTGTGTTTGAAAAGAGACATGTTTGTGAAAAATCAAATGTACATTGTAGTATATAGTAATATACAATTTGGAAAAGTGATATTTAAGAAGTTAAATTTTAAATAAACATTATTTAATATAATGATATCTTTTCTACAAAAAATTATATTTGAAGTTATGTTACTTTTAAATATTGACCTGTATATAAATATTTGCTTATAAATGTGTTCATCACTTTCAACATGTGTTTGTCATATAATCAGTAGATAATCTTAACTTTATCTACAAGGTATCCCACTGTGCCACTGACCATAAATTGTTTACAGAATTCATTAAGCAATTATTTATAACAGTAATTAATGTCATAGTTCTCCAGTACAGATAAAACCAATCCAGGGCTTGTCCTATAAGTAGAATGTTGAACTTTGTCTTTTCAAATGATCTCATTTTATGATTCATTGGTCAATCTTCAAGTTTTTCTGATTTAGTTTGTTTCAAAGATACTATATGCAACAGATAAACTATATATGCAACAGATAAACTATATATGCATGCAATCATTGAAAGGTGTACATAAACATGTCGTTTGTTGATATGGTTCATAAGTGTTTCTCGTTTTTTATATAGATAACACCGTTGGTTTTAACGTTTGAATTGTTTTACACTAATTTTTTGGGACCCTTTATAGCTTGTGGTTCAATGTGAGCCGAGGCTCCTTGTTGAAGACCGTACTTTGTCCTATAATGTTTTACTTTTATAAATTTTTACTTGGATGGAGAATTGTCTCATTGGCACTCATACCACATCTTATATCTATCTACTGTCTGGAAGCCTTCATCTCACCACGTTATTTTCATGGTTCATTGATCAATGATAATTTTTCCTGGTTTGGTTTGTTTCTTCGATGTGCAATAGCACCGTGTATCATCGGTACAGCGGATATAGCTTTATAGGTACTTCGAAGCGTGAAAAACTATATACCGTACATTCATTTAACTATGCACCGTACAGAAGGATTTATGTGGTCAACTGTACACCGTACACAACGCTTCTTTTCGGAATAAAATATCGAAAAATAACATATGTATGAAAGATTTCAATGCCAATTATTGAAACGGCTATACTTAGTACGCACACACAGTGGCCTTCTATCAGAAAATGAGTTGCAATGAATATAGAATAATATCGGATGAGACGAGCGCCAACTTCTTTGACAAGTATTTGCACATGTTTTTAGTAAGCGTTCTTGTTTTGGGAAAATAATGAGACTTCTCTAATCACCAACCTACGACCAAATCATTTCTTAACACAACAATTATGTTTAGATTGAAGTACACATTGATATTTTGTAAACAAAACAAAGATTTTCATACAGTTTCAGAAGAAAAATCGATCACGACCGCTTGGTTAGTACCTATATCCGCTGTACCGATGATACACGGTGAATAGGTTAACTATATTTAAAGCAAATTTGATGCATGGATTGATTGTAAGGTGTACATGTATTTCAAGTTTGGTTATTTGACCTTGACCTCATTTTCTTTGATCATGTTAAATTGATGTGATAGTAGTAGTTAAAATTATATTTGATTTTTAAAAAATCCCCTTTTCAGATAATAGCCTGCATGCTAAAATCTGCAACTATAATCCCTGCTGCTGCAGTGTTCAGAATTATGTCAAACAGCCCACCAATACCAGTAAGTATTAAACTAATTTACAATAAATATTCACTTTATTTAAAATTTAAAAATCAGAAATGTCAGATGATTGCAAATAACAAATATATATATAAAAAGGTCACATAATGTTTAACCACGAGCAAACCAATACCTCATAGTCAACTATTAAAGCCCCTCAATTACAAGAACAATAAAAATAAAATGTAATACAAAAATGATGAAACACAAAATTAATACACAGAAACAAACAACAACTACTGAATTACAGACCTCACACGTGGAAAAAGAACATAACAAAAAAAAAAAACGAAACTCCAATGGAAATTCAAAAATAAAAGTGTTTTATAAAAGGCAAAATCTAAACGAATGGAAAACTGTTATATTCCTGACAAGGTACAAGCATTTACTTATGTATAAAATAGTGGATTAAACTTAGTTTTGCAGTTACCAAAAGACTTCAACGAAAACTCAAAACTAAAAACGCTTTTAAAAGAAAAATATTCAAACGAATAAAACCAACTGTGATATTCCTTACACGGTACAAACATTAACTTATTGTGGATAAAACATGGTTTTACAGCTACCTAAAACTCTCATGTGTATGACAATCACATTTAATTCCATTCTGTTGACAAAATGAATGCTGTTTTCCCATTTTGACGTTTTTACATATTATGTGTTTGCTTTTTCACACTTGTCATGCTTGAAGAAAATGACTTAACAATTGTTATAAAATTTAAACAATGCAAGTTAGTATTTTGATCAGTACAATGAATTTTTAACCAGTAGGGGACTATGTATTGACATGCAACACTCTCAGAATGCTTGTTAATTTTTTCGATTATTTATTTACAGATAAATATCAACTTCACAATGGGAGCAATAACACTTCGTCCATTAATTTTATTGAGGAGAAAGGTAATAACTACAATACAACTCTAAAATGTCTTATTTAGCATGTCTTAATGATGCAAGTACCCGATACATGTCCATTGTATTGTCAAAAACAGCCCATATTTTTGTTACAAAAGTATTCCACTTTCCAATAAATAGCTAAAAGTTTACATTATAACAATTTGTTACAACTGCTACATTTTGGGGCCAAATACCGGTCTTACGGGACCTACTCCTTTGGATATTTTCAAATAATTTGGAGTTTTCTGTGAAAAAGATTATTTCAAATACAAATTCAAAAGTACAAAACAGTACATTTATACATCATCACAAATATTTCCCATTTTATATGGTTTCAGAAGAGTTGCGGCTCAATGAAATCAATCTAATGCTTTAATAGTATAAATAGATAAACGTGATAATTGTATTGTAAATTGTATAACTCAATAACCATGATTAGTTTGGTAATACATTGCAGTAAACGCCTGAAATCAATGAATATGTTATACTGAAATGAAATATATATAATTACCAAAAATATAAATAGCACTGCAACATATATATATATATATATATATATATATATATATATATTTATTAGGTACAAAGAGAGATAACTCTTCCTTTTGAAAACATAATAAAAATACTCATGATGTTAATCATGAAAAGTATTGTGCTCATAATTAATTATACATTTTAAAATTAAATTCAATGATTTAGTATTATCTATCAGTATTTTTCACCTCATTTCTAAAAATATTTATGATAGTCATCTCTGTTTATAGAGTTCATTTATTGATTTAATTTGTTTCTTCAGTTATGCTTAATTCAAATATAAAAATGCTGAGAATATAGTTTCTTTTTATACTTAAATTTGCCTTAACCAATTGTTTAAAATATACACAGAATTAATATACCACACATAAAATAAAGAACGAATTTAAATGCAACACAATTAAAATTTTTCAGTTATGTTTCTGTATAACGTAATATATTAAAAGAAAGCGTCATCTATGTCTAGTGCACACATTTTGCTTTATTTTGTATTATAAATATTATTCTCATACATGTTCTTTCAATTTCAGAGAGTGAACAAGAACAACATGAACAAGATTTACAGAAAAATAAAATGTCATATAATTTGTTAATTGTTTTAAATGTTTAATTTGTTTGTCAATGTAATTTCTTATGATTTTATTTATGTTTTAAATATTTGTAACTTACAGCATACTTTTAATTTCACATGGCCTTCCAAAGTTTCAAAATACATTGACCTTGTGACATTTAAAAAGTTAAGTAGTCCAGCATAGATGCCAGCCATTACAATTTCCCCGTAATTGTTAGGAATTTAAAGTATAAAAGATAGAATCGAATTGAAAATGGCAGCATCTACAGGAACAAATGGCAATGTTAGTAAACATAAACAATTAGTATGTGCTCAATCCTTATAAGGAGTTATTTCCTTTGAAAAAAATTACTCAATTTAAAAAATGCATTTCGAGAACCGGAAGTCATAGAGACTTGGGACCTTCACCAATAATCTTTAATTCATGTGACCTTTAATTTGCACACAAGGTCACTGAGTGCAAAAATTTACGCTGCAATTTCAAGAATACATATTAAGAAAACGATAAGAGTTTGCTGCATACATACTGTTTATAAAATGTTCCTCTCGACGAGCTCTACATTTTATTCATTAAGCTCAAAACTGTCCGACCGTCTGTTCAAAAGTTAGGACGAGATAATTCTTAAAAGTACAGTATTGTGTGTAGATCTTTTTAAAGGCAACAGATATCAACCTACTATAAATTGGAAAAATGATCAGAATTTTAAGACCTTCAATTTGAGGTCAATGTCAGGTCATGATGAAATTTTACCTTGACCTTCAAAGTGTACTATGACCTTGACCTTGTGATATTTGAAAGGTCAAGTGGTCTTGAGTTATATGGTGGTAGTCCCATGTCTCTACGACTTCCGGTTCTCAAGTTTGGTATTGGTAACCCACCGCTGCCACCATGTTATATTGGCGAGGCAAATATATACTCTTTTATATATACATTTGTTTTATTCTAATCTAAACTATATACATTGTACATGTTAACTTGTCAATTGTAAAGCACGCAAGTGATGCTGATCTAGAAACAGTTCTCATATCAAAGTAGTAACAGTTAGGATCTGATAAGAACTTACATTCGATAGTAAACAGACTATAGTATTACATATAGGTCATTGACTTAATATTACATCTCCCTTTTCAGCTGGTGAGAAAGTATAGTAACTAATAAATGTTATCATGAATGGAACAGCTGATCTTTGTTTACAAATCTAATTTATCTGGAGGTTTTGATATTCTCCTGACTTGGTTACATAGAAATCAGACTTATCAGATTGATCTGTTTGGTTATCTTCAATTTATTATTGTAAATTGGTATTTCATCGGGGATCGTTTCAAAAGTATTTTTAGAAATTTTAGTATCAGGCTTTTCAGGAAAATTTGAAAAGTGTCTACTCATTATGTGTCGACGATTTGCTCAGTCAAACGGACTAGCTGAACGTAGCTGCGGTGGGAATACCGGAAACTTTTATTTCGGACGGTGGACCTCAATACAACTCATTAACATTCAAGCAATTCGCGCAGTCGTATGGGTTTCGACACATAATGAGTAGTCCACGATTTGCTCAGTCAAACGGACTAGCTGAACGTAGCGTTCAAACCATTAAAATATGCTAAAAATCAGAAGACCAATATAATTCTTTACTGTCATATAGAACAACACCGCTTGCTAATGGTTACAGTTATATCGGAGCCAAAGCAGCTTATTGAACTATAGTCTCGTCCGTCCGGGTATTTTCTGACCGTAAGGAGTCTGGCTACAGCTCTCATCCGCTAGGATCTCGTCAACCACCGACACGGGTAGCAACCCACGGCCTACGGGTTGGAATGCCTATTTTATTTAAAACATCGGGCCATTCGTACGATGTTCGGATCACTTTAGTCTGGTCTCTACCCATCGACCTGTCCAGCATGGGTGACCCTATCAGGAGACAATGCTCCAGCTGGCATAGCTCTTAGGGTCACTGAGACACGCAAGCCCCGACCACGGCAAGGATAGCGATCCACCGGGGGCAGATTGAATAAGGTACGTACTTCTCATGTCAAGAATTATGGTAAAAAAAAAGAAATTATAATAAGAATATTTGATATGTTTTATAAATGTATAATTTATACATAGCAGAATTTAATTAATTATGTTGTTATACAAGCATAAGTGAAGGATAGAGCAATGTATTTACATATGTTCGCTTCGTAGACCTAATAAAAGGCTGTTTTATTTATAAAATAAAAGAAGAGTTCATATTGTTTTTACACATAAGTGTCACATTTTCCAGTAACTCATGAAAAGAGTTTATCAAACGTTGATAGGAAATTGTGCTTATGAATTTTAAAGTTACACACATTATACCTAAGAAAAGGCTGTCACACATTTGTTTAAATCATTCACTATTTACATAATGTATATTTGTTTACACTGTAATATTATTATTTTGTTGTTCGTACATATGTACCTTATATATCAACTGTTCATTTATCTTCACAAATTATTTATAATGTGTATTATGTTACAGTATGGCAGCAGAAAGACCTGTATTCCACACGGGGTATATTTTCCCACTACCGACATGTGGACTAGGTCCATTTTATGTATTCCGTCAGTACCAAAGACACTGGCACGTGAAACATTTTAGGAAAAAGGAATTCAGCTGCATAGGATGTAATGATACATTTCCTCGAAGGCACCTAGTGAAGGAACATCTCATGAATTTTCACCACTCCACATCCCATGATGCTGTTATCGTCATGCCATCCTTACAATCCAAAATAATGGTCAACCTTAAGTACAACAATCCTGGGAAATGCTTACCACCACTATATGAGGACAGCAAAACCTGGAAGATGCTATTATTCAGGAGGAGGAAGAAGTGTATGAGGATGCCCCGGAATACGTCCAACACGGTGAGGGTGTTCCCAGGACATGGAATACGAGTTCACGGAAGAAAATGGAGATATTGTCAATTGTTAATATGTATAATGGCGGAGGAGCACTCAAGAGTCAAACTGTCGACTAAAGTTAAATTAGTTCACTGTCATTCACAAGGAATTGATGGTGTTTATATCAATATAATATAATCATGAGGTTAGCCTCACATCAATGTGGATTCTAGAAACCATTTATTAAGATGGTGGGAATCTAATGGAGGAATGAATACTTTCTGCATTGTGACAGGTATAGGAATAAAACTCAATGTATAATATCTTCATATCTTATTTGATTTTTGAGTGAATATATACGTCTTTTTAACTTGTGAATAACCGTCCTACACATTCAAAAACTTTTAATTAGAGAGGAAAAAGGGGATCTTTGAATCTCAGGAGGTTGAACCTATGACTTCAGGTCCAATCAGAAAACATCACGTCACCCGGTATGTAGTTTTCCTATAGTCAAATTTCGTTTCTTCATAAAGGGGTTCCAAGGTCCGTGTTCCAATGAAAACGAAGAATTGGTATGCCCGATTGGAACTTAACTTTGCGTGGGTTTTATTCGAAATAAAATACAGTTGTCTCAAATTTTCAAATCAAAATGGATCAAGAAAAACACAGTGTCGCCTAGCCTTTCAACAAAATACAAACTACAGGGAGGAACCACCTTTCGAACAAGGTTCGGAACACAGAAAGCCATCGTGTTCCATAAAAGTGCAATTCAGGGATATCATGCTGATATCAATGATAACAGTAGACCGGGGATTTCGAATAGGATACAGTTGAAGTTAACTAAGCTGGATAGTCTGATAAATATCAGACAGAATTTAGAATCATTGAAAGACTGTTTTACCTGAGGTAAGACTTATTACTAGTATATGTAACACTTAAGTATTACAATTTATTGATGAATGCAATGCGTATTTTAAAAAAAGTGGGGGTCTGGACGTAGTTTAGAATTATTTTGATTTAAGCATCACTAATGAGTCTTATGTATAGACGAATTGCGTGCCCGGCGTAAAATCATAAACCCGATACCTTCGATAACGGCAATTAGATATCTATTTTTATAGAACCATTTTCAATCAAAATTTCATTGATTGATTGATTGATTGTTGGTTGCTTAACGTCCAGTGGCAAATATTTCATGCATATTCAGGACGAGAACAAATTAACAATAAATACAATAGGTAGGTTCTGTAATAGGGGCGTCCGGGATTAAGGTCTTAGAAATTTAGACTGCCACGGGAAATGAGGGTATATTGGATAGGGACAGAAATTTAGCCTTGCAACAGGTCACCTACGGACCCCTCAAAGAGTTCTTGCAAGGGTTCTTAACGTGCAAAGAGCGTGGCACTCTCTTTACACGAGGCATCGGATTTAACGTCCCCATTCTGACCGGACGTGGCTGCAAATTTGTACATCCCGCACAGCCAAACGGACGCCCCACTTTAGCAAGGGTTTTACTGCCGGTCGGAGGAAGACCAATGGTGACCATACTTCTATTCCCCAGTCACCCTTGGGGTTCAAAATTTCATAAAGTAGGGTTTATTATTATTTCACAGCAAACTGCTGCACAGCAAGTGTTGCGCCCACCACCACCACAATACAATTACCAAGCACTTTCCGTAAAATAGACCAACAACAACGGTAGCACACTCCGCAGAGACCTATAACACGGCCAGCCAATGAAAGCTATCCGCTACAATCACTCCAGGTGATTGTGCCGAATAAACAGAAAAGACTCACAGCAAGTGGTGGGGCCAAGGCAACCATAAAAGTCAAAGACGGGGAATACGAAAGCATTTCTCCACCAATGTCACATATATCAGGGTTTGATGAGAATACACTATCCGAGTTAATAAATGATTTGATGTATGAACCGGCTTTCATGTAATAACATTTGACATCAAAACCGAGTAATCATAGGAAGGTCCGAACTTCGAGATCATTTCAATAATTAAAAAGAATATGTTGTAATCAGTTTAATTAAAATAATTATATCATAGACAATTTATACATTTTGTTTTATTTACAGAAAATTGATTAACAAGCATTATGGATTGCTTATTTTAAAATGTCCATAGGCATAACTTTTGATGGGGTTTTCCAAAGACGTTGATCATCAAAGCTACACAAGTCTTTTTCACTATAAAATCCATGTAAAGTTCATGGTTTTCACTTCGAATACTGCGCACTGAGTTCATGGTTGTACTTTCCTTAAACAAAATGTTTTATACATTGTGTGACGCAAAGTCTTTGCTATTTCACATTTGACGATCCTTTCTTTACTTTAACAGATTTATTTTCATCACCATTTTCTGAAAACATAGAAACAAGAGCATAAAGATTTTCCTCGTTTCAGAAATGTCCAATCCAATATCAGAGAAATAAAACTCAAGACATAAATTTATTCTTGCTATTAAAATTAAAACATTTATATATACTATTCAATACCTATATTTCGATTTATAGAAATAATTAGATATAAAACATTGAACAATGATGATAAAACCATAAATGTATTTATTATCAGAAAGCAAAAAGGAGACTAAGTGCACTGGACAAAATGGAGCTGAGTTTGACTAAAAGGCTAAGATTAAGGAGGTCATGAAACCTTCATTCATATCATCTTATGAGGAGAATGGCCAGGATGGGTTCATAACTCATCAACCATCCTGGCAGTCCAGTAAATTTAAAGACTATTATTTGAAATTGGACAACACATATAAAACTGTTTGTTCGAAGGCCAGTTTAAGGCTTCTCCAAAAAGGACAATTGGCAACAAAGCCAAAAGGATGTTCCCGGCTGAACATTGCCAGTGGATTGTGAAAGATCTAAAGCCACAAATATTGAAATGTATTAAAATTTGAAATCAATTGTATTGCAGAATTGTTCGAATGATTGATTGTTGGTTGCTTAACGTCCAGTGGCAAATATTACATGCATGTTCAGTACAAGAACAAGTTAACAATAAATACAATAGGTACGTCTTGTAATAATCCAGACAATCCGGGATGATGGTCGGGAAATTTGGACTGCCACTGGAAAATGAGGGTATATTGGATAGGGACATGAATTTTGCCTTGCAACAGGCCACCTACGGACCGTTCAAAGAGTTGTTGTACAGTTTCTTAACGTGCAAAGAACATGGCACTCTCTTCACACGAAGCATCGGATTTAACGTCCCCATTCTAACCGGACGTGGCTGCAAACTTGATATATCCCGTACAGCCAAACGGACGCCCCACAAAAGCGTTTGACTGTCGGTCGGAAGAAGACCAAGTGACAATATTTCTATACCCCAGTCACCCTCGGGGTGGAATGTATAGAAAGTTCATATTTAGGTCACCTTTTGTTACCATGGAAAGAATCTTTTAATACGATTTGTATAAGAGGAATGTACAACAACTTCATATTTCGGTCACCTTTTGTTACCATGGAAAGGTAAATTTTGTAACCATTTATGTGACAGGAATGTACAGAAAGTTCATATTTTGGTCATCTTTTACCATGGAAAGGTATCTTTTGTTACCATTGATGTGACAGAAATGTATAGAATTGATTGATTGATTGTTGGTTGCTTAACGTCCAGTGGCAAATATTTCATGCATATTCAGGACGAGAACAAATTAACAATAAATACAATAGGTAGGTTCTGTAATAGGGGCGTCCGGGATTAAGGTCGGAGAAATTTAGACTACCACGGAAATGAGGGTATTTTGGATAGGGACAGAAATTAAGCCTTGCAGTAGGTCACCTACGGACCCCTCAAAGAGTTGTTGCAGGGTTCTTAACGTGCAAAGAGCGTGGCACTCTCTTTACACGAGGCATCGGATTTAACGTCCCCATTCTGACCGGACGTGGCTGCAAATTTGTACATCCCGCACAGCCAAACGGACGCCCCACTTTAGCAAGGGTTTTACTGCCGGTCGGAGGAAGACCAATGGTGACCATACTTCTTTTCCCCAGTCACCCTTGGGGAATGTATAGAAAGTTCATATTTTGGTTACCTTTTGATACCATGGAAAGTATCTTATGTTACCATTTGTGAGACAGGAATGTATAGAGAGTTCATAATTTGATCACCTTTTATCATGGAAAGGTATCTTTTGAAAACGTTTTACGACAAAATGTGCAAACAGTTCATATTTTACTCACCTTTTGATCACCAACAGCTAATCTGTAATTACAACAAAAGTCAACATGTTGTTTACCTTTTGAGAAAGAAAGTGGTCATTTGTTAACTTTGTAATGCAATAAAATGTGAACAAAAGATAATCTTTATATCTTTGTTTCCTTTTAAAAGGTATAAAATATTAAAAATGGTATATACAATATGTTTGCAGTGTTTTATCCCCAGACTGCAAATACCGGACACGTCCACACGGGTTATAATAAAATATTTAAGCCGTTGTATGTCTTTAAAACAACAAATTAACGAAAATAATTTTACTCTCTCAAGACTAATAAATTTATATAAGAAATAATACCATCCAGTTTAAAACAAGATGAATATAATTTGCAAAAATTATGATATGCTTGTCCTCTTCTCTTAGACGTTAGTACTGTCTTCTTTGTACTATACTGTGACGGGCTCCTCTAGATCGCTAAATTTGACTATGAACAGTGAAAATAGTTTTGTAAATAATTTTGTCGTTGCATGTATTTATAAATAAATTCATCATAGGTAGCAGGACCAAATTTGTGTATTTGAAATACTAATACTAAGATAAGTGAGCAAGTTAAGTAAAGCTAACCATTTAGTATTCGAAATTAAAATGAAACCATTATAACTGTAATTTAATTAACAAATAAATAAATCATCGATTAAGAAATTTCTTCCGAATAATTGGTTGCTCTATTCCGATTAATGGAAACAGTTTCCTGGGGGCGAGCAAAATCATAAACTTAGCATACCTTATATGTCCGATGTATGGAAATATCGTGCGGAGGTTGATACAGGTGTACAGGTAGTTGTAAAGTAATTTTGTCGTTGGTAGTACGCGAAAATTTATTACTTGGTAGTTTGTCAACATGCCATGTTGTGTTTTATGTTGAAACAGGTATTAGTTTTGAATTGATTACAATAATATTCCTAATGTTGTCTGCAGTATCCAATTTTAAAGTGTTACCTTTCAAGACTGTTTGTTTTGATCTCAAATTGGTTGTTTTTGTAAAAAAGGGGGTTTCACATGTCGCGCCGTATCTCTAAAACGATTTATGATTATTGCTTAAAACTTGACACACTTCTTAGTTATATTAATCTAAAGATCTGTATACCTTTTCGTGATGATTCAAAATTTTATTTTAGGGTTATTGAGGTTTTGTAAAAAAATGGGAGGTTTTCACATGTCGCGCTGTATCTGAAAACGATTAATGATAATTGCCAAAACTTTACACTTCTTATGTATATAACTCTAAAGATCTGTATACCTTTTGGTGATGATTTAAAATTTTATTTTAGAGAAATTGAGTTTTGTAAAAAGGGGGTTTCACATGTCGCGCCGTTTCTCAGAATATATTTATGATTATTATATAAAACTTCACACGCAAGACGACTGGCGTATCATGCGCTCGTGGCGCAGCTGCTTATTATATTCCGATTCAATCTTTTAATTTGTAGAAAAATCAAGATTATGGGTCATTATCACACACTCTTAAAACATGATACACTGAACTGCACTCAAGTTTAGCGTTTGATAATTCATCGATAACTTCTGGCTTATCACAAACAAACAACTTGTAACGTCTCTTTTCATCGAAAGACTTTAATAAAACAACAATCGTAATGTGCACTGGATTTGACACAGGTGACAGATAATGGAATGTTCTATATGCCTACGAACGTAAAGAAAATTTGTATTTTGATTTTGTCGCCTGATTTTCAAATAGAAATATTATACTTTTGATAACTTTTATTTAGTAATGTTCTTCATGAAACAATACAGTCATCATGTACCGGATAAAAAGTACAAGCCTTATAATAAGGATAAACACATGGACCACTTTTAGACGGATGAATACATGAAAACTTAATTTTCGGATCTCCTAATAAATAATAATGATGATGCACATTTCTCGTTTTATTGTTTACATGCTTTAATACTAACATACAGAAGCTAAGCTTTAAGTCGTCAAGAAAAACGTATCACTAGGTTGTGACTTTTTCTATAGGCTAGGATGAGGTTAACATATTATTGAAAAATATAATACGGATCGAACTCTTACTACAATTACGGGATGGGATTGAAATACATAACAGACATACTACTTTTAGCTTACCTTGCCCGAAGAATAATTGAACTTTTCTCATCACTTGACGTCCGTCGTTAACTTTTACAAAATCTTATCCTCTGAAACTACTGGGCCAAATTTCATCAAACTCTGTCACAATCATCATTAGGGTATGTAGTTTAAAATTTGTCCGATGATACCGTCTGCCAACCAACATGGCCGACATGACGAAAATATATCAAAGGGATAAGATGTAGCTTTTGGCTTATATCTCTAAAACTAAAGCATTTAGAGCAAATCTGACATGGTGTAAAAATGTTCATCAGTTTTAGATCTATCTGCCTTGAAATTGCCAGACGAATCAGACAACCCGTTGTTGGGTTGCTGCCCTGAATTGGTAATTTGAGAAAACATTTTCAGTTTTTGGTTATTATCTTGAATATTATTGTAGATAGCATTTCAGGCAACATGATAAAATAAGATTTGTAGCGCAATTAAGCACCAAAGCTATCAGAAAGCACAACTTTTGTCTAAGCTGCCATTCAATGTAGGTCACCATTTCCGAAAGGTAGTTCACATTCTTATGACATGTCGCCCACACATTTAGTTATAAGTTTTAATGTAACTTATTTTGTGAAGTGCTTTTACTGTACTGGTTTTAGTTGGATGTCATTTGAAGCCAATGAGATAAAAAGTGGGATGGTTGAGATAAAACAAATTCAAGTAGCTTTACAAAATGTATTTGTTTTATACTTAAGAGGGTTTAGAGCTTGCCATATTATTTATTTATGTTTCTAGTGGGCGATAGTATATTACCCTTGGATCTCTTTCCATTATATTTTTCGTTGAGTTGCTGTCCCATTCTTTATTTGACTCACATTTCATTTAAGTACTATACTCTTGATATTTGAAACTGTTTAACACTTATTTTCTTTATCATTGTGAATGTCACTTAATCCTGTAATCTCTTATAGCAATGTTGTAAGCCATTTCAAGAAACATATAAAATAACTCACATCGTTTGGTTAAATTTGTATCTTTAAATCTTGATGTGTGCATACAAATTAACCAATTCTTTATTGCAAAGGTCCAATTAAAATATTTTTTCACAAACCAATTCTCATAAAATTGAACTTCCCACATGATCATCTATTTCTTAATCTATCATTTCTTGAATCTGTTGTGGTAGGTTTACAACATGTGGCTGGTGGTTGTTTGTCCTCCATGACAAAAGCCATCTTGCATTTCTTTGCTGTAAAATAACGTCTTTTCTTTGCTAGCTGATGTTTCTTGTAAATGGCTTGCATATCTTTTCCACCATATTTATTGTGTGTCTTACACAATATCTGAGAACAAATATTTGCATTTCTCTATATTTTTGGATAAGGCATCAACATTTCTTTTATAAAAAAGTATTTGCCACTGGACATTAAGCAACCAACAATCAATCAATCAATATAAAAAAATGGTGTACAAGTTTTGGAATTCCTGTAAGATATTTTTGTAACATTGGTCTTCTCATAGCGATTCAAGGTAGCGCTGGGCTCCTTTGTACTCTGATCGAACATTTTAACTTCATCGACTGAAAACCTGAATAAAGTGATGTTTGATCTCATAGAAAGGTTTTGTGCGGTGTTAACCATCATTTAACGTCACAAATTCCACCGGTTATCACACAGGAAGGTAGACGATGCATAAACCGTCATTATTTCAGCATAATGTTTTTCGCAGTTGATCTGAAATTTTTGTGTCTTCATTGGTATGACCAACTGGTAGAAAAGACCGATGATCCTTAAACAATAATACTCAATGTTATTGTCATTTAACATTTAAGAATAAAGATAGGTAGAAAATATAATCGATCATATTTAAGTACACTAGACACTTATATTAAACAAGTAGAAGTATATAGATCTTAAATCGCTATCGTTTTTCTTATGAGAATCTGATTGGTTGATTATGAGGATGTATATAACACTCCACCCTAGTTGAGGCAGGGATAAATATTATGATAAAAACTTAATTGTGTGCAGACATTAGATACATTTAAATAGATTTCTATAATTATGAAAAAATAATTTTGAGTTATATAGTCTTTTTGTTACAATGCTTTGTTTTGGTATTAGGTCTGTAAAATGGAGGTTATTAGTGTATTTACGGTTTCTAAAACAGTTAAGAAATAAATTTGTTATCTTTGTGAGATCAGGGGTGTACGGAATTTTACACAGGTGTTAGAAACTGGTACACATTGAGGCTGTATGGATTTCACTGTGGGTTTTAAATTCTGTACACCTCTGATCACACCAAGATATCTATTAAAATCACAACTAATATACCTACCTAACTTTGAATCCATATCTGTAGGAGCCTTGTCCTCTTCACTGCTTTGGGTTTGTTAATTATACAGTGGAGGCTGTAATCTTTGAACACCAATTTCATTGCCAAACATCTGGCTGGTCATTACCAAAATGCTTAGCATACTGTTCCAAGTACTGTTTTGTTATGATTTTAGCTTCAGTTATATACCTCATTCAGACAATGATATCTTTTTCACACCAGTGTTCAGCTTTTGCGGATATACTGATATCTACAAAAGATATATATATATATTGTCCAAATTTCTCAAAATCATAGGTCGAGTTGTCGTCTTACATCTGTGTGGTGAAGTTGGATGACATTGTAAGTTTTATGTAGAAGTTGCGGTAATTGGTGAGGTTTTCATTTCAGTGCTACCTTAAAGTTTTTATTGTACTTTTTACTTTGTAACTGTCTGTGGAAACCACATTTCATTCTGGTTTTTTTAATTAACGTCTTTTGGCCACTGGGTACAGTTGTCTTTGGCAGCGACCTAAGCATTAGTTAAATCATTCACTGCTCTCGATACAGTTCCTTTATCGTACCCCATCGTATCTCCAATCATTTGTAAGACTGACCCAGAGGCAAAAACCTCAAGGCTATACAAACTTGTTGTTCCACTGTTAAAGCAGTTTCCTTTGTTGCGGATCTCCTAAATTTATCTCCCACACTATAACATATGTAAGAAATAGAGTCTCTACCAATTATCTTGTCCTCATTTCAGTATCTGTCAAATTATATAGACGAGAAACAATTCCTATGAATATTCTTTTTTCCTAGCCTAGGTACCATCAACAGAGCAGCCATTTTATAAATTATAACCCTTCGTGAAGTATTTAACGAAGGTCTATAGCAGCGTTATATTTTATAAAAGTTATCGACAGTTTAACGTTGTGTTTAATTTAACGTAGAGATGAGCATGAGGTTCAAGCATGCGTTAAATTTTAATGACAGCTTTAGACTCAACGGCAAGTTGAATAACCGGCTCCTGAACACCAGAAAAGAGTTAATTCAATCAACTAAATTTAACATGTTATTAAATATATCGACGATTTCTTTGTCATACAGCCATATTTCCCTTTTGAACGACTTTGTTACAAATTATGGACATTGTAAAAGATCAACATCTTGATCAAAATATTGTAATCCCAAAGGGTGACTGGGGAATAGAAATATGGTCACTACAGGTCTTCTTCCGACCAGCAGTAAAATCCTTGCCAAAGTGGGGCGTCCGTTTGGCTGTGCGGGATGTATAAGTACGCAGCCACGTCCGATCAGAATGGGGACGCGTTAAATCCGATGCCTCACGCTCTCTGCACGTTTAAAACCCTTGCAACAACTCTTTGACGGGTCTGTAGGTGGTCTGTTGCAAGGCTGGATTTCAGTCCCTTTCCAATAACCCTCATTTTCCAATGGCAGTCCAAATTTCCCGACCTGCAACCCAGTTGACCTCTATAACATGACCTACTTATTGTATTTATTGTTAATTTGTTTTCGTCCTGAACATGCATGAAATATTTGCCGCTGGATGTTAAGGAACCAACAATCAATCAATCAAAATATTGTATGTCTGGAGATTTAACTTGAAATCTGTCCAGTTATGCTACAGTATCATGACTCATTTCATATACTGCAATTTTTTATTGTTCTGGGTCCGGAAGTTCACCACAATAAACTTCTTTTTCATTTCAAATCTAAACATACGAATACTTCAAAAGTTCAATTTAATCCACATCGTATATGTCATCCGTCTATCCTTGGCAAGCCAGATTATTAGCAAATAAGTTCCTCCATGGAAATGTTCAAGTACTGTTTCTGCAAACTATAAATATTCCGACTGTTTTAGATTGATTGTAAATTCCTACATGATATAAAAACTCATCGTCAATTCATATAATTATTACTTAAATTCAGCATCTTCAGATATGTCTTACATTCCGAAGTTTTCATTATCTGATAAATTGTCAAAGGCATTATCAATATCATCAAATTGCCGGTACTCTGTTTTCAATGGTATCACTGTAATCGTTGATACCTACATGTACATTACTGAATAACTTTTCAAATTCCAAGACTACATTTACACAGATACATCACAGCAGATATGCATATTTGATTCTTTGCTTAATTCTAGAAGTTCAGTGTCTAATAAGTCATTAATTCAAACCTGCGGAACTTTTCCAAGAAATTAAGCTTTTAATGTCTTTGTCAACATTACTTACATTATTAGAGTTGTACAACAATTAAGCACTCGATTGTCCACCACCCCTCCTACTCTGCCTATACATTGTATCAAATACATGTTTGAACTAAGGATACAAACTTTATGGGTTCTGAAGGCATTTTTTCCTTTAGTCTACTGAAGGCCTTTCACTTTGCTTCATGTGTATAATCATCATCAACACATGCAACCCCAAGGGTGACTGGGGAATAGAAGTATGGTCACCATGGTCTTCCTCCGACCGGCGGTAAAACCCACGTCTAAGTTGGGCGTCCGTTTGGCTGTGCGGGATGTACAAATTTGCAGCCACGTCCGGTCAGAATGGGGACGTTAAATCCGATGCCTCGTGGAAAGAGAGTGCCACGCTCTTTGCACGTTAAGAACCCTGCAACAACTCTTTGAGGGGTCCGTAGGTGACCTGTTGCAAGGCTAAATTTCTGTCCCTATCCAATATACCCTCATTTCCCGTGGCAGTCTAAATTTCTCCGACCAATCCCAGACGCCTCTATCACAGAACCTACCTATTGTATTTATTGTTCATTTGTTCTCGTCCTGAATATGCATGAAATATTTGCCACTGGACGTTAAGCAACCATCAATCAATCAACACATGCATAATTAATTTCGCTTCCTTCGTAGGGTTCCATTTTCTTCTGTTTTAGCTTTTGAAATTCTGTCTCTTTTCTACCCCAAGGGTGACTGGGGAATAGAAGTATGGTCACCATTGGTCTTCCTCCGACCGGCGGTAAAACCCTCGTCAAAGTGGGACGTCCGTTTGGCTGTGCGGGATGTACAAATTTGCAGCCACGTCCGGTCAGAATGGGGACGTTAAATCCGATGCCTCGTGTAAAGAGAGTGCCACGCTCTTTGCACGTTAAGAACCCTGCAAGAACTCTTTGAGGGGTCCGTTGGTGACCTGTTGCAAGGCTAAATTTCTGTCCCTATCCAATATACCCTCATTTCCCGTGGCAGTCTAAATTTCTCCGACCTCAATCCCAGACGCCTCTATTACAGAACCTACCTATTGTATTTATTGTTAATTTGTTCTCGTCCTGAATATGCATGAAATATTTGCCACTGGACGTTAAGCAATCAACCAATGCATAATTAATTTCGCTTCCTTCGTAGGGTTCCATTTTCTTCTGTTTTTAGCTTTTAAAATTCTGTCTCTTTCTCTTTCTACCCCAAGGGTGACTGGGGAATAGAAGTATGGTCACCATTGGTCTTCCTCCGACCGGCGGTAAAACCCTCGTCAAAGTGGGGCGTCCGTTTGGCTGTGCGGGATGTACAAATTTGCAGCCACGTCCGGTCAGAATGGGGACGTTAAATCCGATGCCTCGTGTAAAGAGAGTGCCACGCTCTTTGCACGTTAAGAACCCTGCAACAACTCTTTGAAGGGTCCGTAGGTGACCTGTTGCAAGGCTAACTTTCTGTCCCTATCCAATATACCCTCATTTCCGTGGCAGTCTAAATTTCTCCGACCTCAGTGCCAGACGCCTCTATTACAGAACCTACCTATTGTATTTATTGTTAATTTGTTCTCGTCCTGAATATACATGAAATATTTGCCACTGGACGTTAAGCAATCCACCATCAATCAATCAATCTTTCTCGGATTCTTGTTTTCTTTTGAGG
Source organism: Mytilus coruscus (assembly GCA_017311375.1). Lineage (NCBI taxonomy): Eukaryota > Metazoa > Mollusca > Bivalvia > Mytilida > Mytilidae > Mytilus > Mytilus coruscus. The sequence goes on from CM029605.1 coordinate 46,188,543, forward strand.
CCCCAATTTTGTCCTGAAATAAAGAAATGTTTTAATGATTAAATAAGATTGAAATGATATGGGGTAAATGTCAGAGAGACCAATATGAAGCCAATATTGCCCCATCTATTGCTATTTTTAAAATCCATTTAATCATTCGTACCTGTAATTCCTCTAACATCTCTCCACTTTTCGCGCCGTTTTTCTTTCTGGCTTCTAGTCAAAATGCATGTTAACTGCAGGTTTTCTTTCTCTGTCTCTACTTTTTGTTCCTCTCTATACCTCATCCTTTCTCGAACATTAATCCTATCTCTACAACACAAATTATGTGTCTATAGTTCAAGGTATACATTGTGGTTCATTTTCATTTTAAGAAGATACGTGTGTGTTATTCTAGTATGACCAATACGACATCTAGAAATAACACACTGATCTTTTCTGCACATAAAATTATTGAAAGGTTTACTTAAGTTAGGTTTAATTTCATGTAATTTATTATCATCTTTTTACTCGATTCATATTCTCTAATATTAGATCTAAAGTCGGTATATGGTATATCACAGTTAGTTAAAGGGTCATCCAGGGCATTTTTGCTTCCTGGTCTACAACCGTGTTTCCATGGATTCCAACATGACTCGGTACCCATAGAAAAATATCTCTTTATGAAGAATTTTCAAATTCCTCATTACTGATAAAATCTTGAGAATTATTGGGTTTTAATTTTAGTATGTTGTATAGCTTGTAAGCATGAAAGTGAATCAGAACAGATTATAAATTTGGATTTGTCTGAAGTAGCACTTAATTTCAATGCCAAAATTATTGCATGTGCTTCAGCAGTAAATATGGATGCGTTAGACGACAAACGGAGAGTCGCAGCTCTGTTTCAAGGACAGCAGCAGATGCAACTCAGTTACCATCCTTCGATCCACCAATATAAACAGTTGAAAATTTGAAAAATTTGCTTTAATTTCAGCAATATGTTGTTGAATTAAATGATGGTTTGTTTCATTTTTGGTATTTACGGAGATCAAAATCAGTTTAGGTTTGGGAAGTTCCATGGAGGGCATTTGCAAGTTTCGACATGTGCAAGAGATTAAACATATCAGCCTGTTAGATAGCAATAATGGCACCTATATCAGCATTCGTTAAGTAAACAACAAATCTAGATTGCTAGCATAACTCACATTCACTTAAAATTTACACACATAAAGAACTGATTATTGTAACTACCATATAGATTTGGATATGACAACACCATTCGTGTGTATCAAGTGAGATAAGAATATTTAAGGATATTTCACTGCACTGATACTATCTTTAGCCTAGTACTTTTATTATCAAATTTTCATATTAAATAATATCGATTATCCCAGACTTGTCAGAGATGAAAGCAGAGGAAGCTCTTTTAACATTGAAAGTTCAGCTTTAAAAGCAACAAAAGAACAGGACAATGCTCTCATATTTAAAGCTCAAGAGATCAATCTTTAAATAAAGAAGGGCTGTGATAGAGACCAACTCATCTGGGATAAAGGAAATTCTTAGAAAAGTTGTTTATGTAAGTCAGTTTATAATGAAATACCTTCATGCATTCCACCATTTTCTACATTTGAAAATGCCTGTACCAAGTCAGGAATATGACGAGTTGTTGTCCATTCGTTTGATGTGTTTTACCATTTGATTTTGCCATTTGATTAGGGACTTTCCGTTTTGAATTTTCCTCGGAGTTCAGTATTTTTGTGATTTTACTTTTACTGGTTATCACGAATTGAATTGACAAAATGCCAAGTGCTTATTCTGTTCAATGCACATCTTGAATCAACCCCAAAAATACTTGTGGGAACACTGATTCTCTTAAATTTTTTCACAACTTAAGTTGGGTTAACCCCATTGTATTTGTGGTTAAACTTTTATAATTTGAATCAATAGAAATATTTATAAATTAAGATATCAATGTATTTGACACCAAATTAACCTTTTCAAGTATTAAGTACAGCTCTTTGTAAGAACCAGGCAGAGTGCGATATATGAAGTTTTCAGATTTTATCTAAAATGGGCCTAGTAGAAGCAGTAATGAATACTGCTCAAAAATAATTTTGAGTGGGAAATTACGAGTGGTTGCCATGGTAACGAACACTCTATTTTTGGTTGTTAAGCGTAGTAAAATCTTTTAAAATCAGCTAAATCACCACAATTCAGAGTCTGATTATGAATAGAATCGTGCATTTTCATTAATGTTCATATGTAACATTGATACAACTTGGTTTAAGCTTCATTTTAGAGAATATTGCATGTCAACCAAATTTGTAATTGTTTTGAAAATTTTGCCAAAAATGCATATTTTCAACTTTTCTGAAATTGGGATTTTGCGAAATTATAAAATTTTCTCTAGTGTTTTTCAGAAAAGTGCAAATGTGTACAGAATAGTTAGCACTGTAGTTATGAAGTTTGGATACTACTTTACCAAATTAAATAGAAAATGCGTGGGATTTTCTTTAGTTTTATCACCATAGCAACCATTTTTTTCCTTGGAAACGGAGTTTTATTTGCAGAATATTGCAGTTTAAGAGCTTAAATGTCCTGAATTGTTTCATAACCGATAAGAAAATAAATAAAGCTAACGCAAACTTTAAATTACTATCGTTAAGTGTTGTTGACTTCAATTGTTACCATGGAAACACATATTATCCATAGCAACATCCACTCAAAAACTGCATAAATAGGAATTTATGTAAAAATACATAAATAGAGGATGTTTATTTTCAAATTGGAATATGACTTTATTCTTTGCTTCACTCACAGTCTTGTCTGGTTTTTTTTCTTCTTCAGATGGTTCAATAAATGTAATATATGATGTAACGTTGGGGTTGGGGGTTTGGAAAAAAGGGGTATATTGATTTTTAAAATGTTTCATACAAGTAGATACTTGAAAAATAATTGCCTTTGGTCGGACTTTCTTTCGAGTTCATCATCTGATAATCCATTTTGAAAGTAAACAGATGATGAACTTCATGGGATTGCAATATCCGGGCCAACCTGGCTTATGGTAAGGCATGATAGATATGGCCCTTAACAATTGTAAGACAATTCTGAATTTCTTAGGGCACACACCGTCGGAGATGTTATTCCACCAGCATAAATCCCAAAATTGACCTGTAACATAATACTAAGCTTACAAACCAATAATAAAATCATTTGGCCAAAACATTTCTAAACTGAAACTGAGGTGTGATGGACGGACGGATAGACGGACAGGCAAATTGAATCAAATTTTAAGTTGGGGTGACTTAAAAATAATACTAGTCAATTGGTGATCGCTAATATCAGAAGTACAGTATAATGGAATCCTCTTAATATATACATGTAGCTATTAACATATCATTAATAGCTCCTTTGTTGTACTGCTATCCCGCAATTGGAATTCAGGATCCCGAGATAGACAAATAGATACATCTGCTAACTTGGAATTGTGCTAATCCCGGTAAAATAATTATGCTATTACCGGCAAAATTATCAAATCAAAATTATTGTGCAAAATAATTGTATTAATTATAAATCATTCCTTACTATGCATCGTTCTACATATATCTCATAAGTTCATGATTCCGACAACACTATATCTTGTTTTGTGTGTGTGTGTTTGTTGGGGGAGGGGGGTCAGCTGAAGCACACTTCTTATCCTTCTGAAATCTCCTTCCTCTCCTTTAAGAAAGTAAACATGTAAAATGTATCATTTCTTTAGGTTGAATCTTCAAAAAATCGTTTTGCTATTCTCAACGTTTTTTTTAACCTTACATGAATTACGCCCTATTTTCTGTATCTGTCCTGAGATTTGGAATGAAACCACTAAGCTGAGAATGTCTGCATGATCACAAGATTAATAGCAGTAATAATTTGAAGACAAATTCCACATGGTCTTATTCAATTAACCGCAACACTAGAAACAGCGCAGTACATACCAATCTTATTTTTCTTTGTAATTATCAATGCTTTCTAGTCCAAACAAGTTGTAATCATTAATGAATACAAGACTTTAGTGTCCAATGTGAAATAAAAGAACAAATTTCCAATGTCCCGCAATTGCACACATTTGATCGATTCAAGGTACAAGGCAAAACTAAAATAAACACTTATGGCCGCACCGCAATTTGGAAAGGGGGAGTAGGTTTAACCCATGTCTGTTGGTACATTAGTCGTCAAAAGTTGGTTTCCATTTTCTAATTTTAGTTTGCCTCTACCAAATATTATGAAACATGTATACACAATGCTTATTACCACAAAACAGAGTTCAAGTTTGAATTTTGTTGGTGTCACTGTCAACTGTATAATTTGCCTTAAATGGCATGGTTAACTAAAGAAATTTCTCAAAGTGACCATTTGATCTTATGAGAACCTTTCTGGAGCTCTTTTTCTGTCATACATACCATATTATATTTTTCGACTTTCGTGTAGATTTTTTTATCTTTTCTGTGAATTTAAAAAGAAGATGTGGTATAATTGTTAATGAGACAACTCTCTTCAAGAGACCAACATGACACAGAAATTAACAACTATAGGTGATCATACGGCCTTCAACAATGAGCTTATACCGCAGTCCCACTAGGCCACGATCGCACTACGATCTGTGAAAAAATACAAATTTAGACGATCGTAGTGCGATCGTGTAGATCGCAATAAGGTCGTAATACGGTCGTGGTAATAATAATAATAATAATAATATCTTTATTTAGAGAGTAACTCATTTGGATTACACCAATTTTCAATAAGGCTCTCTTAATACAACAATAATTACATTAAAATAAACAATACATATTCAATAATAATGATAAATAAAGATGTGTAATACAATTTAAATACAATAAACAATTATTATATGGCATTACAGTACAAATTTCATGGTAATGTTAAAAGTACATAGATTTGTAGTTATGTTTAAATTCTAATACTGTATTAGATTTTTCAATTGAATTATGAAGAGCATTCCATATTTTTGGTCCATTGTACGAGAAACTAGACTTATACAACTCTGTATTTGGTTTTGGAATTATAAAATTATCTGAGGACGAAAATCTCGTATTGTATTTTTGGTTTGCAGAAGCTGATAAAATTAGACTGGACATATATTCTGGAGCTAAGCCATGTTTTGCCTTATACATTAGTAATGATTTATGATAATGTATTCTTTGTGTAATCAGCACAATGTTACATTCGTGAAATAATTCGCTTGAAGATTTGGTGTAATCATGTTCGTCTAAAATTATTCTTGCTGCCCTCTTTTGCAGTTTTAGTAAACTATCTAATAGAAAGTTATTACAGTTTCCCCATATTGAACAACAATAATCTAAGTGAGGTAAAACGTAAGCGTTATAAAACAGTTGTCTAGCTTTGTGATTTAAATATTTCTTTATCCTTTTAGTAAAGCTAAAGAAGCGTTAACTTTTTATTATATAATCAATATGAGAAGACCAAGATAGAGATGCATCAACAAAATACCTAGAACCTTTTCACATGTACTTTCTTTAATTTGTTGTCCATTTATAGCAAGATTAATGTTTTCATTTGATGTAACTGAAAGCTTCGGTTTAGCGCCAATACATAAAGCTTTCGTTTTAGATACATTTACAGCCATTTTATTGTCATCACACCAGCGAAAAGTATCTTGTAAAACCGTATTAAGTTTTTGACTGATGCAACTTTTGTTTTGTCCAATGACTGATATGGTGCTATCATCAGCAAATAAATCGGTGTTATGATTAGGATTAGACAAAGGAAGATCATTTATAAAATTAAAAACAACACAGGTCCTAAAACGGATCCTTGAGGTACACCCGTATTTTGTTTTGTACGTCTGAAAATGTATTTGAAATAGACACCATCTGGTATCTGTCAGCCAAATATGATGTAAACCAACGTAGCGAAGTATAAGCAAATTTGTATTTGTGGTGAGGTCTCCAAGATCGTGATGAGCGTGGTCATCTTTGAACATGTTCAAAACAATCGTGGTGCGGTCGTGGCGAAATCAGGTCGTAGTAGAAGCGTAGTGAGAGCGCAGTTAGGTCGTGGTCGTGGTAAGATCGCAAAGGTCGCTGTTACATCGTAGCGAGAGCGTAGCGAAAGCGGGATTCTATTCGGAGACTGCGCTACGATCTCACAGCGACGTTACTACGACCTCACTACGACCAGCACGTTCTCACCACGACCCATCTACGCTTCCACTACGACTATACCACGTTTACACCAAGCTGTTCAAGACCATAGTATGATTCTAGCACGTCCATGCTGTCCTCATCACACTCTTCTTACGACCCGACTACGTTCTTACTACGACCATAATGCTAATTGTCATTTTGACATGAATTATATATAAGAGCCCTCCAGCTTTTGTTTGTCTGTATGTAATTTGGACCTCTTGTCTTTTTTCTCCAACGGCTCAACCCTGCTTGACACATCTCTGTCATCCCTGCTTTCGTTCACTAAAATATCGTCATTTGAGCTTGATGGACTAGCAGTAGGTTGTATATAATTTGTCACAAATCGTATGAGTTGGTTTATATGACAATAAAAAAAACTTGAAAAAAAAGGAAAAAAGATTCAGGTTGCATTGGTCGGTGCGACATCTCTGCTAGATCAGGATTCGTTACTATCAGACCTCCCTCTGCCTCTACACCTACACCTACCACCACGCCCACTTGTTCTGGTAGATTTTGGTGGCATGACTGTGTTGTTTCCGAGAAATCTAAGTATTAATCAGAAATATAAGGAATGGAACAGTATTTATATGGAACACGATGTTGACGTTATTGCTGAGAACGTAGTAAGATCGCGGTATGAACGTAGTATAATCGTGGTAAGAACGGGCTATAATCGCAGTAGAAGCGTGGTAAGATCGTGTTGCAATCGGATAACGCGTGGTATGTTTGTAGTGAGAACGTGATGAGCGTAGTAAGATCATGATAATCGTAGAGAAAGCGTGGTGAGAACGTGGTATAATCGTAGCGGGATCGTTGTGGAAGCGTAATGAAGACGTAGTATTATCGTGAAATCAACGAAAATAATATTTTCATGCCGCTCATACCGCGACCTCACCACGATCTGAATTTATTTTAGATCGCGGTGAGTGTGGTGCGATCGTGGTCTAGTGGGACTGGGGCTTAAGCCAATGCCACATAGTCAGCTGTAAAGGTCCAGAAATGACAATGTAAAACAATTCAAACAAGAAAATCTAACGGCCGAACTTTGGTGTTGGGGTTATATATATTAACATAACCTCCTTTAGTTTTTCATGAATTTGTGATATGACATTGAGAAGTTATTGAAATTTATTCTTTGAAAAGCGACGGGCGTAACATGTGCTCATGGCGCAGCTGTTTATTTTATTTTATGGAATAACACCCTTTCAAAGTCTAGGATCAGCCCCCAAAGGTATGAGCACATTTGAACTGTGCAGTAGTTAATGTACACCTTAGCATTGCATTATCCTGAGTAATAACAAAGAGATTTTACCTTTGTTATGTGTAAAGTGTTCTTAAAAGACCATGAAACGATCCTTGTAAACTTATCGCTCCTTTAAATAAACTTATTCTAAAGGTTACCAATTCAACACTGTAATAAGATCATTGAACACTGTTTTTATTGGTATAAATATTGATTTTGTTATCAGTAAATTAAAAGCAAACTAAATATTACTAGTATGTTATATACATATACACATTCATGGAGCTACAATCTGTCATGTTTTCTCTTGACTGTTTATGACGTCTTTACACTAAATCCATTGGATGTTGGATGTGTACGGATTGATAATTTAGTCTTAGATGCATGATTTTTTATTAGTTGTTAGTGGCTTTGAACTAGCTGTCAGATAACTGCGAGTACTCTCAGATCTGTTCCTAGTGTCTTTTGTTGTTGGGATGTACAAGTACCCTGCCACGTCCACTTGTATTTTGTCCATCTGATGAGTTAAGCCTTTTCAACTGATTTTTATAGTTCGTTCTCATGTTGTACTGTTATATCACTGTCCCAGGTTAGGGGAGGTTGGGATCCCACTAACATGTTTAACCCCGCCACATTATGTATGTATGTGCCTGTCCCAAGTCAGGAGCCTGTAATTCAGTGGTTGTCATTTGTTTATGTGTTACATATTTGTTTTCGTTCATTTTGTACATAAATAAGGCCGTTAGTTTTCTCGTTTGAATTGTTTTACATTGTCATTTCAGGGCCTTTTATAGCTGACTATGCGGTATGGGCTTTGCTCATTGTTGAAGGCCGTACGGTGACCTATAGTTGTTAATTTCTGTGTCATTTTGGTCTCTTGTGGACAGTTGTCTCATTGGCAATCATACCACATCTTCTTTTTATATGACTTTATATGTTTTGTTTTGGTCTGTCCGTCCATCTGTCTGTCCTTGTCACTTCAGTTTCAGTTTGGAAATGCTTAAACCAAATGTTTCTATTATTGGTTTGTAAGCTTATATTTATAAGTGAGATTTCAAGTTGAGTCTCTTGCTGTTTGAAGTTTGTGAGAATTATTGCGCTAGGAAAATTAGAATTTTCCAAAATTTCTTAATTTCTTCCCATTTGTAAAGGACATAATTATATTGTCAGAGCAATACTTTCAAAATTATATGGACCTTGACAAAAGCTAGAATGTGCTATTGCAATCCCCATGAAGTCGATCATCTGTTAGTAACATTTCATGAATAATTATAGATTACCAGATTGAAACCAAATGTTGTAGGAAAAAGTAAAATAACAAATATACGGAACACTATACATTATATGTATTTGTTAAAATTATATTATATTTATTTTGATTGGATGTTGTTATGGGTGATATTTGTTACCATGACAACTGTTGTATTAATACTTAACCGTTGTAGTTAAGATTTAGAGTGTATATATGCTTTTATGTATTTTCATAAAGGTTTGAAACAATTGAGAACATTGAATTCCTATACTGCAGAATTCAACAAATAAAAACTCTATTTCTAAGGGACAAATACATTAATATGGTGATCAAATTCAAGAGAGCCCCACGCAATGTTCTATTTATTTTGGTCAAGTAGTATTCAAACTTTGTTACTACAATGCTAGCTATGCTTTACTTATTTGCACTTTTCATTAAAAAACACATGAAAAATTTGATAATTTCACAAAACTCCATGATTCAGAAAAAAGAAAATATGTGTTTTATTTTGTATATTTTAACAAAAATCTAAAAGTCGGGTTGAACTGCAATCTTAAGGAAGTTCGCTTCTCAGTTTCAAATTAATTAACTTTTCAAAATACTAGTTAATATCGATAGGGATCAATAAAGGAATCAAAAGAGTAAAAAAATATACAGGTCAATGTGCTTCATTTCGAGATATTACCCATTGAAATTTTGGCGGGAAAATATTCTCTTTGATTTTCATAGCTTTATCATTGACAAGTTTACATTCTCAAAAACTATTAAAGAATAATCGAAATTTTATAAGACTTTTACAGATGGCTTATCATTACACGCCTAAAAGATTTATAAAAAGAAAATGGGGTCAATGGCCATTTTTTAAAGGCATTCAAATGAATAAAACCAGAGGTTTTCGAAAATCTGACAAAATCCCAAAACATGACAAGCGAACTACCTTAACTAAGCTCTAAAGCTAAAACCACGTTATATCGATGTTATATATGAAATTTCTGAAAAAATTTGATTCTTTATATAATCAGGCTCTCCGACCAAACGTTTTCTTTTCAAGAATCTACATGTATGATATTTAAAAAAATAGACCTACCCCTCTTTTTCCCCACCTTCCAACACCAATGTTACATTATATATTGCATTTGTTGAACCTTATGAAAAGAACAGACAAGACTGTGAGTAAGCAAAGCATGCAGTCGTATTCAATTTTAATATATACACCTTCTATTTATGTATTTTTACATAAATTTCTGTTTATGCAGTTTTGAATGGATGTTGCTATGGATAATATGTGTTTCTGTGGTAACTATTGAAGTCAGCAACTCTTAACAATGGTGATTTAGAGTAAGCGTTAGCTTTATGCATTTTCTTATCGGTTATGAAACAATTCAGGACATTTAAGCTCTTAAACTGCAATATTCTGCAAATAATAAATCCGTTTCAAGGAAAAATCGGTTGCTATGGTGATAAAACTAAAAACTCCCACACATTTTTCTATTTAATTTTGTAAAGTAGTATCCAAACTTCATAACTACAGTGCTAACTATTCTGTACACATTTGCACTTTTCTGAAAAACACCAGAGAAAATTTGATAATTTCATAAAAATCCCAATTTCAGAAAAGTTGAAAATATGCATTTTTGGCAAAATTTTCAAAAAATTACAAATTTGGTTGACATGCAATCTTCACTTAAATGAAGCTTAAACCAAGTTGTATCGATGTTACATATGAACATTTATGACAAACTCATGATTCTATTCATAATCAGGCTCTGAATTGTGGTGATTTAGCTGATTTTTAAAAGATTTTACCACGCTTTACAACCAAAAAATAGAGTGTTCGTTACCATGGCAACCACTCATATTTTCCCACTCAAAATTATTTTTTTAGCAGTATTCACTTACTGCTTCTACTAGGCCAATTATAGATAAAATCTGAATACCCTCATATATCACATGTATATGGCACTCTGCCTGGTTCTTATAAAGAACTGTACTTAACTATGAGTTTATACAGCAAACCCTTGGTACAATGGACAGTGAAATGATAAGAACATTTCAAAAGTAAACATCACTCTTGGCACAACCTGTATGATGAAAGCATTATATTGTTAAAAGAGCATCAGAATCAATTTTTTTGATTAATCTGATTGAAATTCAACTGATGAACAAATATCATGATTTTTGTATTTTCGCCCTTTTAGATACTGGTGAGTTTGAATTCACTATTGAAGAATTTCGAGAGTTCCTTAAGACCAATAAATGAACTTTATGGTCATCATATAAACAATAAAAGTTATACTGATTTAAAGATATGCTGTTAATGTGTGTCATTAAAACAATTATCTTTACTATTGTTCCCTTTTAGAAGGATTAAAATCTTTTCAATCCCTACTTTGTAGTTTGAATAGTTAATTGAAAACTTTTAATTGTAGTCTGTTTATTGCTAGATGGAGCATTTCATGTTTATAATCAAATCTTATTTCTCTCTTTGCAGTAAGTGAAGAACAAGTACCAGAAAGTTTAGACCACACATCAGATTTGGTTGAAGGTGGTATTTCACTACTTGAAGAAGGAAATACTTCCTTATTTAATAATAGTAAGTTTTTAAAACTGTTTTGAGTCAAGTGTAATTTCTGTGTGTATTGAATGTACATATTATTTTACTGCCAAACACCTCTTATCATTAATATAACTTAATGATCATGATGATCGTGTCCATCAAGTAATTACCACATCAATTTGATTAAAACACAGGTTTTGCGTGTCCAAGCTTTGCTTATAAGTATCTGAAATCAATCATTCTACTTTCTGTTTTCCTCGCGTTGTGTCTTATTGATATGCACCTTTACAAATCATCATATAAAGCTATAAAGGGACATAACTGTAGAACGGTAAAAGTGATGCTACCAAAATTGTACTTGATCTGTGTTTTATGGTAACAAATATATTAGTTTCATAACGCAAACGAATAATTCAGAAATTTTTCCATTTGTAAAGGGCATAACTCTACAACGGTTACTGTGACGCCACCAAAATTTAAACTTAATCTGTATTTTGTGGAAATAAGCATTTTGTATAAGTTTCATAACATTTCATTGATGCAAACTAAGTTAGAGAATAGAAATGAAAAATATACCATTTTTCCATTTCCAAAGGGCATAACTCTAGAACGGTTGATGTGAAACCTCCAAAATTCAAATTTGATCTGTGTATTGTGGTTATAAGCATTGTGTATAAGTTTCATACCATGTGGTTGAGGCTAACTTAAGTAAGAGAACGGAAACCAACTTTGGGACGTACACATACGTACGGGCGGACAACTGTAAAACTTAATGCCCCTCTGCTACATCGGGGCATAAACAAGATGAATTATCGCCACTGTTCAAATGTATATTTAAATGCTCTGTAAAGACAGAACAAGCAGGAGAGAACATTATCAGTTGGGATCATAAAAGAAGCAGATAAACTTTAGTTGCCAAAATGTAAATCAAACTTAAGCCAGCACATGTACCACAATTAGAAAAGAAAATTCAAATTCCTACTGTTTTAACTACATGTACAAATGAAAAGAAATTTAAATTTCTACTGGTTAACTACAGACGGGGAAAAAGAGCGAGTTTGAGAAGCTTTTTCTGTAAGCAAATCAAAACCACAGTAGAATCTATATTACTAAATGAAAAGAGTTGAAATTGGGTGTCGCGTTTTCTTTGTATTCCCCAGTAATATCGTCAATGATAAGTTCGTTCATAACTTGACTTATCATTTTACCGATAAATTGTAATCTGTATGGTCTAAAACATCATCGAACAACTGTTTGTCTTTTCAATAATTTGGCTCGAACTTTCGAGAAATGATTTATTCAAAAGTTGCTTCAGATTTTCATTTGATTGTATATTTGAGGGATTTTCTCTTTGAATGTATACTACATTAGTAGGAACATTGACATGAGTAACGGCCCCAGCAGAAACACGAGTTGTTTTCCCACTATGCGTGTTGTCAAAAGCAGTCTACATCATTGTTAGGACAGATATTTTGCTTTCACTTGATGCATTGAGTACATTTTTCATTGTGGTGATATGTATCTTATGTATACACCACTGAATTAGACTCTGTGAAATGAGAAAGCTCCTATATAATTCTTATTTCGAATGTAAAAGATGCTCGAGCAAAACACAAAGCGAATACAGTTTTTGGTGTCGACGACTTTGTCTAGTTCAAATGGCAATGCTGCTGTTACTAGCAGAAATGAAACAAGACATGAAGGTTTACTCTTAACTTGATGGAGATATTGCAAGAAGAGCATCAAGGTTTTTATAAATGTGGTGTAATGTACTTGAAAGACCTGACCAGAAACATTTTCCCCAATTTAAAGTATAACAAGTCTATTTCTTTTTTGTTATTTTTCATCCCTGATCAGTTCTAAAACTTTTGAACTGCTGGATTGGAGTTTCGTTCTTTATCCACACAATTTTCCTCATTTAATTGTGGCTGCTCACTAACATGTATGGAAGCTTGATCATTTAAAGTGGACACTTCATCGATAGTATCATCTTCAATAGATCCAGAGGAAACATCCATGGACGATTTTTCGAGACGACTATTTGTATATAGTAAACAGTCTTTACAGACCCATTTGGCATGAGGGACAAAAGTTTATTGTCAATGAGCCATTTCAAATCTCCCCAAGTCTTTCCCAGATTGTAGATTTAGGTACTTCAAAAGGTGTGCCGCTTTTCTCACAGACATTTCACCCGATTTCACACTCCTTACAGCATTTTCGAAAGCTGTTTGATTATATTTTAATTCTTTTGACTTAGCTGTTTTCACCCTTAACATTCTGAAAAAAAACCCAAAAGATAATAGATAGCGAAGTATTTATTTTCTATATATAACTCAAGTAAAGCACTTGGTAAGTGTAATACTAAAATGAATCTTTCAAAAGAGTCTATGCACAACTTTGTAAATCGTCTGCTTCTGCTTGTGAAATAAAACATGTGCCGGTTCTTACCACTAAAAACAATGCTTCCGATATCATTTGTTTTATCTTCTTCTATGATATCAATTAAAAGCTTTGCGATATATCTATTTCTCGATAAATCGAATAGTTTTAAGCATAATACGAATGTCTGGTCAGTGTCAAACAAGCATTCATTTTGACACATTCATTCAATTTGTTACGGACTAATATTTTGACAAGTTGGATTTTATCCCTATTTCTCGTTTGAACAATTCTAAGCATGTAGACATTCTGGAAAGAAAAAATCAACTATGTACATTCTGAAAAATGTATTTCATTCTTATTTCAACCGCCTCGGCCAGAATTATGCGTATGGATAGCGTGACATCATCATTTTTTTTGTACGGATTTGTATTACTTTGAGGGGTACCCTTCTACCCCTAACTCCCACCTCCCACTTTTAGAATCTTTTTCTCCCATAAATTAACAATCTTAATCTTACAAAAAATGTATGGTCTATGGCTTCAAAGATTCATAAGATTGGACCTCGAGGGTTGGACGCAGGCTTTTTTCTATTTCCATGTCTAAATTACAGCAGATGAAAACCAAATATGAGGCCAATTTTGATAAACTACATTATTGTGAACTCCAACACTTGTTGGACCCTCTTCGGTTCTATTGGATATTGGATATGGCGGATTTGTGATCAATCAGACTGTCAAGTTATTATCCAACGAAACACAACTTAAAAAAAAGATAAAAACCGAAGGAAAATGTTGCAAATTTTGGTCACTTTTGCTTCCTTGCATGATTCTCGTGTGAATTGTGTACTACAGATACAGATAAGTCTGCCTCATATTTTGACTTACATCTAGAAATTGACAATGAGGGTCGGTTGAACACAAAACTTTACGACTAAAGAGATGATTTCAGCTTCCCAATTGTGAACTTCCCATTTCTATGCAGCAACATTCCAGCAGCGCCTGCATACGGAGTATATATCTCCCAATTGATACGATATTCCGGGCTTGTATTTCCTATCATGATTTCCTTGATAGAGAATTGCTGCTCACAAGGAAGCTATTAAACCAAGAGTTCCAAGTGGTGAAGTTGAAATCATCCCTTCGTAAATTTTACGGACGCTGTTATGATATTGTAACTATCATATTTATTTAGTTGGCCTTATTTGTTTTGTGTGGCCTATTATATGTTTTACATTGTGTACAAAATTATACACATTGTGTTACAACTATGCAGTTTAGAAATAACTGGAACAATCATTGATACTCATGGAATGATTAGAACTTTCTATATCACTTACATAACGTTTCCTGAATGATCATAACAAAAGATGCGTACTGTAAACATCTACCATTATTTAGAAATTTCCTTTTGAGTATATATACAAGTATGCAGACCCTAAAGTAAAACATAGACTTAGGCATCGATAGACATCAACATTCTCAGCAGTTGGATTGATACTTTTATTTACAAACTACATCATACTAGATTGTGAACAATTGGATATAATATTCTGTGGATATCGAGAAGATTTCCGGATAAAGAAAAGATAAAAGATTGGACATATATTTTGACAGTTAAGTTGACATTTCTTTTATGTAATACTTCTTGTAAACTCGTGTATGATAAATCTTGTTAAATTTATTATTGATTTGTGTCTTTTGTTGGCTACAACTAAAAGGATTTTCTGGCGTAACAGAAATTGGGAGCTGGTCCGGGATAACGTAAATATCTCATTGAAAATTTTTAGTATATTTTATTAGAATTAGCCAACAAAATTCTACAATATGGCATTTGATGCCGGTAAATTTTGAAAACGCCTGACCTGGAAGGGTTTGATAATTTAAAGAAAGAGGAATAAGTGTTGCTTGCTAAACATCTGAAATTAGACTTTAGAGTATCTATGAGAAAACAAATTATAAAAATTTGGTAATTGACAAATTAGTTGACGCAGAAATTTTAGGTGAAGAGGCTCTTGAACTTAAGGTCGAAAATGGTGACGCTATCAAATTAAAACAGCTTGAATTAGAACATGAACTTAAATTAAAACAACTGGAAAACGAAGTTAAATTAAAACAATTGGAAAAAGAAAAGAAAAAGGCAGGCAGAACTTGAAATGAAAAAAAGGTTAGAGATGGAGAAAAAAAGAAAAGAAGAAAGGTTAGAGATGGAGAAAAAGAAAAAGGTTAAAAATGGAGAAAAAGAAAAGAAGATGAATTTAAATTAAAACAAGATGAATTGAAATTAAAACAAGCAGAACTTGAAATGAGGGAAAGGTTAGAGATTGAGAAAATAAAAATTGGAATGGCAAAAGAAGAAAGCAACACTAAATTCCAATCAAAATCAGAACATTTTAATTTTGATGCAGCAAAAAACATACGTTTGGTTCCCAAATTTTGTGAAAAAACAGTTGATAAATTTTTCTACAGTTTGAGAAAATTGCTCAAAATTTGAAATGGTCGAAGCTTTTTGGACTACAATGCTGCAAAGTATTTTTGAGGCAAGACCGCTGAAATTTACTCAGCACTTTCATCAGAAAATAGTTCTGATTATGACAAGGTTAAAAGGAAGTTTTAAAAGCTTATGAGCTAGTGCCAGAAGCATATAGACAGAAATTAAGGTCTTATAAAAGTTTGATTCACAAACCTATGTTGAATTTGCTAGGGAAAAGAAGATCTATTTGATAAATGGCTTATGTCAAAGAAAATAGATAAAATTTTGATAACTTAAGGCAATTGATGTTATTAGAAGAGTTCATGCAGTGTGTTCATTTAGACTTAAAAACACATTTAGATGACAAAACTGTTGAGACATTACAAGATGCAGCTGTTATTTCCGATAATTATACCCTTTCACATAAGAGAAGTTTCAAAAGTCAAAATTTTAATACTTCGAGTTGAAATTACAAGAATCAAAGCACTGAGCGTACTGATAGTAAGTCTGTTGCAAAGAATAAGAGTCAGTCTAGTTATAATATGTCTAGTCCAAAATTTGATACTTTTGAGAAGAAGTCACTGATTTGTGCTTATTGTAAGAAGAATGGTCACCTGATGCCTGATTGTTTTAGACTCCAGAAGAAGAATGAAAGAGATAATAAGCCCAAGACCAGTGCTTGTACGACACCCCGTGTTACCAATACGTTGGATTGTCCTGCGAGTCAGGCTTTTAAGTCCTATTTTGTGATAACATGGAGGATAAAAACCCTATATGTCTGATGGGTTTGTTTCTATTGTTGATAATACTGCTCCTCAGCCTATTAAGATTTTACGGGACACTGGAGCTTCTCAGTCTTCATTGTTAGAAGGTGTGTTGCCTTTGTCCGAGAAGACTTCTGTTGGTGCCTCCGTTTTGATACAAGGTGTGGAGTAAGGTTGTATAGATGTTCCCTCCATCGTATTTATCTGAAGTCAGATTTGATAACTGGACCAGTTGTTGTGGGTGTTCGTCCTAATCTCCCTTTTGAGGGTATTTCATTATTGCTAGGAAATGATCTAGCTAGGAACAAAGTGGTTGCTGAACCAATTGTTACCAGTGAACCGGTGGTGGATGTTAAATCACCTGAAGATGATGCTGAACAGTATCAAGCTTGTGTCGTTACTAGGGCGATGGCTAGAAAACAACAAAATGAGGATTTGCAAGAAGACCAGTTTGATTACATGGACCTTTCTGACACCTTTCTAGCCGACATTGAAGGTCCCGGTAGCTCAGAGAAGGCCGTAATAAGACCACCTAGTATTAGCAAGAATGTAATTATGCCTTGGCCAGACGTAAACAGCCATTCATTAGACCGAAGGAAATTTGTCGAAGAACAAAATAAAGACCCTGAGGTTCTTCAGCTCTGCAAGAGGACTCAACCACAGGAAGAAGCAGGCAAAGTGGCCGAATGCTATTACCATCAAGACCGCATTTTAATGAGAAAGTGGAGGCCCTGATGCTACCCCAGAGGAGGAATGGAGAGTGGTATACCAAGTGGTGGTGCCTAAAGTCTATAGGCAAGACATTATTGGTCTTGCCCATGACACCCCTTGGCTGGACACTTAAGCATAAGGAAGACTTGCCTTAAGATCTTGGAGCATTTCTACTGGCCAAGAAATGATGTCGCAGAATGCTGCAAATCATGCCATATATGCCAGGTTGTTGGTAAGCCTAACCAGAAAATACCACCAGCACCACTTCTGCCTATTCCAGCCTTTGAAGAACCTTTTAGCCGAGTACTCATTGATTGCGTTGGACCTTTACCGAAGACCAAAACTGGAAATGCGTATTTACTGACGATCATGTGTACCTCCACTCGTTTGCCTGAGGCTATTCCGTTAAGGAATATCAAGACACCTAGTATAGTCAAAGCTCTGATCAAATTTTTCACGCTAGTAGGACTTCCAAAGTCTATACAGTCCGACCAGGGTTCAAATTTCATGTCAGTTTTATTTCAGCAAGTCGTGTACCAGTTAGGGATTGCTCAGTGTAGGTCAAGTGCTTATCATCCAGAATCTCAAGGTGCCTTAGAACGTTTTCATCAAACATTGAAGAACATTATTAGAACTTTTGTCTTCAATTTGACAGGGCCTGGGATGATGGTGTTCACTTTTACTTGTTGCGGTCCGAGAGGCTGTTCAAGAATCCTTGGTTTTAGTCCTTTGAGTTGGTATTTGGTCACACTGTAAGGGGACCTTTAAAATTGATAAAGGAAAAGTGGCTAGTGGCTTACTGAACACACTGACTTGAATCTTCTAGACTATGTATCTAGATTTAAAGAAAAATTGTATACTGCTTGTCAAATTGCTCAGAACAATTTAAAAACTGTTAAGAATAAGATGAAAATATTGTATGATAAAGATGCCGGGGACAGATTTTTGAGCCTGGTGATAAGGTACTTGTATTTTGCCAGTCCCTGGACATCCATTACAAGCTAAATATTGTGGTCCTTATACCATAGAGAGTAAAATCAATGATTTGAATTATATTGTAAAAACATCAGGTCGGCGTAAACAAAATAGAGTGTGTCACATTTTATGTTAAAACCATATTTTGAGCGTACTAATGAAAGTGAGAGTAAACCAGTTGCCACTTTAGCCATGGTTAAATTGGAGAACAATCATGACAAACCAGATGTAATTGAACCACCTTTTAGTTCTAAAACTATGGAAGAGACAGTTAGATTGAAAAATTCAGAAATTTTGTCAAATTTAGATTCAAAACTTGCACATCTGTCTTTTGATCGTAGAGAAAATTAAAAGCCTTGGTATTTTCTTTTAAAATCTTTTTCCAGATGTGCCAAACAAAACCACTGATGTTTGTCATGATGTCGATGTTGGTGATGCTTCTCCAATTAAGCAACATCCTTACCGGCTCAATCCACTCAAACTTGAATTTATGAGACAAGAAATTAAATATATGCTTGACAATGATATTATTGAGCCGAGTAACAGTGAATAGAGCTCTCCTTGTCTGCTTGTGACCAAACCAGATAAAACCTTTACGTTTCGTAACTGATTTCAGAAAAGTAAATTCTGATTAGTCTTCTCACTTTTAAAATAACTTATTTAAGTGATCGTAAAGATTCTGTGTAAAATTTGGTAAATCGACATTTGAAATTTTCAAATGCCATAAATAATGCCATTAATAAATCAAATGTTTAAGTAATACACCTGACCATATATAGGTGAATGTTCTTTGTTTTAACCGTATTAAAAAAAGAGTCGGAACAATGCTTAACTGGAAATGCATGTGAAATGTGTAAGAATACATAGGAGGCAGTAAACACTTTTATTTCTTTTGGGTCTCAAATAAATTTCTAAAGATTTAAAGGAATTAAACCGGAAATGAAGGTCTACCACTTCTGATATATGTGAGTCACTCTTAAATAATTCGATTATTAAAGCCTCAAGGTGGCTAGGGGTGAACTCATCAAATCATGATAGAAATGCAATTCCTGGAATATCGGATACACTTTGAATATATAAACCATGTACTGGCCATGCATGACTTCAGTTATACAGAAATGGAAAGTTCAAATTTGAAAAAATTATCTCTTTTGTCATATAATTAATTTGTGAACTATGAACAGATCTAAGGTATCATAAAATCAATTAAAAATATGTGAAAGAAATGAAAACCATAACAGCCAGTGGCAAATATTTCATGCATATTCCTGACAAGACAGGGTGAACACATAGTATAATTATTATATGAGAATCCCCAAACCTATGTTTTGCAGGATTAAAAGAGATATCAAGTGGGACGGCAGACAAATACGTAAAAGCTACATTAGATATGGTGAATGATGCTTCAAACACAACTGAATTTGTTGGAAAATTAACAGACTGTATGACAGACAGGAGCGCGACCGAGTTTAAATCGAACAAGTTACTAAACGAACTAAAAAGTACAGAGGATTGCTAAATGACAGTGAAACCAATGAGTTTCAGTGCTCTGTACACCGTTATTACAATTTGCGGATGAAGTTGAAAAGTAGCAAAGGAAATTGAAAAAAATATGATGTTAAGTTTAAGAATTTATTCCGCAACAAAGGTGAGTCGTATTCACATATTTTGATACGGTGTGTTTCAAAATTATTTCACAGTGACAAAGTTGGAGACTCCCATCCCTATATTAGACGTTGTGGGCAATCGTTTTAACACTCTGTTTTATAATGCTTGTGGTACTTTTGCCTTAAAGATCTTCTTAATCATATATTAATTCTTCAAAAGATAAACAGAATTTTCTGCTAACATCTATTTTGCAACTATTTGAGAATGAAGTCATCACAGCAATCATACAATCTATTGGAATCATCTACATCAAAATTACCGCTCCTTTTTTTTCTTTGGCATCTTAAAATAAACCTGCACTGGAAATGACAACAACTTATAACACTTTGGTTGATGAATTAGAAAAATAGTAAAAACCGGCTCTACTTTTAGACACTGAATATATCATGTTTCCAGGTTATACTACTGAAATTTCGAAATTTAATATGGCAGTTTTAAAACCACTCATAGTATATTCTACCGTTATCGAATGTCTTGAACAAATGGCATTGTCTATTTTAAATAAATGCAAACATTTCATAAACTATCTTCCAAGAGGAAAATAATACTGTCCGTCTTTTAAAATAGAAGAGTCATTAACTTGTCCGTCGAATAACATTGCCATAGAGAGGACGATGGGACAACAAACCATCTCACCGAACATAAGTCTGACTACAATCAACACAAAGTTAATGATGAAAAAATAGGAAGACAAAAGTAGCTATATGGCATAGACTAGAAACGATACAGAATTTTTAAAGAAAAATCAATATCAGAAGAGATCGAAATAGAGAAAGAGAGAATGGAAATCTAAAGCAGAGCATTGAAGAAAAAGAGGCTAAAATGAATAAAACTGATATAGGCGAGTACATCTTTAATGGATCTATTTTAATCCCGTAGATAATTGCGATGAGAACATGTCATAAGACTTACATATTCTATGAAGACGATTTGGGAAAATTTGTTTTGTTGATTGAATTGTATGAAGCAGAACCTGCACTATGGGATGTCCATAATGCAGCGTACAGAGACAAACATGAGCGGAAAAAATCCGTGGATCGCATTGATTATGTTATGAAAATAGGAGGTATTAAGATATTGATCTTAATTTAAATTTGTTTAGTTAAAATTTTATTTCAAAGGCCGACTTGCAAGTACATAAAAACACGTTTCGATGAAAATATTTACTCAACAGACCATGCAATATCTTTTCGAAGTGAGATCTATCCACTTTGTTTGCCCTACGTTTCGTCATATCATTCCTCGTAGACTTGAATGCTGTTTTGTAGCTTCTTGAGAAATATAATACATGTATGTGTAATGGGATATATCACTAAAATAAAAGATCACTCTCAGTGATACACTATGCTTGACTGCTTATGTGTATCAGAATTATATATATTAACATTTTTTGTTTTCATCAATGAAGGAAGACGACATGAAAAATAGTTCAATACTTTTATAGAGCACATTGAGGTAAATTTGTAATCAACTTAATTTTAGAAATTGATTATTCAATATAAATAAAATTTAATCCCCACTCCCTCAGGCACAACACAATGAGGGAGTGCGGAGATTTAATTTATTATGAGATATCATACATCCTTCTCAAACTGTTATTGTCTTTAAAATAATATAGCAACAAAATAGCAATAAAAAACTTTATTGGTCGGTTATCTGATGCAATCATTATTGTTTTCAAATAAAATAAAATGAAAGGCTTATTAGAATAAATTTATTATATGAAATTGTTAGACCGTTCTTACCGAGACAACAAAAATGATACTAGAAATTTACCGGAAGATAGGTAGTGTCATGAATCTACTATCACTAAAACGATAATGCTTTTAGTCATATAGAAAGTTTTATGGGTGTTCAAAATAAAATAAATATAAAATATATATGAACATTTTGTGGGAAAAATCGTCTACTACAAAATGTGATCTAAATGATCAGCTAAATATATGGTTCTATCGAATAGATGTAATTTAAATAAATGAATATAGAATAAGAAAAAGGTTAATAAAACACTAATTTCGGAATAAATGCAGACATTGAAACATCATGTACCTTTAATGATTGTACGTAAAATCAAGAAGATTGCAAAAGGCGGAGGAAGTTGAGTCGGAGAGGAACAGAAATGTCGAAAGTAGCGAGGAATATAAAGACGAAGGGTTGCAGACGTTTGAGAAGACGAACTTCGTTATTGATGATTAATATTGCCTAATTTGAAATGTTAGTATTTATATTTTATTGCAAGTACATACAATTGTGATTATTAATACGATATCCTTATTTAAATGGATACCACGTTTTAATGGACTGTAAGTCTTTTAGGTAACATTTATCGTTTATTTTGCATGCAAATTACGAAAGTTTAAATTTTATATCTACAGCTTCAATTTTATTGAGGTATATATGTATTGTCTTCTATATACTGCGGATAAACAGTAAAATTGGCAGGGCAAAAGATATTAAAACGATTGTGTGTTAAACCCATTTGGGCGTTGTTAAAAGTAATTAATTCGAAATATATTTACTAATTTATATTTTTTAGTGTTGAATATGTGGATGGAAGAATTCGTTATTATGTCCATAAGAGTGAACGAAAGGTAAGTAGTGAACACTTATTTTATTGATTGGTTGCTGGTTGCTTAACGTCCAGTATCAATATTTCATGCATATTCAGGACGAGAACAAATTAACAATAAATACAATATGTAGGTTCTGTAATAGAGGCGTCTGGGCTTAAGGTTGGAGAAATTAAGACTTCCACGGGAAATGAGGGTATTTTGGATAGGGTCAGAAATTTTGCCTAAAACAGGTCACCTTCGGACCCTAACACAGTTGTTGCAGGGTTCTTAACGTAAAAGAGCGTAACACTCTCTTTACACGAACATCGGATATTACGTCCCCATTTTGCCAGGACTTGGCTGCAAATTTGTACATCCCGCACAGTCAAACGTACGCCCCACTTTATCGAGGGTTTTACTGCCGGTCGGAGTAAGACCAATGGTGACCATACTTCTATTCCCCAGTCACTTTTGGGAGTAACACTTATTGGACTATTCAATTTTCCAATAAGTAGCCTGGGTTTATGAGAGGGCGGTCTTTGTGAATTGAGGATAGCTTTAGGTTTATAAATAGAAGGCCGTCTTTAAGATTTTGATTTTTTTAATTTCAAGTGATTGCAGTTTGAGTTAGTTTTGTTCTTTTCATTCTCAAAAATGTCTAATCGTGGAAAGGAAGGAAAAACATGGTCAAAGCAGTTATCAATTACAAAAGAATATACATGAAGGCATTGACTTCAAGGATTTCCGTGATCCTTTGACTTTTCAAACCTCTGTCTTTCAGTAGATGGGTAATTTTCAAAAATGTCGAATTTTAGATTGCAAAATTGATTTAAAGTTACTTATTCAAACACCCTCGTCATAAGCAAATCAAAACAAACAGTACTTATAGAACAACATATAAAAAATGCAATCTTGATAATGTCATACAAGAATATATTGAAACATTTTTGATAGGTGGTGCAATATTTTGTCTCTCCTTTACAATGTTCTAAAGAAATTTCGCGTTATTTAGAAAAGGTTTCGATAAAATTGTAAACTTGTTTTCGTAGCCAATAAGATGGTTTTCAAGAGTTAAAACTTCTATATATATTCATTCTGTGAAATAATAGATTACTTGCCAATTTTCCATGTTGTACTGAAAAATGCCTCTAAAAATTGGTTTCAAAGGTTATAAAATAACCACCAGTAATGCAAGTCTAAAATAGCAATTCATAATGTTCAGCATTTGTTCTCTCTTTCAAATAAACCCAACATCAAGTAAATCCTCGGACGTTGGTTTACTTTTGTCTTTATTTCATTGGTAACAGGAACGTACGTTAATGATATATCACTATATTAAGTTCAAATTCAGCAATGTTCTATTTACATGGGGAAAATTTTATTTTAAGAAAATTTAGGAATTTTATGTTTTTATAAAGCTTTTAAATATTACATAGGGCAATAACGTAAGTTCAAATTTTGTTTAGTTTCAGTGAAATTGTATACTTTAAGTGGAAATCTCCTGATTTTGATAATTGTTTGAAGACAAGGTAACATGTACATAACAATGTTATGGTATTAAAAAATCAACAGTTCTAAGTTAAGCAAAATAATAATTATTTTATTTTGACAGCCAAATAATAAAATCTAAGCATCAATGTAGAACTGAAGAATTGTCTTTAGTTACTTGATGTATTCAATTCATTATCCTTTGAATTGTTGATTCAGTTTGATTGATTTGGACGAGAGGTTGACATGAAAAAATTGTCACCCTTTCAGCCATACAAAAGAGTAAATTATTACCCTCTTATTAGCCAATCATTATATGGCATTTTAACGTGAAGTATAATAATTGTTTTCATATATTTTAATTGCATTGCTTGTGATAAATTTAAGTATTACCCATATTCAGGACAATTTTCTTTTGCCAAGAGCTTCCTGTTGAAGACTGGATCAAACGTGTTAGCTGTTGATTCTGTTGCATATGTCTCTTGATGATATCTATAGAATACATTAATCAATATGTGTTAAATCATATCAATTGTATATTTTGAAAAAGGCTTATTGTCATTTTACAGGGTATATAATATTTAATTATCCAAAAATGGTCGTTGTTGGCTCTTCAACATTCCATATAACCTGAGCAACTGCAGAACGACGTATCTCAAGTCTAAAAGATTTTAACTACTAGTCCAGGAACTGATTTTGTCTCTGTGCCCACAACAATTATTTCAATTCCCTTAGTTAAAAGGGCTGATATCCAACAAATACGATATGTATTTATCTAGAATGTTTGGTCCTCAATGCTCACTAACTTTGTATTTGTTTTGACTTTCTACCTTTTTGATCTGAGTGTCACTGATGGGTCTTATGCAGCCAAAATGCGCGTCTGACGTATCAAATTATAAGTCCGGTACATTTGATAAATATTAACACCACTGGGTTGATGCCACTGCTGGTAGACGTTTCGTGTCCTTGGGTATAACCAGTCCAGTAGTCAGCACTTTGGTGTTGACATGAAAATCGATTATATGGTCTTTTGTATAAATTAACTGTTTGCAAAAGTATAAATTATTCGAAATACTGAGTTTTTGTTTGTTTTGGCTTTCTAAATATTTTGATATGGGAGTCATTGATAAGTCAGCAGACAAAACGCTTGTTTGGCGTAACATAATAAGCCTGGTACCTTTGATAACTATAAAATATCGTTTACCTTTATCAACAAACGTGAGTATCAGCCATTTACTTCTTTTGTTTTGCTGCTACATTCTTGTTTTTTTCTTTTCTGTCAATTCTTTATCCTGTGCGACCTCTTCCTGTTTCATATATGAAAATAACAAATTTACAAATCAAGTCACAAATAACAATGGAAGTAATTGGAATATTCTATTTGGGATCTGTTCCAAATTCCTTTTCCATTTTAAACTGAAAATTTTAATATTTCTTTCTGATCGAATGTCATTTTGACAGCGCCCCAAGGGTGACTGGGGAATAGAAGTATGGTCACCATTGGTCTTCCTCCGACCGGCAGTAAAACCCTTGCTAAAGTGGGGCGTCCGTTTGGCTGTGCGGGATGTACAAATTTGCAGCCACATCCGGTCAGAATGGGGACGTTAAATCCGATGTCTCGTGTAAAGAGAGTGCCACGCTCTTTGCACGTTAAGAACCCTGCAACAACTTTTGAGGGTCCGTAGGTGACCTGTTGCAAGGCTAAATTTCTGTCCTTATCCAATATACCCTCATTTCCCGTGGCAGTCTAAATTTCTCCGACCATAATCCCAGAAGCCCTATTACAGAACCTACCTATTGTATTTATTGTTAATTTGTTCTCGTCCTGAATATGCATGAAATATTTGCCACTGGACGTTAAGTAACCAGCAATCAATCAATCAATCATTTTGACAGCCATTCTAACAATGACATTTAACTGCTTTTATAGATGCTGCCTCCTTATACACTCGTTGGTATTCGCGCCTCTTTGAAACTGGTAGCTGTGCATTGAGCATATTTGAAGCAATATGAAAAACATTAAAAATTTACATAAAGTAAAATTCTCTTTTTCTTATACACAAAACATTTTGAATTTGTATGATTTATACCTTATACTGCTAAATACATCTAAATATCGCATCAAAACCTCTGAAACTAAGTCAAATTCTACAAAGACGTCACCAGCAACTTCACCGATGCAGTCTGCTCAAGTCGTATTATATAGCTCCCCAACCTCCTCTTCTAATCATCCAACCAGTCTGCAAATAACAACAACCAAAGAAATGATCAGAAGGAATGGGCGTTACAGTGTACAACAGCTACGGGATATGAGTCAGAAATGAAACCCGACCGTTTTAATTTAGTTTGCCGTAACTTTATCATTGAAATAATCTACATTTCTGATACTTTCATATGCCGTCGATGGATCTTTCCTACATTTTATTAATTTTATA
The DNA here is from genome assembly GCA_017311375.1 of Mytilus coruscus. Classification (NCBI taxonomy): domain Eukaryota; kingdom Metazoa; phylum Mollusca; class Bivalvia; order Mytilida; family Mytilidae; genus Mytilus; species Mytilus coruscus. The sequence goes on from CM029605.1 coordinate 46,215,206, forward strand.
ACATGAGAACTGTACGCAGGTATTGTATTCTGCTTTGTAGTATACCACATATTTTCATGTCTGTTGTAGTACATTATTTCTATTGTGAAAACATTCATGTTTGCCCTACAGGTCTCAATAACCACTTCTAATTCAGCCTATGACTAGACCAAGTTTAAGTTGGGCATGTCTAATAATGTGAGATTTTCTTGAGCTTATTGCAACGGAATGCTGAGTTATTAAAACAGTGGGTACTGTGGTTTAACTATACAAACTTCTTTTTAAGAAACTAAATTATTAAATTGAAAATAATTAAACATTTATATTAAATTTGAGATTATTTTACTGAAATAATATAATTTGAAAACGGAAACGTTTTACTAAATCAAGGGCAAGTGACATATTTTTGAAATTGAAGACAAGGTACATTACCTACCGTACGAGAGATGTATAGCCAGTCATTGTCGTTAAAAGAACTCATCATACCTCTGTGAAATACATTATCGTACCAAATATAGATACTAATTGTACAATTAACAAAGTGGCAGACTAAATATGTCATCTGATATAATTATCTATAAGACAAAGTGGATTAAAGGTAATATATCATTCCTTATCTATAAAATGTGGCGAAATCTTGTAAAATGTTACATAATTATCGATTAAGAAAGCGACTGATTTTAGGTTTTATAATAAAATTGTCATAAAAAGTGGTTGAAACTTGTTAAATCAAATCTTATAAAGGTATCTTGAAAACTCACCGATTTAAGGTAACATCTAATACAATTATTAAAAGTGGTCAAATTTTCTTTAAAATGTCGTAAAATTATATCTACTACAACTATCTTTAAAAAATGGTTGATTTCATTGTAAAATAATCCATAATACAATTATCTGTAAAAAAGAGGTTTAATCTGGTAAAAGTAAAATAAAGTTAACAACAAATAAAGTGATCGATTGAAATAATTATCTTAAAAACATGGTCGATTTAAGTAAACATCTAATACATTTTTTAAAAATGTCGAATATTGTTAAATGTTGTTGTGTAGATAGTTGGTAACACTAACATCGGAAAATAATAACAAATAATCCTTTTTATATTTAATACACTTGAACTACACTAACGTACGTATTAAGAAAATATAATAATAATTTCAAATTGCTTTAATAGTCAATTATAAATCAGTTGCACGAAATTCACATGAAATATCCTGAAAATGTTTACATATAATACAATTACCGGAGTCAAAATTATAAAGAACAAAGAAATTTCTAATAACAAGTAACGGAGCTCAAAATAATAATAAATAATGATTTTTCGCTATTCGCGACACTCCCATCCACAAACATGTCACTATGTGCTTAAATCTTGTAAAATGTTACATAATTATCGATTAAGAAAGCGACTGATTTTAGGTTTTATAATAAAATTGTCATAAAAGTGGTTGAAACTTGTTAAATCTAATCTTATAAAGGTATCTTGAAAACTCACCGATTTAAGGTAACATCTAATACAATTATTAAAAGTGGTCAAATTTTCTTTAAAATGTCGTAAAATTATATCTACTACAACTATCTTTAAAAATGGTTGATTTCATTGTAAAATAATCCATAATACAATTATCTGTAAAAAGAGGTTTAATCTGGTAAAAGTATAATAAAGTTAACAACAAATAAAGTGATCGATTGGAATAATTATCTTAAAAACATGGTCGATTTAAGTAAACATCTAATACATTTTTAAAAATGTCGAATATTGTTAAATGTTGTTGTGTAGATAGTTGGTAACACTAACATCGGAAAATAATAACAAATAATCCTTTTTATATTTAATACACTTGAACTACACTAACGTACGTATTAAGAAAATATAATAATAATTTCAAATTGCTTTAATAGTCAATTATAAATCAGTTGCACGAAATTCACATGAAATATCCTGAAAATGTTTACATATAATACAATTACCGGAGTCAAAATTATAAAGAACAAAGAAATTTCTAATAACAAGTAACGGAGCTCAAAATAATAATAAATAATGATTTTTCGCTATTCGCGACACTCCCATCCACAAACATGTCACTATGTGCTTAAATCTTGTAAAATGTTACATAATTATCGATTAAGAAAGCGACTGATTTTAGGTTTTATAATAAAATTGTCATAAAAGTGGTTGAAACTTGTTAAATCTAATCTTATAAAGGTATCTTGAAAACTCACCGATTTAAGGTAACATCTAATACAATTATTAAAAGTGGTCAAATTTTCTTTAAAATGTCGTAAAATTATATCTACTACAACTATCTTTAAAAATGGTTGATTTCATTGTAAAATAATCCATAATACAATTATCTGTAAAAAGAGGTTTAATCTGGTAAAAGTATAATAAAGTTAACAACAAATAAAGTGATCGATTGGAATAATTATCTTAAAAACATGGTCGATTTAAGTAAACATCTAATACATTTTTAAAAATGTCGAATATTGTTAAATGTTGTTGTGTAGATAGTTGGTAACACTAACATCGGAAAATAATAACAAATAATCCTTTTTATATTTAATACACTTGAACTACACTAACGTACGTATTAAGAAAAATATAATAATAATTTCAAATTGCTTTAATAGTCAATTATAAATCAGTTGCACGAAATTCACATGAAATATCCTGAAAATGTTTACATATAATACAATTACCGGAGTCAAAATTATAAAGAACAAAGAAATTTCTAATAACAAGTAACGGAGCTCAAAATAATAATAAATAATGATTTTTCGCTATTCGCGACACTCCCATCCACAAACATGTCACTATGTGCTTAAATCTTGTAAAATGTTACATAATTATCGATTAAGAAAGCGACTGATTTTAGGTTTTATAATAAAATTGTCATAAAAGTGGTTGAAACTTGTTAAATCTAATCTTATAAAGGTATCTTGAAAACTCACCGATTTAAGGTAACATCTAATACAATTATTAAAAGTGGTCAAATTTTCTTTAAAATGTCGTAAAATTATATCTACTACAACTATCTTTAAAAATGGTTGATTTCATTGTAAAATAATCCATAATACAATTATCTGTAAAAAGAGGTTTAATCTGGTAAAAGTATAATAAAGTTAACAACAAATAAAGTGATCGATTGGAATAATTATCTTAAAAACATGGTCGATTTAAGTAAACATCTAATACATTTTTTTAAAATGTCGAATATTGTTAAATGTTGTTGTGTAGATAGTTGGTAACACTAACATCGGAAAATAATAACAAATAATCCTTTTTATATTTAATACACTTGAACTACACTAACGTACGTATTAAGAAAAAATATAATGATAATTTCAAATTGCTTTAATAGTCAATTATAAATCAGTTGCACGAAATTCACATGAAATATCCTGAAAATGTTTACATATAATACAATTACCGGAGTCAAAATTATAAAGAACAAAGAAATTTCTAATAACAAGTAACGGAGCTCAAAATAATAATAATTAATGATTTTTTCGCTATTCGCGACACTCCCATCCACAAACATGTCACTATGTGGCTAAATCTTGTAAAATGTTACATAATTATCGATTAAGAAAGCGACTGATTTTAGGTTTTATAATAAAATTGTCATAAAAAGTGGTTGAAACTTGTTAAATCTAATCTTATAAAGGTATCTTGAAAACTCACCGATTTAAGGTAACATCTAATACAATTATTAAAAGTGGTCAAATTTTCTTTAAAATGTCGTAAAATTATATCTACTACAACTATCTTTAAAAAATGGTTGATTTCATTGTAAAATAATCCATAATACAATTATCTGTAAAAAGAGGTTTAATCTGGTAAAAGTATAATAAAGTTAACAACAAATAAAGTGATCGATTGGAATAATTATCTTAAAAACATGGTCGATTTAAGTAAACATCTAATACATTTTTTTAAAAATGTCGAATATTGTTAAATGTTGTTGTGTAGATAGTTGGTAACACTAACATCGGAAAATAATAACAAATAATCCTTTTTATATTTAATACACTTGAACTACACTAACGTACGTATTAAGAAAAATATAATAATTTCAAATTGCTTTAATAGTCAATTATAAATCAGTTGCACGAAATTCACATGAAATATCCTGAAAATGTTTACATATAATACAATTACCGGAGTCAAAATTATAAAGAACAAAGAAATTTCTAATAACAAGTAACGGAGCTCTAAATAACAATAAATAATGATTTTTCGCTATTCGCGACACTCCCATCCACAAACATGTCACTCACAATGTTCAAAATAGTTATTAACTACATCATATGTGCTGCCTGTTTCCTCTCCATTCACATAGTGGTTCTTTTCCTCATTGATATTATAATTGTCTTAACATATGTTCCTGACCGTCCAACAGTAGTGTCTTCACTCAACTCGTCGTCACCTACGGTTATTACACGAACGGCTTTAATGTTGTCATCATGGCCATTGACGTCCGTCTCCATATGCTCAGCTGGTAGTTCTTCGTTGGATGATTGTCTATGATACAATTATTTTTCTTTTTATTGAAATAGGAACATATTTTTTGGATTGATTAAAATAGGAACATATATATTATACTGTTCCCAGATTAAAATATTCATTTTCCTATATTTATAATACATATCCATACTACGAAACAAATCGATAGTAAAATTGGGATTTTTCTCTGAGTCCTTTGAATCACTCGTAACTAGATGAGACATGCACAGAGGTGATATATATGTATTATAAATATAGAGAAATGAATATTTTAATCAACAAAAATATCTGTATCATTTACCCATGCGCCTGTGGTTTCATTAACACTATCGTTGTTTACAGCATCTCTATAGCCACTTCTATCTCCAATGGTTGACATACCAAGCTCATTTGCATGTATTTAAAGAATCCATTACTTGTCGGAAGTTCTCAGAACAAGTTTTGGAAAGGAAGACAAGAACAAGAAAAGAATTGATAACTAGTATGTTAACTTCTGAGAGTAAACACATGTAATTTAAATTTAAATTTCCTGTTTACAAAACTTTGCATTTTCCGAAAACTAAGGATTTTCTTATCAAAGGGATAGATTACCATAGCCGTATTTGGCACTACTTTTTGGAATTTTGGATCCTCAATGCTCTTCAACTTTGTACTTGTTTGGCTTTATAAATATTTTGATATGAGCGTCACTGATGAGTCTTATGTAGACGAAACGCGCGTCTGGCGTACTAAATTATAATTCTGGTACCTTTGATAATTATTTATTCAGATGTATACTGCTTTGATTTTTGTCAAAACTACAAGTTCCTTTTCATTTGTTATTGTCATTCAAGATATCTTTCAAATATTGTAAGCTCTCTTCCAGGTCTTGGATTTTTTCCCTTTATCCTAAAGTTCATTTTTCAAGTGAGATCTGTTCAAAGTTTTGATTTTTCTACCCTATATACCACATTGCCTCACATTCTCATTAAGAAAAAATTCACACACCTAATTAAATGGGCATTTAAAAAGTCAGAATGTGAATATATATGTTCAAACTCTTTTAGGTCATTTTTTAGTAGCAATAAACAAAAAAACTATGTCAATTGGACATGCTTTGATACTATATATGCCCTTGAATTTTTACTAGATAACATTGTTGTTCGCTTTGGAGATTCCGTATATCGTCAGGTTATCGGAATTCCAATGGGGACTAATTGTGCACCACTTATTACGGACCTTTTTTTTTGTATTGCTATGAGTTACAATTTATGACAAAAATCAGCAAAGACCCATCGAAACAACATCTGATACACAAATTTAATAATACTTTTAGATATTTGGATGATATTTTGGCTCTCAATAATGACGACTTCAGTATGTATACTAAAGAAATTTATCCTGTTGAACTTACTTTAAGTAAAGCTAATACTAACAATGATCACTGCCCTTTCCTCGATCTTGATATCTATATCATTAACGGAAAGCTTCATACTAAAATATATGATAAAAGAGATGATTTTCATTTCCTATCGTTAATTATCCATTTTAGATGGTGACGTTCCTTGTCACCATCTTACGGTGTTATATATCTCAACGTGTACGATTCGCTCGTGTATGTAACAATGTTTTAGATTTTAACGAGAGAAATTTTGTATTACTGAAAATTATTACACCAGGGTTTTCGATATCACAAACTAGTCAAAACATTTACTAAATTTTATCATCGGTATAAGGATATCATTCGTAAATATAGCTCAACATGCAGACTTCTTATACGTTCAGGTATTTCACATCCAATTTTTTATGGAAATATTCTTTATAAAGCACAAAATGTCAGTATTCACCTCAGAAGCTAACAAAACCTTTAAATAGACTTATGATGGAGAGTTGTCTCATTGGCACTCATACCACATCTTCTTATATCTAATTATTAAGAAGGGATATAGTTACGATACTGTTGTCAGGTCATTAAAGACTGCATATGTTGGCGTTAATATTGATTCACTTATAGGGTCTTTGCATCGGAACTAAACACATTTAGTTAAAAACCAGTTGTTGGCATGACACGGGTTATGTTCTTCTCATATATGTTATGATGGTATGATACTAAACACCTAACGGGAAGGATTGTGCCTGATATTCATATGATGAAGACATAATCTTTTAATTAGTTTAATTGAAGTCTGGAGCTGGCATGTCAGTTAACTGCTAGTAGTCTGTTGTTATTTATGTATTATTGTCATTTTGTTTATTTTCTTTGGTTACATCTTCTGACATCAGACTCGGACTTCTCTTGAACTGAATTTTAATGTGCGTATTGTTATGCGTTTACTTTTCTACATTAGCTAGATGTATAGGGGGAGGGTTGAGATCTCATAAACATGTTTAACCCCGCCGCATTTTTGGTCGGGTTGTTGTCTCTTTAACACATTCCCCATTTCCATTCTCAATTTTAATTCTAAGTTTATTTTCTTCACAACAATCAACAATTTTGTCATTCTCTTCATATTTTTTATTTTATTTAATGCTTAATTTTCTCTTTCTGCTGTTCCTTTAAACTTTAATTGCAATCATGTACGGTCTTTGACTTAACATTTAAAATTTCCTAGCATACGCATTTTCCTCCGGTTTTATAATCTGTTCAATCTATTTCGACTCTTTAAAGTTCAAGAGTCTATTCTAATTTGATGTTAATTATTTCTGCCTCGGACACTGTATTTGTATCCACGTATTTACGTATTCCATATCATTTTGCAAAACTTTCATATCATTTATGATTTGGTATTTTTGGTCAAGTGTTAATGTTCCACTTTGTAAATCCTTCAATTTGTCTTTCATTGCAGCTTTAAATTTTCCAATCATCTCTCTTGTGTTGGATGCGTTTTTTCAGCTTCCGCCCTTATCTATTTAGGGATATAGGACCAAAACAAGCATTTTGTAGTTTACGGTCAATAACTTGTGTGTTAGTGTATAAGAAAATAGAAAAAATAATTTCATACAATAGTTGACAGTTTCTAAATAAAGGTTCTCGCTCAATATTCCTTTTGGCTTCCCTAGTACAGGCCCATTTGTTAAATAACTAGACTAATGTGTGTTCAGGAGTGGTAGGAGTGGTACTATGTATATAAAATCCAATTTACTAGATCTTCTTGCTTCAATGATGACCGGTTACTGTTCTTTTCTTCTTCGTCTGGTAGTTGTTGTAGTGTATTTGGGATTAGGGCTTGTTGCTGTTCAGTGGTTATTGTACAGTAGTTATCCATGTATTCAAAATTTTAAATAATGATTTAAATACTAAAACGAAAAAAAAGAGGATCAAATATTCATTCAAAGGTGTAATATTTCATATCATAAGCAAATCGGATATTTGAAGGTATAATTGTTATCCTATCAATAACGACATAATGGAAGTATACATATAGGTAAGACGCCTTAATAAAAAAGGAAAATTTCATGTACAAGCAAGTAATGTTTCAAATTATTACTCGAAATTTACGGATTGAAAACTATTAGACATATTTCCAGTTATCATTTGGTATTGTTCAATTGTGCCTGCTGACTCAATGGTGCGTTTTCATGTTTTCATAGTTTATTTTGTTAAATTTGTAATGGATCATTCAATTAAACAAGATATTTATGAGCAACTGTTCACTCAGTATACCCACACTTTCCAAAAATTAGTTTTTTTCTGTCTGATGTGTAAACAGGAAGTAAATGTGTAATCGACCTGAAATTACTGTGGTATGTTACCCTTCCCGAAGCTGCATACCCAATTTACACCAAGAGCATGCCAAGACGGCAGTTGCTAAGAAAACTGTGGTGTATTCCCAGTTATAATTATTTTTCCTGTTTAGTAAATATAAAAGTATTTCCATAGTAATCAATCAATGGCCTACTCCATATTTGATTTACTCGGATTTTAACAAAACAGGAATAAAAGAAAATGAATCACATTACATTTTAAATCATAACCTTATGGTAAAATTTCTTAATTTCCCAATAATCTCCCTTCAATCTCAAATCTCACTTTGTCCCTTTAAAATACTGATCATTTTTCAACATGGCAGATGGTGACGCCATTCCTTCAGACCATTTTTATCAGTATTTTGATTTGAAAAGTAATGTTGTTTTCAGGGATATCTATAAATATAACAGCAACTGTTAATTATGCAAGTACAGTCAACAACCAAGGTTTTGCACCATCTATGCTTTCAACATTTCCTTAATATACAATTTTAATTTAATTTGTTAAATATTTAATTCTTATCTATGGTTGCTGTATGTTTTAATAGATACTTATATTGAATCAGTCACTTTTTCTAGACATATTTGATTTCACATTAAATCGGTCACTTTTCTAGGTAATTTTATAATGTACAATGTAACCTTTATTTGGCCACTTTCTGTATTGATAATTTTACATTATCCATTACATTATTTTTCTTAAATAATAAAAAGCACTGTGAGACAACAGATGCATTGATGAATGCTATTGCGCCGAATCAAGGTCTAAAGCTACAGAAAAATATTATGGATACTCAAACCGTACAAAAGATAACAACCAAGAAGTGCTAAAAGTGTTATACCAACTGTATGAGAACTCAAAAGACAACAGCAGCAGACGCCAGGTTTTATCGTTGATAGTTAATCAATATCCCAAGTCCGAGTTACTAGCGATATTTCCAAATGTATCAAAATATCAAATAGAAAGTCAGGATTGGTTGATTGATTGTTGGTTGCTTAAAGTCGAGGGCAAATAGTTCATTCATGTTCAGGTCGAGAACAAATTATTAATAAATACAATAGGTAGATCTTGTCAAAATATAGGCCATTCGGGATGATGGTCGGGAAGTTTGGACTGCCACTGGAAAATGAGGGTATATTGGATAGGGACAGAAATTTTGCTTTGCAACAGGCCACCTACAGCCCATCAAAGAGTTGTTGCAAGGGTTCTTAACGTGCAAAAGCGTAGCACTCTCTTTACACGAGACATCGGATTTAACGTCCCCATTCTAACCGGACGTGACTGCGAACTTGATACATCCTCATTTTCCGTGGCAGTCTAAATTTCCCGACCTTTATCCTGGACGGCCTCTATTACAGAACCTACCTATTGTATTTATTGTTAATTTGTTCTCGTCCTGAATATGCATGAAATATTTGCCACTAGACGTTAAGCAACCAACAATCAATCAATCAATCGGTTGTTGAATGTGGATAACAAATGTTTAATGTGTAAAATGTATGTTAAAATTTTTTTATTTTTTTTTTTTTAGAAATCGAATGTTTAAAAGTTGACAACGGAAACTTGATATTGAACTTTGAATTCCAATGTTGAAATCGAATGTTGGATGTTTATAACGAATGTTAACATGTTTCTTTTAAAGTTTTTTTTTTAATGTTGTATACTTAAACGAATGTTGAAAACTAATATTGTATGCTGAATGTTGAAATCAAACGCTCAATATTGAAAACAAATTTGAATGTTGATATCGAATGTTGGATGTCGAAAACGAATGCTGAATGTTGAAAACAAATGTTTAAAACGTTCAAATCGGATGTTGACTGTTGAAAACGAATGTGAATGTAAAAAACTGAGAAAAAAACCCATTTTTTTTTAAGTTGAAATCGAATGTAAAATGTTGAGAACAAGTATCAAATGTTAAAATCGAATGTTGAGATTTAAAACCAAAGGTTGAATGTTGAAAACGATTGCTGGATATTGAAATCGTATGTTCTAAGTCGAGAAAGAATGTTTAATGCTGAAAACGAATTTGAATGTTGAAATCGTAGGTTGAATGTTGAAATCGAATGTTGAAAAAAAAATTTTAAAAAGGTTTCGAATGTTGATTGTTTAATCGAACGTTGTATGTCATAAACGAATGTTGAATGTTGAAAACAACTGTTGAAATCGAATTTTGTATGTTGAAAACGAGTGTTGCATGTTATTATCGAATGTTCAACTTGACAAGATGAAATGCAGCTTGTATGCAAATTTTCTAATAAGAACTCACCGTCATGGTGGGATCAAAACTGTATCGTATGCCCATAACGTACAGAGGTTGGCATATCACTCTCTATACATGCTATACGAGGCATCGGATTTAACGTCTAATTTCAAATCGCTGTGAATAAATACATCCTGCTAGGTCAATCTGACGTTCTATTTTGACAAGCTTTTGAATGTCAGTCGCTATCGGCAGAAGACCAAGGAATTACCATATCTCTTTACCCTAGTCCATTCTTTCGCTTCTTAATTAAGATAGTTGCATGTCAAGGTGCTAAAAAATTTATATATGTTTTGATTACCGGCATATTCTGTGTGCCTTTGTTTATTATTAGGGATGTCAGAAAAAGCGACCTCATATGTTCTTCCTCTATTAGACAATTTTATTCATTAAGAGGCAAACACATATTATATAAAGGTTTGTTATGTCGTTTAACGACGGGGCATAAAATAAAATTTCTCGTAATGTAAGTGCCAAGGGCGAGCAAAGGTTTGAGGAAAAAATTACTTTTATATTTTCATACAAAAAGGTGACTTTAAGTGGCATGTTATTTTCATTGTGAATTAAAATGTGAGTGATTGCTTAGAAAAACTATTCAATTTTGTCCTTATAAAATCTTCATCGATAAGGACTGTCTAAATATGCATACTAGTACTATGAAATAGAATCAACGCGAGGCTTTATTGTCATCGGAGATGAACTTGGTTGATCCGATGTATATCAGTAAATAATATTGTCGCTCAAAACACTAATTTCTTTCTTTTTTTTTTTTTGTAACAACACAAACCACTCGATTGACATCATGAGCGAATGTACGGGAAATAATGTTCTAACCAAAATGGTTTTTTATACAAAATCAAACTGTTGTAAGCTTTTCCAATTTGGTTCTTCCTTCTTGTATAGTATGTTCTTTAAACACAAGCTATAGTAACTTACCTTTTTTGCTCTTAATATTGAAGTTGCATGGTATTATTTTACTATGTGGATTTATCTTCCACACACACAATTAGCGACGTTATACGATGTTGACACTTGCCTTGAGTAAACATTTTTCCAACTCCTTTTTCAATCTGAACATCATGATAAAGTATTATTATATGACTATAAATTTTCTGTTTTCTATTTGCTAAAAGCATAGGACATCCTCTTTGATAAAACGTTATATTCACCGCGGCAAAAATCACGAGAGGTTAATATAAGATTTGGAACAGCGTCTGTGTACCTTAATATAGATATTCCAAGGCAACGTCAATGACGTAGGTATATGACGTCAAGTAAATTCCCGTTGTTTTTTTTTTTCCTCTTCTTGTTTTCCGTGGGTTTTTTTTTCTCTGTTTCTTGTTTTTGGTGTTTTTGTTTTTAGTAAACTTTATTGAATATTTCAACGTATGAAAATTAGCAACTGCAAAAGCACATCACATTTTTAGTATAAAAACAAAGAGCAGTTTTAAACTAAAATTGTCCGTATATAAATTTTGAAATTATAAAGAAACTAAGGTTTCAACTCCCTCAGGCAAAGTTGACCTTAGATGAATTTGGCTATTTGTTTTATGTATTTTTGTCATATAGCTCTTCAACTGTTTCGGTACTTATACATTCCTCGGATTTCAAATGTTTGGCTTTGAGCGTTCCTGATGAAGGTAAATCCAGAAAAAGCGCTTCGGAAGCATGAAATTATTAAACGTGTTGTTTTCAATTTTTTAAAGGTATTTTGAGCAAAAACGTGAAAAAAGGAGAAGGATAAAAAGTCATATAATAAAACAATTGTTGACTTTTAATTGGCCTCGGTGTATATCATATCTCTTGGGTTGATAAATCATTGTATCAACCTCATCAAAAGTCAACAATTGTATAATGTTATAAGAATAATTAAGTAAAAAGCCAACCCGACCGACTGGTGCTCCTAGAACAGCACATGTATTGAGGGAAAGCATTTTATTTCAAATGTTAAAAATCCTGGAATCATTTATTGGGCAAAAAAACTTTATTATCTTAATAACGTGTTATTTGTCTTTGTAAATTATTACGTTTACTGTTTGGTCTATTTTATATCCAAATGACGTGGATTGGTACTTACACATTCCGCCATTGTGTTATTTTGCTATTGTAAATAAAGGCAACAGTAGTATACTGCTGTTCAAAAGTCATAAATCGATTGATATAAACCAAATCCGGGTAATTTGTGTATTCTTGTCTTTTGTTTTTGCTAATATGCATTGTGAATATGCCTTATTAATTTTCTTTGTTGACATTTTTTTTTTTTTTTATAGTGATTAAGATTATAACACAATGTTGACTGCTGTACCCCTATTTTTGACATTTTGACATATTATGTATGTTTGTTTTGTTCACACATCGTTGTAAATAAATGGAATTTGATGCGACTGTCATACAAGTGAGAAGTAAAACCAGGTTTAATCGACTATTTTCTAAACAAGAAAACGCCTGTACCAAGTCAGGAATATGACAGTTGTTATCCATTCGCTTGATATGTTTTGAGCTTTTGATTTTGCCATTTGATTAGGGGTTCCGTTTTTAATTTTCCTCAGAGTTTGGTATTTTACTTTTTACTATATTGTTGCTTATTTCTCAATGAGTTACAGTTCATAATGGAATACTTGAGTTAACATTTACAAAAATAGATTAAATTAAGACAACAGTAGTTTTGATCTTCAAATGTCGTAAATTTTCAATGAAGATAAAATCCAAAGTAACAAACATAAACGAAGAGAACTCTAAAAAACCAACGAGACCGCATGCGTCGACATGTTAGGATAAGCTTCTACAACTATGCATTTGTTCTTATGTTGTATTGTTTCACCACTGTATAAGGAGGGTTTGGTGCCATCGAACTAATTTAACCCCGCCACATTTTGTAGGTGCTTGTTCCTAATCAGGAACCTGCAATTCAGTGGTTTTCATTTTTTGCTGTATATCATATTTGTGTTTTTTTTTTTTTTTTTTTTGTATATAAATCAGGCCGTCATTTTCTCGTTTAAAGTGTTTTTCATGTCATTTCAGGGCCTTTTATTGCTGACTATGCGATATGGGTTTTGCTCATAATTGATGGCGGTGAGGTGACCTATAGTTGTTTACTTTAAATCATTTAGTGTCCTGTGGAGGCTTGTCTCATCGACAACCATACCACATATTTTTAATTTTATATGAAACATCCGCTGAGCAAGTTAACATATAGTCAAAATGTCACTATTTGAAATTGGACACAATCGATCAAAATTACAAATCAGACGGCTATACTGGTATCGAAAGATCCCAGACACATTTCGGTCATTCAATTCTTGACTATGACCGTTCTTACTCACAAATAATTATTACAAGGCAATTGTGATATTTTAACTTGAAAAGCACAATATGAATCTGTGCAAATACAAAAGTGGGTAATCAATTCATGCAAAAGGCCTACAACTTGGTTCTTGAATACAATGACAACTCCTTAATATTTATCATAATCCCACCCTCTTCAACTTTCTATGCTCCTTCGATAGAAGAGGGGCGTTATGTTATTCGGTCTGTGTGCCCGTTCGCCCGTCCGTCTTTCCCGCTTCAGGTTAAAGTTTTTAGTTAAGGTAGTTTTTGCTGAAATTGAAGTTCAATCAACTTGAAACGTAGTACACATGTTTCCTATGATATGATTTTTGTAATTTTAATGCCAAATTAGAGTTTTGACCCCACTTTCATGGCCCACTGAACATAGAAAATGATAGTGCGAGTGGGGCATTCGTGTAATATGGACACATTTTTGAAAGAAATTTTAATTGTTATCTTACCAATTCAATGTATCATTTTAATGAAAAAAAGTTAAAAATTCATTTTAATTAAAATGTTAGCATGTGAACTGCTTGAAACGTTAAAATATCCCAAGCCAAATGACCCCGTTACCACTGCAACAGGGGGACAACATGGTTTTTTGTAACCAATTTATCAAATATGTTAATCTAAAGCTTTGAAAAAAAAAGAAAATTTAAGATTATGCTTAAGTTTGCAGCGTATCGGTTATGATGATGATGACGACTATAATTATTATTATATTAATGGTTTGGTGTGGAACTTGCGCCCTCTCGGTTATGATTTCAGAAAATTGCAATTAGATATTCTTGAACCTAAACCTAAATGAGGGGAACTTTATATATGCAATTTCAAAGAAAACCAACGTTCAAATAATGTTTTTTTTTTTTTTTTTTTTTTTTTCAACTTGCAACTTCAGTAAAAAATATAAACTTCGTAGAGAAATTTTAAATCCCGTTCAAAGATACAGAACGACTGAACTCTGACAAGTCATCTTTTTAACCACACAAGTGTTTTACGAAGAAGTTCACAAGTTTCTAGTTATTTGGAGCTTTACTTACAATATAAATATTTCTCAAGTTTCTAAGAATATTTATAGAATAGTAGATGTCTTGCATTGTTTGTTTGTGCTATTTTTTTTTTTTTTTTTTTTTTTTGGGGAGGGTCAAATCTGTAAACTCCATCTTCTTTGTCCATGCGTATATTAGGACTATGTTTTTGGTCAGATTATTTAATTTAATAAATTGTGTAAAACCAAATAACAAATGATATCGGCACTGTATACTTTTTTTTTTTAATAAAACTATGTGCAAGATTGTTTTTTTTTTTTTTTTTTTGTGTTCCTACTTTCTGAATAAATGTTTTCTATTCGAACTATTTTTTAATTTGACGCCCCTAAGATTTTAGCTAAAGGACGGGTATCTGCATAAATGAATTAAACCCCGAATCTCTGAAAGTAATATCATATGTTTCAATAGTTTGTATGCATGTTGGAAAATCACTGAAAAGATTATACATTTTTTAATTATTTTAATTTGAAAGTCATGTTTTTATAATATCAACCTTTCGTCAGAACTAAAAGAGGATTACTTCTGAATATAATTTCATACGTATTCAATTAAGATTGACTAAACAATAGAACGGACTACTGTTCTGTTTTAATATCTTGTTATCATCATCATGCTTTTTAATATAACTCGACCTAAATTATATTTCCAGTTCATGATATTAGGGTTACCATTGACATTATTTCGTCCATTAATATCTGAATATTCACAATTAGTGTACCACCAGCCACCATGATACTGACCAGAACACTTCCCCGCAGTATGATCTCTTGTCTTTTGTTGAAAATATTGCACCATTAGCTCTTCCTTCAGTACCAACTTTATACATGCTGTCACCTATTTGAAATTGATTTAATATTTTTGGTTAATGTACATTGCGTTGACAAATTTCCCCAGCAATAATCGTTATAAATAAAGGCAACAGTAGTATACCGCTGTTTAAAAGTCATAAATCGATTAAGCGAAAACAAATCCGGGTTACAAACTAAAACCGAGGGAAACACATCAACTATAAGAGGAAAACGACGAAACAACAGAACACTCAAGTGCAACAAAAACAAACGACAATGCAACAAAAATAGAAACGAACTATTTGATAACAACTGCCATATTCCTGACTTGGTACAGGACTTTTAAGACAAAATGGTGGGTAGAATTGATTGATTGATTGATTGTTGGTTGCTTTACGTCCAGTGGCAAATGTTTCATGCATATTCAGGACGAGAACAAATTAACAATAAATACAATATGTAGGTTCAGTAATAGAGGCGTCTGGGATTGAGGTCGGAGAAATTTAGACTGCCACGGGAAATGAGGGTATATTGGATAGGGACAGAAATTTAGCCTTGCAACAGGTCACCTACGGACCCCTCAATGAGTTGTTGCAAGGGTTCTTAACGTGCAAAGAGCGTGGCACTCTCTTTACACGAGGCATCGGATTTAACGTCCCCATTCTGACCGGACGTGGCTGCAAATTTGTACATCCCGCACAGCCAAACGGACGCCCCACTTTGACGAGGGTTTTACCGCCGGTCGGAGGAAGACCAATGGTGACCATACTTCTATTCCCCAATCACTCTTGGGGATTGGTGGGTAGAACCTTGTTTCGTGGCTAGCCATTTATTGATTTTATCTAATTATCTAATGAGTCTATTCAACACTTTGCGTAAGTGTCTAACGTGTGAGATCTTTAATAATTAACAAGTCGACGACGAAAGACGCAAAATCAGAATCGAAAGAACAAAACGAGAATAAGCAACACCAAAGTTAATAAAATAGAATCACATTCAACATGTAAAGGCAGGACAAGACACACAGACACAAGGAACTGGGACAATTTCTTCATATCAAACTTGCTTGAATCAGTTTTGTTTTAAACGTTTTTATTTTATTGTATTATTGAAAATGCCTGCTGATAAAACAACAAAATGGATTCCTCAATTTCAAAGTTCACATCATTATTAAGATACTAATATTACTACACAAATGCATATTTCGACACTTTGTGTCTCATCAGTGATGCTAGAAGTCAATATTTGAAAGCCAAAATATAAATAAAACGTGAGGATTAAAACAACCCGGATTTAAAATTAAAAATCAAACAAGGTTTGTGTAAATGGTTAACATCAGTTTCAATGGTTAGAAAAGTAATGTAGACTTTTAATGTAGAACTAACTTTTATACCTTAAATATTTGGTTGTTTAACGTCCATTGGCAAACATTTCATGCATGTTCAGGAGGAGGACAAATTAACAATTAATACAATAGGTAGGCCTTGTGATAGAGACCGTCTTCGATGAAGGCCGGGATAATTTGGACTGCCACGGAAAACTATGGTATATTGCATAGGGACAATAATTTAGCCTTGCAACAGTATACCTACGGATTCTGATCGGAGTGGTTGCGAACCTTTACATCCCACACAGCCAAACAGACGCCCCATATTGGCGAGGGTATAACTGCGGGACCCCAAGGGTGACTGGGGAATAGAAGTATGGTCACCATTGGTCTTCCTCCGACCGGCAGTAAAACTCTCGCCAAAGTGGGGCGTCCGTTTTGCTGTGCGGGATGTACAAATTGCAGCCACGTCCGGTCAGAATCCGATGCCTCGCGTAAAGAGAGTGCCACGCTCTTTGCACGTTAAGAACTCTTGCAACAACTCTTTGAGGGGTCCGTAGGTGACCTGTGGCAAAGCTAAATTTCTGCCCCTATCCAATATACCCTCATTTCCCGTGGCAGTCAAAATTTCTCCGACCTCAATCCCATTCGCCTCTATTACAGAACCTACCTATTTTATTTATTGTTAATTTGTTCTCGTCCTGTATATGCATTAAATATTTGCCACTGGACGTAAGCAACCAACAATCAATATAACTGCGGGTCGGAGGAAGATAAAAGTAAAAATCTAAATTACCGAACTCTTAGGAAAATTGACATCAATGAGTGACCAAAACAAAATAGGTAAATTGTCAACAATTGATTGATTGATTGTTGGTTGCTTAACGTCCAGTGGCAAATATTTCATGCATGTTCAATGGCGAGAGGTATACATACCGAGCCACGCCAATAGTATATTACAACAAATGGGATAAAGATCAAAGGTTACAAATATACACAGACCAATAAAAAGAACATTGTAACACGTAATTTAGATGATCAACAACGTCAGTTCCTAGGTTTTGGTGTATTCCTATTGACCTTTTAGAAAAAGGACGAGAAGTTCTTTTGACATAACTCTGGTTCATCAACTTTCTGCTTAGATACTGGTGACGTTTTATATAGTCTGAATAGCAACTGCAAGGTCTTGAATACCGAATGAGTTGGGAAATGTATTTCTTATGTGCCGGTGAAGTTAAATTTATTGCTGGGTGAAATTAATAATTCCAAAATTAAAATCGTCTCATTTGTCATAGATTCTGGTACTAAGATGACCGATTAGGTCAAAGTCGAGGTAAAAGTCTAAAAGGAGGCAAAGGAAGCCGTGTCTCTAGTTTCTTCAATTTTATTTCCGAAGGATATAATAATGGAACCTAATCTGAAATTTGAATTGATAATAGAAAGAACACCATCAATATATTTGACATTCCTAGACTTCACTCAATAATGCAAAATGATTAATCATAGGATATTCATCTGAAGTTCGTAGTGGAAAACTACCAATTGACTTGTTCAGCGACATATGCCTAAATAAATTGATCTGGCTTCTTCGGAGGAAGACCAATGATCTTTTGTTTTTGGTAACTTTCTGAAAGAAATTGACTTGTTCAGAATCATAAGAAGGTTTCGGATAGGAGAGGTGCACAGTTTGTTCCCATAGAAATGTTAAAAAATTCGAGCATGATGGTCGTAACTAAAACAACAAAATATTGAGGATGGTCGTAACGTATATCTGTGATGGTCGTAACTCTTTATTTAATATGTCTGAATAAGGCAAGTCAAGAGTTTTAAAAGTGTCTTTTATTATATGAATATATTTTATGATATATTTGTGAAGTTTCATTTACATAAAAGGTATAATATAGCAATTTCGGTCCGTATAATACATAAATTCAAAATTTAAAAAGTTTTCAAAATTCAAATTTTTTCAATTTTGGAAACTTCAAACTTTCAAATTTCTAATTTTCACGAAATAATAAAAACGAAAAGGGGTGGAAAGAGGGTACCTGTAAAGTGCGAAACGGAAGAAAAGTGGAACGAATCGAACGAAACAAAACAAAATGAAATGGACACTCACTGTTACAGATAATCTATAAAATAAACCAAGACACAAATATTTGTAAGCGGTTAAGTTCAATAACAATTTAAAAAAGAAAACATGTTAAAAACATCATGACTCCGCAGCGCATTTCAGGAATTACCGTTATCCCCGACTTCATCAGGAACGATCAAAAGCCGAATATTTGAAGGCCAATGATTAATAAGAACTGCAATTGTTGATTAAAAGTTTAAAGATGGTTGTTCAAAATTGTACGTTCAATAATTTCATCTGCCGACATAATTGCAAATAATAACAAGTCGTAAATAAAAAATCTAAAACAAATATGAGGAAATACACGTGTAATGAACCACTGTATGCCTTGACGTACAGTAGAAAATATATACATACTCAACCCAAACATACTATTTGGCCTACTGCGAGTTGATCAGTTTTCACGGTTACTCATAAACGATGGGCGTTTGGAATACATCAGAATTGTTATATTTTATAATTCTTTAACTTAAAATCTGCATACCATATTCAGAGTAACAAATAATATTGTTTGCAGTAAACAATATATGACATCTGAGTTTATTAACATGGTTATGTGCACAGTACTTTAAAAACTAATTTCGTCTAAATACTCGAGTTACGATCATCTTTCAAAAGTTACGACCATCTAGTGTCGGTTACGACCATCATCCAAAATACTATAATTGACGTTACGACCATCACACATTTAAAGTTACGATTATCATGCTCGAATTTTTGAATGACTATTTTACGAAAATTTGAATGATTTTAGGTATCAAATTTTATTTCAATATCAACGCACTCACGATTAGTGTGTATGAAACAAGCGGTTTGGCTCAAACGAACCGTTTACTGCACGAACAGTGGAAAAGAAAAGCTTATCTCTAGAGCTCTAGATTTTCGGCTAACCGTAACTTTACGTTACGACCATCCGCTTACCACCAGTGGTCGGAAAGGAAATTCAAAATTATTTTAAAACGGCAGCTTTTGAAAATTCAAATTCTCACCTGCAGTCCCATTGTAACCTGTTACATGAAGTAAATAATTAGTGCTTTCGTCCTCTAGTCGAAATGTTGAATATTCTGCAAAATACTTTCCGCCAGTCATTACTTCCAAATTCACACGTAACTTGTGCCGACCGTTTGATGATATCAAATGAATTAATTCGTTACCTGTCGCGAAAAGAAGTATACAAAAGGAATGTACAATCACTTTAAGTGTCATTAAAATTGATAATTATATGTAAATATTAGCTATAATATTGTTTTTTTCTTTATTAAATTTGTCATTGGTATAGACAACTATTAAGAAGGGCGGGGGGTGGCTTTAGTGTTGCTTAGTCTTTAGTTTTCTAGGTTGTGTCTTGAGTACTATTGTTTGTCTGTCTTTTCTTTTTAGCTATGGTGTTGTCACTTAATTTCAATCTATGAGTTTGAATGTCCCTCTGGTATCTTTCGCTTCTCTTTAAGTGCTTCAAACTGGAGTTGATATCAAGTATTTCTCTCATGCTTTTCTATCTTTAACTGGTAGCAGTTCGTCAACCTTAGCATGCTAATAATATTATACTAACTCCTGTTAGTATTTTCAATTATTTTTTCAAACATTTTGTTTGTTTATAAAAGTTATTCGAGTAAGATGTGTTGTGCGTCTTGGAATAACCTCATTTTTTCACTACTGAACCAGGTCCTGCGAATTGATGATGTTTTGGTATTGGTTAGCACGACACCCACTGTAAGTTATATTTCATTTCATTCAATAAAGAAAGTGTATTCAAACCAAGGTCGGAATGTATTTATACATCCATGGCCAAATTCTCTCCTTATTTGAGTGTTCCTGATGAAGATATATGTAGAGGAGAGTTTTCAAGTGTCAAATTTATAAAGTGTTATTTTCTCTTTCATAACTTCTGCTCAACACTGCTGATGGGCTTTATGCGCTTTACCACGGATATGATTAAAACATTGTAAAAGCAAACATGTCAAGTTTTCGGTGATAAATTCTCCCCAAAAAAAAAAAAAAAAAAAAAAAAAAGAGAAAAATAAACAAAAACTAAAATTCAACTCCCTCATCAAGGTTTACATTTCAAAGCTGTGATTTTACTGCCCTTCAATTATTTATAAATCCATTGTTGTCAATTTGGAAAATTTTCCGCGTTCCTGTATAAGTAAATACAAAAGAGCGTTTGATGCACCATCTTTATAACCGTATTAGTATTGATAAGCACTTTGATAATGCCGCCGACTTTAAGTCTTAAAGAGTATCACTGCTCAGAAGGCAAGGATTTGCCAATGTCATAATAAATAACATACAATTTTCAGAAGTTTTGACACATCTGTGTCTGTCCTAAGTCAGGAACCTGTAAATCAATGGTTTTGTTTGTCGCTGAATATCATATTTAAGTTTCGTTTATTGCTTCGTCAATAAAGGACTTTTGTTTTCTTTTTTACCTGCTTTACATTTGTCATTTATGAGCCTTTTACACTTGTTGTATTGGTATGAGTTTTGCTCAAGGCCTTATATAGACCCATCATTGTTTTCTTCTCCGTCATTTGATCTCTCGAGTAGAGTTATCTCATAAGCAATCATTCCACCTGTTCTTATTTAAACGTATATAAATGGGTTGTTGGTTGCTTAACGTCCAGTGGCAAATCTTTCATGCATGTTCAGGACGAGAACAAATAGACAATGAAAAAAACAGACAAGTCCTGAAATAGAGGCTGTTTAGGATTAAGGTCAGGAATTTTTTACCGCCACTGTAAAATGAGTGTTAATTGGATAGGGACAGAATTTTTGGATTGTAACAGTCCACGTACGGATCTCTCAAAGAGTTATCGCAAGGGTTCTTCACGTGCAGACAAATTGCACTCTCTCTTCACGAGACATCGAATTTATCATTCCCATTCTGACATGACTTAGCTTCCTACTTTTACATCCAGCACAACATAAGGAACGCCGCACTTGGGCTAGGACTTTACTGCCGGTCGGAAGAAGACCAAGATTGACAATATTTCTTTCCTCAGTCACCTTTTCGCATTTTATTTATATTAATAAACAGTTAACAGTGAACATGAGAATAAGAAAACTAAAATTGCCAGGCAATTTTGAAAAAATCAGAACATGGTCGAAAAAAACTCTCTACCTAAACATCATATTTTGAAGGTACCCTCATCTTGAGTCAGAAATGGCAGGTATTTCGTTTTAGCATGTCTGGTAATTCGAGATATCTCTTGATATATTTTGGTTAGAATCAAAGCAAATAACGTAGTTGGCTCTCTAAAGATTTAATTTCTAGTGCATTTCAACCAAATTATATCTTGAATTACCAGAACAGGAAAAGGAAACGAATGCACCATTATACATTTTGAACATAAATTAATGTCAAATAGAGTGGGTTTTGTTTGTCATGTTTTCACCACTGCCTGAGTCTTTGGCCGATTGGCAAATAACTATAAACGCAATGATTGACGACATGCCTGTTGTTATATTTCTTATGTCTTTTGCATAATTCACTCGACTATTTATGTACTGGAACAAACAAACAAAAAACAACGTTCAAATGGAAAAGGGGGAAAGTAAAATTACAAAAAAAACGAGGGAAATTCAACACGGAAAGGACCTAATCAAATGGTTAACTGAAGAAAAAAGCCTCTAACACTCATACGAGTTGATGACAACTTTCATGTTCATTATTGGTACAGAAATTTTCTGATGTAGAAAATGGTGGATTAAAACACTGAAAGAAAATTCTGTTTCATAGTTTGAAACAATTTTTGATACACCAATATTTAAAACAAAAAATCTTACTTCAGTTTTTATTATATTTATTTCAATTGATGAAAATTTATCTTGTTTTAGTAAACAAGAGTGAACACGCTGAAATGTCGCGCCTGCTTCACTGACCATTGGTTTTATGTTGATAGTCCTAAATATAAAGCTTTACTATATGTATCAAATACACTTAACATGATCCACGAAAATGAGGTTTAGGTCAGATAGACCAAACGGAAAATTCATGTACACCTTACAACCATTCGATACACCAAATATAGTTAACATTTTGCGTATAATATCTCAGAAACAGACTTAACCAGGAAAACTAAACACTGACTAATGAACCCTGAAAATGAAGTCAAGGTAAAAAAGACCATACCAGACAGTCAAGTAGACCTTACAATCAAAACATTAAATATAGTTGATCTATTGTTTATAGTATCTAAGAAACTAACTAAACCATGAAAACTTTACATTGACCAATAAACCATGAAAATGACATCAAGGTCAGATGATACCTGCCAGACAGACATATACACCTTGCAATAATTAATAGTTCTTATTAATAAAAAGATCGAGAAGTCTACTTGCTAAACGATTGACTACATATTTTCAGTTGCGAAGTGAGAATCAAAATGGCTGAACAACTGGTACTATTAGCTTAAACTGATCGATATCGTATTTTATAAAAATACTTTACCTAACCACTGTCGAGCGGAACTTCAATCAAAGATGTTTGAGATTGTAGAAGATCCAATTTTAACTTTTAATACAGTTTTAACATCAATTGCTGACAGAACAATTCCTAAGACCTCGGCAAATCCAAAACATCCCAGCAAACCATGGTTTGATGATGCCTGTGATCAAGCCATAGATGACCGTAAACAATCTGAAAGACGATTCTATCAACATCCTACGTCGGAAAATTTAAGTAATTTCCGTATTTTTCGCGCTAAGGCACGACGGACTTGCAGGCAAGCACGACGAACGTCTTGGAAAAATTTATCTCGGGAATAACATCTCGCACTCCGATGACAAAAGTATGGAACATGATACAAAGATTAAAGGTAAAATTCTAAAGCCACGGTAAAACATTTGAAAGATGGCACTGATTTATTAACATCTGAAAAGATATTGCCAATAAGCTTGGTGAAACTTTTGCGAAATCTTCTTCTTCTAACAACTACAGGAAGATTTTAAAAAGTTAAGAAGCAAAAGAAAAATAAAGTTGAATTTTAAATCGAAAATGGTGAAAATTATAATAAACTCTTTTCTCTAGAAGAACTTAAGACATCTCTGTCCAAGGCCCATGATACAGCTTGTGGACCTGATAATATTCACTACCAACTTTTGAAACACTTGCCAGATTCCTCGCTTGAAGCTCTTTTGCAACTCATGAATAACATCTGGGAATCTGGTGACTTACCATCAATCTGGAAGCTTGCAACCGTCGTGCCTATTCCAAAACCAAGTAAAGATCACACGGATCCTATTAACTATCGACCAATAGCTCTTACCAGTTGTGTCTGTAAAACATTAGAACGGATGGTCAATGATCGCCTTGTTTGGTTCCTGGAATCAAATGGGCTTTTAGCCAATATCCAGTGTGGATTCCGACAAGGCCGCAGTACTCTTGATCGTCTAGTTCGATTCGAGTCATTTATCCGTAATGGTTTTGCGAAAAATGAACACGTGGTGTCAGTCTTTTCGATCTTGAAAAGGCATATGACACCACATGGAAGTATGGTATTTTAAAAGATCTTTTTGATATGGGGTTGAAAGGCAATATGCCAAATTTTATTTCAAATTTTCTGTCTAACAGACAATTTAATGTTAGAGTAAATTCAACCATGTCTGATCTGTATGATCAAGAGATGGGTGTCCCTCAGGGGAGTATTTTATCTGTTACATTATTTAGTCTTAAAATTAATAGCCTTGTTGAAGTTTTGAAAAGTAATATTGAAGGTTCATTGTATGTTGATGATTTTTTAATCTGTTACAGAGGCAAAAATATGAATAACATTGAAAGACAATTACAATTATGTCTTGGAAGAATTGAAAAATGGGCTTCGGAAAATGGTTTTAAATTTTCTACTTCAAAAACGGTTGCTTGATCCAGAACTCACTTTGTACGGAAACCCAATTAAAATGGTTGATGAAACCAAATTTCTTGGGCTAGTTTTTGATAAAAAGTTAACCTTTCTACCCCATATCAAAATGTTAAAATCGAGATGCTTAAAAGCATTAGATATTTTAAAGGTTGTTGGCAGCACTGAGTGGGGTGCTGATCGCAACATTTTACTTAGTTTATACAGATCTATAGTTAGATCTAAACTAGATTATGGTTCAATAGTGTATGGCTCTGCAAGGAAGTCCTACATACAGATTCTCGATGCTGTGCATCACCAGGGTTTGCGTTTATGTCTTGGCGCCTTTAAAACCTCACCAGTTGAGAGTCTGTATGTAGAGGCTGACGAGCACTCACTCTCAACAGACGCTTGAAGCTTGGACTTCAATACGCTGTCAAGCTTAAAGCATATCCAGAAAATCCTGCCTACAACTGTGTTTTTAATCCAATTTATGAAGATATATATGCAAAACATGAAAATAAAATTCCTCCATTAGGCATCCGTTTAAAACCACACTTAACCACATTTGATTTAAAATCTGTTGCACAAGTTGAAACTTGCAAATGCCCTCCATGGGAACTTCCAAAACCGAAAATGATATTTGACCTCCGTAAATACAAAAAAACGAAACAAACCCTCTTATAATTCAACAACATTTTGCTGAAATTAAGTCAAATTATTCAGATTTTTCAACTGTTTATACAGATGGATCGAAGGATGGTAACCGAGTTGCATCTGCTGCTGTCTTTGGAGACAGAGCTGCGACTCTCCGTTTGTCATTTGCCGCATCCATATTTACTGCTGAAGCAAAGGCAATAATTTTAGCTTTAAAATTTAATGCTACTTCAGACAAATCTAAATTTATAATATGTTCTGATACACTTTCATGCTTACAAGCTATACAATATACTAAAATTAAAACCCGATAATTCTCAAGATTTTATATGTAATGAGGAATTTAAAATTCTTCATAAAGAAATAATTTTTCTATGGGTTCCGAGTCATGTTGGAATCCATGGAAACACGGTTGTAGACGAAGAAGCAAAAATGCCCTGGATGATCCCTTATCTAACTGTGATATACCTTATACCGATTTTAGATCTAATATTAGAGAATATGTTTTAATATATTGGAAAATGAATGGAGTAAAAGGTTGATAATAAATTACATGAAATTAAACCTAAATTAGGTAAACCTTTTAATACTTTTATGTGCAGAAGATCAGTGTGTTATTTCTAGATGCCGTATTGGTCATACTAGAATAACACATGAATATCTTCTGAAAATGAAGAAGAACCACAATGTATACCTTGCAACTGCAAGTATACTATTAAACATGTTTTAATCAATTGTATTGACTTTGCTGATATTCGTAAGAAGCATTTCAATGTCAATAATATGTATGATTTATTTGATAGTGTTCCAATTACAAATATTGTTTCATTTTTAAAAGAAGTTGGAATATATCATAAAATATAAAATGCTGTATGAATTGAAAATGATTTTAATTTTTATCACCTTATCTTAGTGTTGTTTTTTTATTTGTAAATAAACAATTTTGCTTTAGACTTGAGTTTTAGTATATTGAAGGACCTTTTGTCCGATTTTAAAGATATACTTAAAATTGTTAAATGTTCGAATTAGCTCTCGCCGCGATATAGCCTTTTGCGCTAAGGCGGCGTAAAGCAAACACCAATCAATCAATCAATTTACCTAACCACAGCTCGCTATGTACATTCCCGAACCCTTCCTTGTATTCCTGCCAAGTACGATAAAATCTACTGAACCGTTAAATCGTCGTTGAATCACCTACAAAATGGTTGACATTTTATTTTGCAACAGTATACTGTAACAATAAAACAATTGCGTAAGCTTGTCCTTTTGTGCACGCATAACTCACTATGTGGAAATACACTCAGTCAAAATGCCATTACTAGTATTTGATGGTGAAAATAAAAGTAATACGACTATACTCGTTTCAAAAGATCAAAACCGCAAAAATACCTATCGCTAAATGATATAATGTATAGTACTTGATTGAGGATTGATTACCACTTACTAGTATTCTAGACAAAGCAGCAGTTTTGAAAAAAAAAATATGTTATCAACTTATCTTGCAGTTTTCAACCTGAACCCTTGGTAAAAGTGAACAGTATGAATGCTTGCATTGTGTTTTGCACCGTTCGCTATTCAGTTGAAAAATAAATATCATCGAGCTCCCGTCCTTTATTTGTAGTTTGTATTCCGATATATTGCAATGTCCATGAAACACCATTCTTGACTGTTCAAGAAACAACCTATTCAATCCAGGTATTTGAGTCTTTGTTCATTTAAAATACATTTATATATGCCAAAAGTCAAGTAAATAATTGTTTAATGATTCAGAACTTATTCCCTTTTGCTGGTGTATTTGCATATATCGTATTTGATAAGTACATAATTGTATTAGACTGAAGTGGTATATGTCGTTTCATGAGACAATCTGACAATAATGTCACCAGGTTATTGCTGTGTTCTAGTTGAACATTATTAGAGTGACACTTGTCATTGAATTTACAGAAAAATGATAAATAAGCTCCCAAGATATACCTGTATAATTGACGATTTACTGTATGGTTTGTGGTTGCAACATATATAACGAGTACAGATGTATCACATGACCTAGTTTTGCATAACTTAGAGAAAACCGGCATCAAAATCATTAAAATGATAAGTGATAGTACTGCTGATTTGCATGTTAACATATCTTTTACTTACCGTCCATCTTATTCCAGCTTCCTTCACACATAATACTATCTTTGGATGTTGTATATCTGTCGGATATATAGTAAACACGTCGTTTTGTTCAAATGGTATATCAGCACATTCTTTCGGGACTACAAAATTATTGAAAAGAAAGAATGAGGTTCTTGAACTAAAACGAAAAAAAACATTTTCCGTGTCATCGTCATTGATTCTCGTATTGAAGAAATGCTACTATCTCTTTCTACAATTCGTCAATCATTTGCCTCAACATCTCTTAATACCGTTATTGGCAATACAATAGAAATTGTATGATTTCCTATGATGTTATTGTATATCCCCTAAGGTTTACTAACCTGGTAAACATACCGTTCTATTCAAACCATGTGGTTCGGGGCTATAACACATTGATAATCTGCTACAATCTTTTGAAGAAGAGCATGACTGGCCATGTAGTTTTTCTGGAAGAAAAAATGACTTTCACATTCATAATTATTTACGAAATGGTGATAGTAGAAATGCTGGGACACAATACAAATATCGTTTGGACAATGCTTTATAATCGGGGTAATGGTAAAAGTAAATAACAAGAATGGTATCTTTGAAGAACCACTAGTCCAATGCTATTCACCACATATTGTTCAGGTGGGTATCACCAGTCCAGTGTTGACCGTTTCTCTGCTGACATGAAAAACATGATGTGGTCATAATCTGTATATAAAATATTCAAAACACATAGGTTCTCTATCCAAAATTTTTTCTTTGTTATTTCTATTTTAACGCTCATTGAAGTCTTGTATTTGATCTAACCTTCAAATTTATTTGTCATTCGAAGGCTATTATTGAGTGTTATGTAGATAAAAAGCGGGTCAGGCATATTACATTTTAAGTCTTGCATCTTTATATATAAGTGTTGAGATGTATATAGGACATATTCAGGATGAGTGGATGGGTGTTTAACGTCCAATAGCACGTTGAAAAGTATAACAGGAATGTTGAACTCCAAGGCAAATTCAAAAGGGAAAATCTATAAAACTGACAAATTTAAACGCTATCAATCAACTTAAGTGAAAACAACTGCCGTATTCCTGATTTTGTAAAGACACCTAAGGGACATTCAATGATTTGTTCATTGTTGTAGACCCTACATCAACTGTCAAGATGAAGAACAGGAATAAAAGCCCTGTTCATTGATAATTTTCTATGTTTTCTATGTATTGTGTGCGATTTTGTCCCATGTACATTTACTCCATATCCTTTCATTTTCTATTGATTCTAGAGTTTGTCTCTAGTGCTGTGTGGAGGCAGTAGAACGTTTCCCCATGCTTGAGGTGTATGCTGTTATAATATTTACAGTTATGGTGTGCTTGTTCATGTGAGAATTTCTCATATTAATACACCGTCAAAATTTCATGTTTGGTTAAATTTCTGGTCTGGTCATCTGTTTTGTATATTGCCCTTTCATACTATTTTAAACTGCTAGGTTTTCTTACATATATTTCGATGTGCCCCGTGCTGTCTATCATTTGTTGTTAAGTTTGATATGTATTGTCTGTCATTTGTTGTTTCTAAATTGTTGGTCTTTTGTTTGGCAGTGTATGACAGGTGTATGTTCAAAACCTCGCCCGTAATTATGGATTGTGTGGTTCGTTGACCGCTCCCAACATGTGTAGCTTCAAGGCATATTTTAGCGGCGATCGGTGTCTTTCAAAATTACTTTATTTTTATCAATAGTACCGCTTAAGTCGACGCTAGGGGCCGTTTTGACCTTGTTGTAGGGTATAATGATTTGTTCATTGTTGAAGACCCTACATCAACTGTCAAGATGAAGAACAGGAATAAAAGCCCTGTTCATTGATAATTTTCTATGTTTTCTATGTATTGTGTGTGATTTTGTCCCATGTACATTTACTCCATATCTTTTCATTTTCCAATTAAGGAAAAACAAACAAAAGACAAACAACAGTATACAAAACACAACTAAAATAAACTAAACACTGAACAACACAAACCCAACAAAATACCGGGAGTGATCTCAAGTGGTTTGGAAGGGTTAGCAGATCCTGCTCCGCATATAAAATTTGGATATGCAAGATTTAAATATAGACCTTTTTTGTACTATACCAACACGCTGATCCTGATTTTTAAAAGTGTTAGTTCACAAGTCAACTATACGCATGAAAACGTTTCACCATACCCAAAAACATTATTTGGCGAACCAATCCGATATTTGCACCTACTACTTAATGCCACGCTCTTATCAGAGAAGCAATAAATATCAATGTTCAAGTTATGGTTTGAACTGGCCAGGATCGAAACCATGACCTTCAGTACTGGAAAAGAAAGCTACCAAGAAACCTACGAGGCTGTTCAAATGTTGAGAACATATATCCAAGTTCAAAGGAAAATTAGATGAAACATGGTGAATTTGACCGATGTAGGACGTAAATCATACTTTGCCTCATGATTTTAGACGCCATTTACTTCTTCATTCCCTTTAATTTATTTTTGTATTCTGGCATCGTACAAACAGCCTTCCGGTTTAGTTCTAACAACATTTGTGTCGTTCATTGTATCATATGAATTTTGGTTTATAACAGCGTATCATTCGCTTAAAACAAGATCTTGCACTTTCTTCGTTAGACTTTATGATCTATAAACATGTATTTACATTCATTCTTTTATCGCTATACATCATTCGTCATACATAAAAATAAAATCACAAAAATACCGAGGAAAATTCAAAATCGAAAGTCCCTAATCACATGGCAAAATCAAAAGCTCAAACACATCAAACGAATGGATAACATCTATCATATTCCTGACTTGGTACGGGCATTTCCTTATATAGAAAATGGTGGATTAAACCTGGTTTTATAGCTAGCTAAACCTCGCACTTGTATGACAGTCGCATTAAATTCAAGTATATTGACAACGATAATATATATCTCTCAGAATGAATGATACCAAAATATTATAAATATCAAATTATATCAGGTATATTTGCTTAACACTAATACGTTTACTATTCAACTTGACCTTTTGTTAGGGGATTGTAAATACGACATATTTTGTATATGTCGTATATAATTATATATAGAGAGAGAAATAGTCACTAACTTGGTGCACACATTGTTCCATTCCAATAGTCATAATCTTTGTCGAAACACGAACAGGCTCCATTTATACAATGCAAAGATTCTTCACACTCTTTAGTTATATTGCAGGATGAATTGATTGTTTTTCCTAGCCAAAATTCAATAAATAAAAATTTCATATAAAATAATATTTATGATATTTAGATATTTTTCAAGTGACATGCAACATTTGGTTTTGTATATTTAAACAGTGTAAATAACATGCTACTGGTGTAATACGAGCAGACTACAAGTTATATGAAGTCAAAATATATACTGTCCTATGTTTTTGGTAGTGTAAAAGGTAAGGTGAACTGATGTTGTACGTCCAGTGGTGAATGTTACAAGTATATTAAGACTAAAACATGAAAAAGTTATAACATACTGAGGTTTGTGTGTTAAAGGAGCGACATGTACCGCCGAGTCAGATGTTTAAGTTACTCCATCAGGTCACACTAATCGAACTTCAAGACGACATATCTTTACTTGTTCGTCTTAAACCGAATGCAGGCCTCTTTTTTTTTAAAGAAGCATTTAACTAGAAACAGTGGTGATTGCGTTGACATAAAGACATTGAGAATTGTCTTATCCCTCATGAACATAAATAAATCAACTATTGATGATAAATTGAAATGCAATTATTTGTATATGAAACAGCTCACTTGTAGAACAGTTTTGACCTGTCCAGTAATCAATTCGGTCGCACTTACAAACTCCATGTATGCAAAACAGGGTCACAAAACACTCTTCTGACGTTTTGCAAATCGAATTAAGCTGTTTCTCTGAAGAAAATAAATAAGTTTCATGTATACCTATTGTGTAAAAGTGAAAAATGAAATCATATGTATATAACATGTTATTAACTGTATGGTCTCTATTTTCATTCTATTTGTGAGTACCATTACGTATCTAATTGTAGTTTAAAAGTTCCTGAAATGTGCTAGATGCATGTGCTTTACACAAATAAACTCCACAGTCACTCCTGAAATATATGCAATAATTTCAATTTTGTAATAAAATAATTTCAAATTTCTCGACCGTCTTATTGTCAACAGAAATAGACGTTGATACACCTGCACATTTATATGTGCCCAAAAAACTCCATCTGTTTGCAGATGGATAGTAAAATATTTACAAGAAAACCGTCGTTTAGTGTTCTTAATTAAGAGTTAACAGTAGTATATCGATATCAAAATCAAATTGAACATTGAAACGGTAAGCGTCTCTTGTAATTTATGCTTCTAACAAAGACTCCTTTAACTTGTTAAAAAGGGAAACGTACATTTTAAAAACAATAACATGATACCTATGCTAGCACGCTCAGTCGATATCATTAATTGTTGGAACTGTTGTCCTTCAATTAGTAGATTTAAACAATTAAATTGAACTTTACAAAAATGCTGCATACTATTTAAAAATACACAATAAGGAATATTAGAAATATAATTAGAAATCGGGTTTAAATTGTTACAAGCTGACAATTCTGCTTGTTGCTGTTTGTCTCTATTTGCACGTCTGTTTTTTTTTTTTTAAGCGTCTGTGATTGATATGGTCTGTTGTACTGTATTTTGGCGAGTCCTGTTATTACCTTTTATACATCATTTTTGTGAATGGATAAAATTACAGAATTTTTGACAGAGATTTAACCATTTGGGATCATTCTTAATTATAATTAGACTGTGGAGACAGAGACATGTCTCGCCTGCATTTAATTTTGAAAGTAAATACAATTGTTGAAATTAAAATGGCAAGTTCATGTCTGTGAACAATAATGTCTTTGAACCATAACTGAAGGTAAAGGGCAAATTAATTGTGTGGAAATGAGTTGTACAAATCCTAATACAACTGCACATAGGTTTGAGCTTTCGATTTTGCCTTTTAATAAAGGATTTCCGATTTGAAAATTTCTTGGAGTTAGTTATTTTAGTTATTTAACTTTTTTTCAAATATTGTTGACGTTCATAAGTGGTAACCCTCAAACTGATCCAATAGCGAACATTATGTTATTTAAACATTGTAAATGTTTGCTGTCCCAGGTCAGGAGCCTGTTATTCAGTGGTTGTCGTTTTTTGCTGTGTTACATATTTGATTTTCGTTCATTTTTATGTACATTAATTAGGCCGTTAGTTTTATCGTTTGAATTGTTTTACATTTGTCATTTGTCATTTCGGGGCCTTTTATAGCTGCCTATGCGGTATAGGCTTTGCTCATTGTTGAAGGCCGAACAATGATCTATAGTTGTTAATTTCTGTGTCATTTGGTCTCTTGTGAAGAGTTGTCTCATTGGCAATGATACCACATCTTATTTTCTATATTTAACTTGTATGCAAAAGTAACAAAGTCAATGAACCATAACTGAGGGGAGATCATATGATTTCTTTCAAAATGAGGTATGTTCATGCTCATACAACTGTAATCAAATATCATGGACTTAACATTTGTAGTTCCCTTCACACTATATTATCACAAATTGTATCATTGTTGACACTGCCGCCACCGTTGGAAACAGCACGCCTTTGTTTAGATTACGCGACTTTGTTAAGGTGGGATAAAAATGAACTCTTTGTTGTATTAGATTCCCACATGTTTGTTCATTTAGCAGCGGTATACGACCGCAAGTAAGAGCATACACGCTTAAATATCTAGCCTGCTTTAAATTTTAATTTGTATTTTGGATAATTATTAATCTTTTAAAGTAAACTTTTTTTCATAAGATAAACAATATCAATGAACAAGAAAAAATAGGTCATGTTCAGATAAACCAAGCCAGACGGACATGTACACAGTATAATTTATTTATTCAACCAAGTTAGTTAACCTTTTGCTTATAGTATCTTCGAAACAACAAAGTTACACACAATGCTGACCTTTGAACAAAGAAACGAGATTAAGGTTTGAAAAATCTGCTAGAATGAGACAGACAATCATTCCATACCTCAGATATAAGTGAACTATTGCTTTAGAAAACTGTCTAAACCACTACAACGTATTATTTAAGAAATAATTCATGGCAGCCGTAGATTTGATATCCTTCATATCGTTCGGGATAAAATAATCAAATATAAATGCCCAACCCATGGTTAAATGAAAACAAATCTACGGCTGCGATGAATTATTTCGACTCCAGTAGGACAAGTACGGTAATTTTGTCAACCTTGAAAGCCCTATACACATAATATTGTTCGGCTGTTCCGTTTTACCCCCGTATTTAAAAACAAAATTTGCATTATTTTGTGCTTGAATATTGTATTGACTGTGATATATTAATCTGAAATAGAAAACAAATGGCTATTTAGGCTTCATCAACACAACAATGTTTGAAAGAACACTCATTTAGTACTATTAAGAATTAACCGCTTGTGACCTAATTTAAACATAAAATCAATTGTGTATTCAATTTTCGCAAAGCACAAAATATGTCTGTTATAATGGTAAAAACTTGTGGTTAATCTATTTTTTATTCAAAATTAGAAATCTGAATGTTTTGGTGATAAATGATACCCCTCCCCCGCTAAAAGTTCAACAGTCGTTGCCTTATTTGAATTTTTAATTTCTAACAGTGTACATGTGAAGAGTTTTTGTTTGCATTAAAGATCACTTTTGTGTGTTTATCCTGTTAATTTCGTCATTGACCTTGCGTGATCTTTACATGAGTTGCCATGCTATCACTCCATACAATGTACAAAAAATGTATACTGGGTAAACATATTGTATCAGTGTCGAACCCATGCCCATGGTTAAATGAAAACAAATATACGGCTGTGATGAACCTTAAGATGATATTATATTTATTATGTTAAAGTGCCTTGTTAATGGTATTTAGGGAAAGGGCTACTCATTATTTTTGTCTTTTTATGCCCCATCATTACAGTTATAGCCCTTAAAAGACATAATGTATGTGACATTAAATCAGTGGTTGTTGTTTGTTGCTGTATATCATATTTGTTTTTCATTCATTGTTTTGAACTTAAATCAGGCCATTAGTTTTCTTGTTTGAATTATTTTACATTTGTCATTTCTGATTTTGATTTTGATTTTTGGTGTTTTAACGCCACTTTTAAGCACCGCTTTTGGGCTATTTCGTGGCGGTCAGTTTTATTGGTGGAGGAAGCCGGGTGCCCGGAGAAACCACCGACCTTCGATAGGAAAACTGACAATCCTAGTCAATTGTCATTTCTGTGCCTTTTATAGCTGACTATACGGTATGGGTTATGCTCATTCTTGAAGGCCGTACAGTGACCCATAGATGTTAACTTCTATGTCATTTGGTTTTCTGGTAGAGAGTTGTCTCATTGGCAATCTACCACATCTTATTTTTATACATGTAGATTCTGCCTGTTACTTTATTTTTTTTCATTGTCATTTTTTATTTATTTTAAGAATTTTCAACTGTGATATACTTTTCAAATACACTTTAAAATCTGTATAGAGTG